>JAXCHO010000059.1:607500-926839 GCA_036630365.1 Acanthiza pusilla
CAAATATTCGGTGTGTCCCCATGGGCCATGACAGAGCCTTCACACTCCCACAAATCAGCTCATTCGCAGATCCTTCAGGGATAAACCAGCTCATTTCCCCTCCCAGCAAACGGCAGAGGTTTCAGGAATGGTTGTACTGTTGATTATTTCTCTTAAATGAGTCTCATTCTAATTCCAGAGCCTGTTATCAGGAGTTAATCCCTGGCTCCAGCCTCCCCTGGTTTGGAAAAAAAGTGTTGATCTGAATCTTGGCCTGAAACTTTGTGTTCAGCCTCCTAAAAATTCAGCTCAGGGTAGACAAAGCTCCACCAGCGTTGCTGAGGTCGGAAATGAATGAATATTTATTGCAACAATGGCTGCATTTCCAGCCTTTCACAGCTCCAAGAACAACACAAGGGAGTTTTTTGGGAATCAAACCAACCAGATGTCCCCACTGGACACCGCTCTGCTACCAGCACAAGATTCCTTTCAATAATCTCCTTCGTAATTAATTTTCCTCTTATCACAGAAGTCATTTCAGACACTGGGAATTGAAAACCCCTTTTTCTTATGGACCTGCACGCTGATCCCACGATCTCAGCCCGTCTCATCCAAAGGCAGCTCCACACGAGAAGTCACCTGGGACACCTCTCCTGGGCCGTTCTGGCAGCTCCCTATGTCCTCCTGCAGGGACAGAGATAACCATGAGGGTTTTCCCCAGAAAAGCCAGTCCAGAGCAGCATTTCCCTGGAACAGCAGAAGCCAGCAGATAAACAGGAAAAAGCACACGTGGAGTTTGGGATAACACACAGCCAAAGCATTAGAATTCATCCATTTTGATGGGAAATGGCGTTAAAATTGCTGAGCCCTAAAGGAGTCTGAGTGAAAGGGATTTATCTCCTCACCCACCCCAGACAGACCCTGTATCGATTGGGGTTGTGTGCTGGAGATGTGTCCCTGCCAGAGCCCCTTTTGTTCTTCCAGTGTCTGAAGGAAACTTTTCCCTTTCCCCCCTGCTGTTGGGTCCTGGAGCTGCCTGGGGAGGGTGGGCTGAGGGCTGGAGGGTCCCTGCAGAGCCCGGGGAGCTCCTGCAGCTCCATGAGCCCACATGGACAGAGCCTGGCCTGGAGAAGCTGAGCTCTAACGGGGTGGGACCAACCCCTGTGTCCTCACTGGAAGGAACAGGAGGGAGATGTCTTTACAAACAAACTGTGGAGCTGCTGGTAGATAAGGCCAATCCTGATAGGTGAAAGGAGCAATGGGAGGAACCATCAATTCCATAGGAATTCCATCAAGTGACACAGACTGTCACTCACCCAAGGATGTGTTAAATCCCTGGACTTGGAGAAAAGGAACAGAGACACAAAGAAAACAAAAGGGGGGAATGTACATTAGAAGGGTCTGTATGAGGCAATTTGGAAAGTCTGTACCTCCCGAGTACCTCAGCCAATGGGGAAAGAGAGAGGGAACCTCGGGATGGGAAATTAGGATAAAAAGAGGCTGCGTCCTCTAGCAATTTGACAGACCCCACGGGAAATGCCCATGAGCTCTCCCCTTATTGATGAATAAAGTTACAGGACTCCTGTGTCTCCTTTTTGGACATAAACCTCTGGTGTTTGTGGATTAATTTTTCCTGACATCACTGCACTGCACTGAGCCTCTGTGCTCCCACAGGGCTTTCACTGGGAGAAAATCATCCCTTACATCAGTGCCAGCATTAAACCAAACCTGTTCTGGGCACAGAATCACAGAAGCATTAAAAAAATGGAAAACATTTCCAGGATCATCGAGTCCCAGCTGTGCCCATCCCCCCCTTGTCCCCAGCCCAGACTACTGAGTACCACAGCCAGAAATTCCTTGGACACCTGCAGGGATGGGCACTCCAAACCTCCCTGGGCAGTTCCAAGGCCTGAGCACCCTTTCCATGGAGAAATTCCTGCTGATGTCCACCCTGAGCCTGCCCTGGCCCAGCCTGAGGCCGTTCCCTCTCCTCCTGTCCCTGTTCCCTGGGAGCACAGCCTGACCCCCCCGGCTGTCCCCTCCTGTCAGGAGCTGTGCAGAGCCACAAGGTCCCTCTGAGCCTCCTTTTCTCCAGGCTGAGCCCTTCCCCAGCTCCCTCAGCCACTCCTGGTGTGGGGTAAAAAGCCCTTGCAGAAAACCTCCAGTGAGGTTTATGGGATGCAAACTCTGCTCAGGGACCGCCGACCCTTCCCCATGAGGACACAGCCATGGATTGGGATCAGCTGAGAGCCCTGGCTGATCACCAAAGGCTTGGGAGGATTGCAGGATGGCAACCGGACACCAGCCAGGTCCCAATTCCAGCCCGGTCCCAGTCATTCCAGCCAGGTCCCAATTCCAGCCCGGTCCCAGTCATTCCAGCCAGGTCCCAGTCATTCCAGCCAGGTCCCAATCATTCCAGCCAGGTCCCAATCATTCCAGCCAGGTCCCAGTCATTCCAGCCAGGTCCCAATCATTCCAGCCCGGGCTTTGGCAATGGAAGCTCTGTTTTCCTCATGCCACAGAAGTGCCCTGATTTTCCTAATTTCCGATGGGCACCCTTGGGTTATAATTTGGCCGTTCCGTTTGTGGTACTTGATGAGTCTTTCTTTTATAATTGGGACCAAAAATGGCAAAAAAAAAAAAAAAAGAAGAAAAAAAAAGAAAAAAGAAAGGATTTTGCTCACAGAATTCAAAGGCACAAAGCAAATAAACCCCTAAGAATTCAGCTGGTGAAAGAAATCAATCAGTAATAATTACAGCCTGAGAGATGGGAACTTTGGGAAGCAGTGGAGGTGGGAAAGGAGGAAGTTGGAAGAATTTTCTGAGCTTAACATCTGGTCAGATATAAATGTTCTGATATTCAAAGGATGAAGTTTTCTCTTGACAGGGGACAAGAATTAATTCCCTTGGTGCCCAACATTCACATCCATTCCCAGAGCTATCCTCTGTCCTGTCAGAGGGTTTAAAATGGGATTTTAGTGAGGTTTTTCCCTGATTTGAATCTTGTGCTGTTGCCATGGGTGAAGGGGTTGCAGAACTCTGTAAATCTGTGTCAATAAGCAGGATCTCATTGAACAGAAGTGAGTTACACCATTTTTCCCAGTAATAAACCTTCCCCTCCAGCTCAGCCTTGCAAAGGGCGCAGCTGAGTCCCGGGAGCCCTGACCTGTGCTCCCAGCAGGAATGTTCACAAGATCTTCATTTATTAAGCTCATCCCACAGAAATGCTTAAAATTGAGTTATGTGCTGAAAATGAGGAGTTCCACTCGGAAATGGGGCCATGGCGTTGTACCTTCCCTGAATCCTGGGATAAAGCCCATTTGTCTCTGCTGGATTTGAATGTGCAGATGTGGCACGTCCCTGTTATTTCTCCAGCTGCAACAGGAAAATACCAGGAGGTGAATTTTTAATTTTTTTAAAATTACTTTTTTATTGGCATTTTCATTTTTTTAAAGATAAACATCATCTGGTTCCCATTACTCAGGCAGCCACACAGGAAATGGTAATCAGTTCTGTTGATATTATTTTCCTCCGAGGGATTACCAAGGATAATATTTATATAGGAATTAAGGGATCGGTGCACTCCCTCAGGCTGGGGCTCAGGGAACCAGAATTTGGGGCAGAACAAGGCGCAGGTGCTTGGGCCAAGGGCAGGCAGAGGGCATCACCCAGGGCTGCTCTGAGCTGGATGCCCCCACGCAGAGCAGAAAAGATGTTCTTCCAGGAGGGATTCCAGCAGAGCTGTCCTTGGGATCAGCTGGAGCTCGGGGCTTGGCCGGGGAGGGGCAGCTGAGCTTTTCCCTTTTCCCTCTGTGCCCCCTGCTCCTGTGAGGTGCCAGGGGGACACGACCCAGCCCCTGGGGCTGCTGCTGCGGGGTGAGGGTGCCACTGCCCCTGCCCCGAGCAGCAGGAATTCCAGAATTCTCCTGAGGCAGGATGGGGCCCAGGGCTCAGGCTGTGGCCACTGTGGATCAACTTTACAGAAACCTCTGGGTCAGGGGGGTAATCAAATAATGGAGTCCCAGCCCACGGTGCCTCTCTGCACTTGGCACCTTTGGAGTCATTTTCTCCGTCCTTCCCACGGAATCAGCTCGCTCCAGCCTGACCTTGCGAGGGACAGCTCTGCTCAGCCTGGAGAAATGAGGATGATTTGTCCCCATCCACGTCCCTGCCTTCGCTCTGCCCGCGCTCCTTGGATCTGTGTGCTCCCTAATTGTGTTCCAGTGGAGACAACCCTTGTGATGGGAACTCCATCCAGGCTGCAGCACTCAGGTGTCAGGGCCCCTGGAACTGCAAACCCAATTTGCTGATGGGTTGAATTCGGGGCCCTGCTCTGTGACCCCCGTGCTGGGTGCGGGAGCAGCCCCTGCCCTGCTCCCCTCCTCCTCCCACTCCCCCTGGCGATCTCCTCATTGCTTAAAAATATTCAGTGAGGCTCCATCAAAGCGAATATTGTGTTATTGTTGCCAGGGGTGACATTAGATGAGAATTATATGAAACAATAAGGGCGCTGGAGTATAATCCATTTGACATTTGGAACATGTTCCCAGTGCTCCGCGCTCCTCGGAACACTCACACAACAGAACCGTCTTCATTTTCATCACAATATTTGTGTGCGTGAGGAGATTTATCTCCCTTCATTTCTCCGTCTGGTCATTCTCTGCAGGAGCTCAGTGCTGCTGCCCTGTTCAAGCGCCATTTCTGCTGTCTGTACCCAGAGGAGGAGGGGGCACAGGGCTGGTCCTGCCCTCGTCCAGTGCTTCGTACCCTCAGAATCCCTTTAGACTGGTTTGGGTGGGAAAGGACCTTAAATCCCATCCCATCCCATCCCATCCCATCCCATCCCATCCCATCCCATCCCATCCCATCCCATCCCATCCCATCCCATCCCATCCCATCCCATCCCATCCCATCCTATCCCATCCCATCCCATCCCACCCCTGCCATGGCAGGGACACCTCCCACTGTCCCAGGCTGCTCCAGCCTGGCCTTGGACACTGCCAGGGATCCAGGGGCAGCCACAGCTTCTCTGGGAATTCCATCCCAGCCCTCCCCACCCTCCCAGGGAACAATTCCTAATTCCCAAGATCCCATCCATCCCTGCCCTCTGGCTCTGGGAAGCCATTCCCTGTGTCCTGATCTCTATCCTCAACCTCCCCTCAGATTTCCCTTGTGCTGCCCACACCACAGCCACCAAATTCCTCTGAATTTCCAGAGAATTCAGTAAAATGTTCAACTTCATGGCCAGAGCATGTCCAGGAGGAAGCATTTCATGATTCCCATGTTAATTTTCCTGTTTGCACAGGAGGCAGAGCTCCCTCCCAGTGTTGGTGTGGGCACCGAGCCTGAGCCTCACTCATTCCTCAGTTCCACCTCAGTGATGGCTCAGTCTCCAACAGAACACACAAAGCCTGAGATTCCAGGGATAAAAGCTGATAAAAGCCTCCTCCAGACAGCCCAGGCAGTGACTCAGCTCCACACAAACACAGCCCCAGCACACACACAGGAGCTGCTCCTCCCACAAATATCCATATCCCAATTATCTCAATTACTGATTCCACAGGATCATCTCCTCTGCCTGCCAGACTCCCCACACACAACATCCCTCACTCACTTCCCTGTGCTCAGCCCTGGCAGCTGAACTTGATTTCCGTTCAACCACTTTTGTAAAGAACAAAAAGAGCAAATCAACCTGAAATCAAAGGTTTTCAGGTTTCAGGATTTCAGGTTCAAAAACCTGAAATCTCCCACTTTGCACCTGGAAAAGGTGGAATATTGCACCTGGAAGGGGTAAATCCAGAGCTGACAGCATGGGCTGTGATGTGCAGAGGGTTTGAAGCACTTTGTTAATTTTGGTGGGAGCTGGAGGCTTTTGGTGACCTGGGTTTGAGAGAGAGGAAAATGTGGGGACTGATCAAAGAGGGCAGATTGACATTCTGAGGTTCCAACAGCAAAGTCTTCAGTGTAACTGCATAAAAACCTGTTTATCCCACATAATCCCCAAGCTCTGTGTTGCTTTCACTCCAGGAACCAATATCTTGCCCTCTGAGCTGCTTGCTGGGAATTATTTCCTATGGGAACTGTGCATCCCTCCTGAAGATCCAGCCTGGTTTTGTTTAAAGTTTGTTTAAAGTCCAGGGACTTGTTGGGGTGTCTGGGGTGTTCCTGGGGCTCCCCCAAGCACAGGTGAGCCTGGCTGGGCTCTGCTCGAGATTCTGGGCTCGTTCCTGCTCCAGCCTCAAAGCTCCTGGAACATCAACCTTCCCAAAGTGCCCATGAGCCTAATATTTGTCAAACATTGTGCAGAATGAAGCAGCAAGAGATCCCTGCACCAGTGATGTTTCCATCCTAGCAGGCAAGGATTGTGCTGCAGGTTCTCACCACGGAAGGATGGCAAAAGGGAGGTTTGGTCGCTCAGGATGGACTTTCATTTGCTGCAGAAGCTGTGGAGGAACAGCAGGAGTTTGGGAATTGTGTTTCCTGCTCTCCTGGTCCAGCAGCTCTGCCTGCTCTGCCCAGCAGCCACAGCACCAAGGCCAATCCAACTTGACTGATGGAGTCACTGCACACAAAAATCAGTGCTGCTCACACAGCAAAAAGGAGGCAGAGAGCAAAAAAGCAAAATAAAGAGTCCTTTGGAGCAAAAGATCAACAATTCATGGTTGGGAAACCTCCCAGGACGACTGGACATTGATAACATTTTTCTCCCAGTTTGGAGATGTGGTGATGCGGCTCCCGCCCTGCCAACAGCCCCAGAATGGCAAATCAGAGCTGTCCCATGGCAGAGGGGCTGGGAGGGACTTGAACAATCATCTCATCTCATCTCATCTCATCTCATCTCATCTCATCTCATCTCATCTCATCTCATCTCATCTCATCTCATCTAATCTCCCATCCCATCCCATCCCATCCACCCCTGCCATGGCAGGGACACCTCCCACTGGCCCAGGCTGCTCCAGCCTGGCCTTGGACACTCACAGGGATCCAGGGGCAGCCACAGCTTCTCTGGCAATTCCAGCCCAGCCCTCCCCACCCTCCCAGGGAACAATTCCTAATTCCCAAGATCCCATCCATCCCTGCCCTCTGGCAGTGGGCAGCCATTCCCTGTGTCCTGTCCCTCCATCCCTTGTCCCCAGTCCCTCTCCAGCTCTCCTGGAGCCCTTCAGGCCCTGCCAGGGGCTCTGGGCTCTCCCTGGAGCCTCCTTCTCTCCAGGCTGAACCAGGTGAAGGATTTTCCCATTAAGAAGTGCCTGTTGAGCTCTTGGCATTTCCAGGAAGCACTCTGGGATTGCAAGGTCGGAGCAGCAGGAGCAGCTCCTGGCCCTGGCAGCCCCTGGCAGGCCCTGGGCTGAACCCTTGGTCCTGTCCTTTTAACTGAGGATGGAGATAATTAAATTTTGCACTGTGGTTACACCTCAGTAAATATTGTCTATAAAAATCAATTGGCATTTACTGTACTTAAGGTATAATAACGATTCTTATAAATCTAAATTATCCCAATAAATCTAAATTAAATGCCTAGGTTTAAATGTATTTAGGACATTTAATTAATAAAGTGTTACCAAATAACCATTGCTAATCTGTTTACTTCAAGCCTGATTTCCATTTCCAAAGGATTTATTTCTCAGCAGTGTGTGTGGGAGGGTGAGAGGATGTGAAAGGGTTTTAAACAGCTACTGCAGGTACCAGAAATATTGGGAAATTGCCCAGGAAATTCCCTCCTCTTTTCCCCCACAGAGGAATGCTGATGTGCCGGAGCCAGAAGTTTTCAAAGGAAAAAGTCCATTTTGATTTATTTGTAATTTTAAGCGTTCAGAAAGTTCTGAAGTCTGAAACTTCCTCTTTCAACATTCCCTTAATTTAAAGCTCCGCTTTGCTGTTTAAGCTGATTTTCCAATTAAAAATGTAATTGAACTTATAAAGACAGAAAACAATTAAGGATGAAAAGGTCAAAATCCAGAAGAACTGATGTAAATAAAGCCTCAGATTAGACGCAAACGCTTTGGGATTATCCACCCACTGGTGAAAAATGGGGATTTTCACTTCTCTTTCCTTGGAACTTGGCTCGAGGCTGCCCTTCCCCGAGGTCTAAGGGCAGAGAGGCTCCAGGGAGCCTGGGACAGGCCAGGGCCACCTCCCCCAGCCCAGCTGGGCCCAGCCGCTCTCTGCTGGAAATCCCCAGATTCCCTAAATCCCAAAACATGGGCAGCCAGAGCTGAGCTCCTCCCCTTCAGCTCAGGGTTCCCTTCCCCCATGCGAATTCCCTGATCCCAACATTGGGATGTTTTCTCTGGAAATGGGATTTTATTGCTCAACATCTGCCTCGACACCCAAACAGCAAAGGCTCCACAGCCCCAAACGAAGCAAACCTTTTGTTCAAGCTGGAACCGTTTGTATTCCCATTGTATTTTGTTGGTTTTTTTTTGGCTAAAAATAATAATAATATAATGAAATAAAATAATAATTAAAAAAATAAAAATAACATCATTTTTGCTATAAAGCTGCAGAAAACACAATTCTTATTGAGCCAACCCCAAAAATATTTCTGCAGTTGTTCCAGCCAGCTCTGCTGCAGAGCCCCAGCCCCATCAACCCCTGGATTTTTCCCCTTCCCCCATAATTAACATCATTAGGCTGAGCTCACGCAAAGCCAGAGGGTCAAACTCAGCCTGGTGCAGTTCTGCTGTACCAGATCTACCCCAGTGATTTGTTTAGCTAAAAATATATCATTTAAGGCAATAAAAAATGATTTTTTCTGCTGCTGGAAAGTGCCTGAGCCTGTTCCCTGTGCAGCAGCACTGGCCCAGCCCGGCCAGGCACAGTCCAGGGGGAATTCAGTGATTCCTTTGGAATATTTGCTGCCCCAAGAGGTGGGAGGGGAGGGATGGGGACCGGGGTGCCCACCTTGGGGGTTGGACTGATGAGTCCAAGCACAGGAAATTCTCTGCTTTGTGCAGGGGTTAAAGCCAGGTTTATGTGGGAAATAACTCAGAGGTGAAGGTTATAATCAGATATTTCCTGTGAGGAAAGGCTGGGAGAGCTGGGGCTGCTCACCTGGGGAGGAGAAGGCTCCAGGGAGAGCCCAGAGTCCCTGGCAGGGCCTGAAGGGCTCCAGGAGAGCTGCAGAGGGACTGGGGACAAGGGATGGAGGGACAGGACACAGCGAATGGCTTCCCACTGCCAGAGGGCAGGGCTGGATGGGATCTTGGGAATTAGGAATTGTTCCCTGGGAGGGTGGGGAGGGCTGGGCTGGAATTCCTAGAGAAGCTGTGGCTGCCCCTGGATCCCTGTGAGTGTCCAAGGCCAGGCTGGAGCAGCCTGGGCCAGTGGGAGGTGTCCCTGCCATGGCAGGGGTGGATGGGATGGGATGGGATGGGATGGGATGGGATGGGATGGGATGGGATGGGATGGGATGGGATGGGATGGGATGGGATGGGATGGGATGGGATGGGATGGGATGGGATGGGATTGGATTTAGGGTCCCTCCGACCCAAACCATTCCCTGATTGAACTGCAATTACAGGAGAGCACTGTAATTAGTGCATCCCTGATCCCAGGGGGGCATGGATCCCTCCCAGGGACTCATCCTAGGGCCCCCTCCCAGCTCCCAGCAGGTCCTGCAGCAGAGCTGGGCTGAGGGTGCAGCAGGTTCCCCCCTAAGGGCTTTGAGCCTCTGTCCGAGTCCCTGTGCAGAGCCGAGCACAGGAAAAGCCCCTCAGGAAGATGAGGGATTTGAGAGCCTGTCTGTCTCTTTCTGCTTGATTCAGACTGAGTTTGGCAGATGGAAACAAGCTCAGTCCTAAAGAGGCTGAGAAAACATTCCTGAAAGGGAGCCTGGCGTGTCTGCCGGAACAATTGCTCAGCCTGGGAGTGACATTTGACTTCATCTGTCTAACAAGTCTGATGGGCTCTCAGTGTCTCTTCTGATTGGGTTAATTTATTTGTTTTCATGCTAAGTTTTATTGCTTATTGATTTCCACAGTCACCCTGAGCCCGTGTCAGTTTTTATCTGCTCCCGGTAATGGAAATCGTTCGGCGGCAGATGCACCGTGTAAAGTGTGACTGCAGCCAGCCCGGGATCTACAAACACCGTTAATTACCGTGATTACAGCCCTCGGAGATGACAAACCCGGGCCTCTTGTCCCTCCACTGCTCCACACAACTCCCACTTTCCACACTCCGAGTGCTCCAGACCCCCGAGTGCACAAATCCCACACTGAGGACACGACATGAGCAGCATCCAAGCTGTCACTTCCCCCAGCCCAGGGCTTTGGATTCCCCCAGCAATCCTTCCAGGCAGCCTGAGGGAACGTGACAAACTCCTCATGCCATGATCCTCATGCTCAGATTGCCCCAAGATGCTTTTTTAATGATTTCCAGAGATTTCAACCCGATTTGAGTCAGAAAAAGAGAAGTAACAACAAATCTCAGCACGGTGAGACGACCGGGGCTGCTCTGTGTCACCCTGGGTGTGTTTGTGGGTGGGATGTGGGGACTGGCACAGGAGAAATTGCCCTTACTAACTCAGTCCAGCTTAACTGAGCCTGATTTTCAGTGGCACTGAGATCCCTTCCCATCACAGAAAGTATGGGAAAGGCAGAAATGATTCACACCTGCCTTGAAACTCCTTCCTGCTGGCAGAGGGCTGTGAAGAGCTCCCACCGGAGTGCCCAGAAAGTCCTTCCTTCCCTCAGCCCTGCCCAGTGACACTGGAATTGCTGAGGAGCTGACAGCCAACACTTAAACACTCCGAGCCTTTATTATTTATTTCTTGGGTAGAGAATTACCACTCTGGGTTATTTTTATTTTACAGATCCAGCTTCTGAAACTACTTAAAAAGCTTTCGATCAAAGCTTACAGTGGTGCTGACAGAACACCGAGGGTTTGCGCTGGATAGAGCCATCATTAATTATCAGACTGTGAGCAGCACTGATAGTGCAGGCATTTGATTTTGATTTAATGTCTAAATAAGCTCACTTACAATGGCAAAGAGCTTCCTGTTTAATTGAAAAGCACTAAGTTTTCTATCTCCCCTTCTTCTTTTTCATTCTGGCCACGATCCAGGTGTAGAAATAGAAAGAAACATGAACAGAATGCAAGAAGTCGGTGTGAAAATGCATCAGCGGCACGGGAGGCTGCTGAGCCTCCTGCCAACACCACTGCTGGCTTGTCTGGAGCAGCTCTGCTCTTCCAGGCTGTCCTTGTCCTTCAGCTTCCCTTCCCTCCCAGCCCCGTGCCCGCCCATCCATCCCTGCTCCTTCTGTATCCCTTCCCATGGCCCTTGTGAGCTCACAGCACCAGGGCTTCACCCACCCCACCCAAATGGGCATTTGCATCCTGAAAAGGCCTTCAGGGAAAGAGCGAGCTGCTGCCCGAGGAACAGGGACAGTGCTGTGCCAGGAGCGGGGACAGACCCTGCGGGCGTGACAGACCCTGGGAGTGTCACAGACACACGGATGGTGATGGACACAGATCATGATGGACACACGGATGGTGATGGACACATGGATGGTGATGGACACACGGATGGTGATGGACACATGGATCAGGATGGACACATGGATCAGGATGGACACACAGATTGTGATGGACACACGGATTGTGATGGACACACGGATCATGATGGACACATGGATCAGGATGGACACATGGATCAGGATGGACACACAGATTGTGATGGACACACAGATCACGATGGGCACACGGATCATGATGGACACATGGATGGTGATGGACACACAGATGGTGATGGACACAGATCACGATGGGCACACGGATCATGATGGACACACAGATCACGATGGACACACGGATGGTGATGGACACAGATCACGATGGACACACGGATCATGATGGACACAGATCACGATGGACACACGGATCATGATGGACACACAGATCACGATGGACACACGGATCATGATGGACACACAGATCACGATGGACACACGGATCGTGCCGCACACACAGATCATTCCTGACCCACAGCAGTGGCCGCTCCTGCCCCCTGTCCCCTGCCCAGGGTGTCAGGTCCCCACAGACCCCACTGAGAGCAGCAGGAGCTGCTGGACACCCTGTGCTGCACTCTGGGGTTCCCTAATGTCAGAGCGAGGCTCTGTCTGGGGCCAGTGTGACCCCTCAGTCCTTCCACCCTTCCCCAGGGACACAGGGATCAGGGACCATGGAGGGGGGCACGGAAAGCTTGGCTGGTTGTGCCCTGAACCAGGTATGGTGAACACCACAAAGATCCAGACTGGGGTTGTTCTGACTGGGAGGGAAAACCATTTCCCCCTGGTCCCAGTCCCCACATGGGGCTCAGGACCCAGCAGCATCCCCTGGTCACCAGGCTGGGCTGCTGTGGACAGAAGCTTTCTTGGAGTCAACGACTCCTCTCAATTCCCTCATGGAAAAATCTGCTGGGTTCTCCCCGTGCCTGGCTGGGCAGCCAGGGATCTGCTGTGGTTCTGGATCCAGCAGGGATCTGCTGTGGTTCTGGATCCAGCAGGGATGTGCTGCAGCTCTGGATCCATACAGGATCTCACTGCAGCTCTGGATCCATACAGGATCTCACTGCAGCTCTGGGTCCATACAGGATCTGCTGCAGCTCTGGGTCCATACAGGATCTCACTGCAGCTCTGGGTCCATACAGGATCCATACAGGATCTGCTGCAGCTCTGGATCCATACAGGATCTCACTGCAGCTCTGGGTCCATACAGGATCCATACAGGATCTCACCGCAGCTCTGGATCCATACAGGATCTCACTGCAGCTCTGGGTCCATACAGGATCCATACAGGATCTGCTGCAGCTCTGGATCCATACAGGATATCACTGCAGCTCTGGGTCCATACAGGATCTCACTGCAGCTCTGGATCCATACAGGATCCATACAGGATCTCACTGCAACTCTGGATCCATACAGGATCTCACTGCAGCTCTGGATCCAGCCCGAGCGGCTCCATGTGGAGCTGCAGCCGTGCCCAGGCTCAGTCACTGCTCAGGAGGTGACAGTTCCAGGGGAGCCTGAGCTGCTGTGACAGCTCCTCCCCGCCGCCCAAACCGCACACTCAGAAAGGATTTTCCACTTCAGGTGCCTTCTACAAGTGTTAATGAACTCACCCTTCCCAGAGCCCTGCACCGAGGGCACGGGAGGAGGGGAAGCCAAGGATGTCTGAATTCCCCGGAGGAATCTCCACCAGGGCAGGACTGGCAGGCAGCAGAGCCACCCACAGCCCTGAGCCTGGGGGCTGCCCTGGGTTTGCACATCTCTGTCTGTGTGTTCATCTGGAAAAGTCTCCGTGCCAAAAACAGCTGCCAAGAGCTGCACTGCTGCTTGCAAAATTAGGATGAAACAGCAAAATAAAATACGGCAAAAATTAGAATAAAAGTAAGTCTCCTCCATTAAATGAGCAGGGAAGGAAGGTAAACTGAGGCACAGAGCCATCCCATTAAGATCTTAAATCCTGCGAGCTGAAAACAAGTGGCACACACCAGACAGTTCCACCCAGCTGCAGACGAAATGTCTTTGCTAAGTGACTTTGGAGCTAACGACATGTGACACGCGGAGATCAGGCTGCTCAGCGTGGCAGGACACAGAGATAATGATCGTTTATGAAAACCAAACCTCGGGAGGGGCTGGTGCCACCCAGCAGAAATGTGACTTTGGCTGGGCAGGGATGTGAGGGCACAGGGAGGTCACAGCCTCGCCTGTGTGCCAGAGGTGGCCTGGCTGCTCAGGAAGGAGCAACAGAACCAGAGTGTCTAGACAGGGGCTGGGCTGACTGCAGGAAACGAGATTTAGACATTGAGAAAGTCATTATTTCAAGATGAAACTACAGATTTATATCTCAGCTCTCGTTTTCTCCCAGTGTGATTGTGCAGAGCTGACAAAGCTGCGGATTTCTTCAGGCCCTGGGAGCAATTTGCTTAATAAAGAGTGTGGGTTTGAGTTGCAAATAACAGCCCCTGTGACTGCCCAGGGCCTGCTCTGAGCACACCTGGGTGGCAGGGATTGGGAATATCCAGGGAGCAGTGAAAGTGCAGCCCCGGCACAATGCTCTGAGAGCATCCCTGCTCTCCCCGATCCTGATAAAGGACCGGGGAGAGCAGGGAAATCCTTCCTGTAGGAATCCTGGAGAATTCCTGCCCCTAAACCCCAACAGGAACCAGGGGGCCCGAAACACAGGGGAGGTGCGGAGATCCCAGATCCCCAGAGTGGTCTGGGGTGGAAGGGACCTTAAATCCCATCCCATCCACCCCTGCCATGGCAGGGACACCTCCCACTGTCCCAGGCTGCTCCAGCCTGGCCTTGGACACTCACAGGGATCCAGGGGCAGCCACAGCTTCTCTGGCAATTCCAGCCCAGCCCTCCCCACCCTCCCAGGGAACAATTCCTAATTCCCAAGATCCCATCCATCCCTGCCCTCTGGCAGTGGGCAGCCATTCCCTGTGTCCTGTCCCTCCATCCCTTGTCCCCAGTCCCTCTCCAGCTCTCCTGGAACCCTTCAGGCCCTGCCAGGGGCTCTGGGCTCTCCCTGGAGCCTTCTGCACTCCAGGCTGATGGACCTGGAGCAGCCAAGGATGGAAGAACCACCTGAGAGCTTCAAAGGCTGAGCCAGGAGGGCTCATTTCCTCCCCCAAGTGCTGGGGAGAAATAAGGTTTGGAAAGTTCCCCTCCCCTTCCTGAAGCTGCTCTCCCCCTGCAAGGGCAGGATTTGTCCTTTAGCGTGGGAGAGAGCAGAGACCTGTTTGAATAATTGGTTTCAAGGCTTTTTGGTAATGCTGCATAAGTTAAAATACAAAATCAAAGATTCTGTTAAACCTTTGCTTTAAAAAAATAAAAAAAAACCCCAAAACTTTTTCTTTAGGAAATTGGTGGAAAAAAAGTAATTGCAGACCCAAGGGAAAGTTTTACTTCCAGCTTGAGCACTTTCAAAAGTGATCATAAAAATAATGGTGAATTCTAAGCAAGGCTGCTGCAGGCTGGAAAATGGAAAAGTTTCATTTTAGCACTTTCCAAGGGGACACATCAAACTCTTCCCAAGCACCGCCAGCAAGCACAAGCTACTTAGCAGGAGAGGGATGGGTCTGGCAAAGATTTCAATCAGGCACTCGGTGTTTAGCCGCAGAAAAAGGAGGTTTTACTCCATCAATTGATCTCGGGAGCAGCTGAGCCCGCCGGGGCCGTGCCCGGAGCGCGGCTCTGCCTCCAGCACCCGACAGGAGAAGCCTCTGCTCCGCTAAGGCCTGGGGGAACCAAGCTCGCCTTTACAGCCGCGCTGCCGAGCCTTCCCCGGGCCGGGCGCTGGCTCCGCGGGGGAGCGCGGAGGGGGCGCGGGGGAGCGCGGAGAGGGCGCGGGGGGAGAGCGGAGAGAGCGCGGAGAGAGTGCGGAGAGAGCGCGGAGAGAGCGCGGGGGGAGAGCGGAGAGGGCGCGGAGAGAGCGCGGAGAGGGCGCGGGGGGAGAGCGGAGAGGGCGCGGAGAGAGAGCGGAGAGAGCGCGGGGGGAGCGCGGAGAGAGCGCGGAGGGAGAGCGGAGAGGGCGCGGAGAGAGCGCGGAGAGGGCGCGGAGAGGGCGCGGAGGGGGCGCGGAGGGAGCGCGGGGGGAGAGCTGAGAGGGCGCGGAGGGAGCGCGGAGGGAGCGCGGGGGGAGAGCTGAGAGGGCGCGGAGAGAGCGCGGAGAGGGCGCGGAGGGAGAGCGGAGAGGGCGCGGAGAGAGCGCGGAGAGGGCGCGGAGGGAGAGCGGAGAGGGCGCGGAGGGAGCGCGGAGGGAGCGCGGAGAGAGCGCGGAGAGGGCGCGGAGGGAGCGCGGAGGGAGCGCGGGGGGAGAGCGGAGAGAGCGCGGGGGCAGAGCGGAGAGAGCGCGGGGGCAGAGCGGAGAGGGCGCGGAGGGAGCGCGGAGGAGCGCGGAGAGATCTCGGAGCCTCTCCGGAGCCTCTCGGGGCATCTCCCGCCGCCGAGGGCGTGTGGAACACAGCGGCATTGTCCCGACACACAAAGCGGAACGCGCTTAAGGCGCTTAGGCGCTGATGAGAGGCTTTGATGTGGCAGAGGCGATGCTGTCCCCGTGCCGGGGAGGCACCGCGGGCTGATGGAGCATAATCCGCGCTAATTCCGTGTCACACTCGCGGGCACAGCCGAGCCCTCTGCTCCCCTCCTGAACTGCTCCTGACTCGGCCCTGCTGCTCCTGCCCTGCCCTCGGCAGCGATGGTGACACTCACAGCCCTGCTGGGACCCGAGTGACAGACAGGGACTGTCCCGGCTCCGCTGCAGCCTCTGGAGAAGCCTTTATGGCTCTGCAGGACACAGGGAGAGCGGGCAGCGCTCAGCTCGGGGCTGTGCCTCAGTTTCCCACGTGCAAAGCAAAGCAGCTCTGACCCATCAGAGAATCGTGGAATGGTTTGGGTTGGAAAGGACCTCAAATCCCATCCAGCGACCTTAAATCCCATCCAGTGGGAGCAGTGAAAGTGCAGCCCCGGCACTGATAAAGGACCGGGGAGAGAAGGAAAATCCTTCCTGTAGGAATCCTGGAGAATTCCTGCCCCTAAACCCCAACGGAAACCAGGGGGTCCTGAAACACAGGGGAAGTATGGAGATCCCAGACTCCCATGGGGGTGGGGGTGGAAGGGACCTGAAATCCCATCCAGTGCCACCCCTGCCATGGCAGGGGCACGTCCCACTGTCCCAGGCTGCTCCAGCCTGGCCTTGGACACTCACAGGGATCCAGGGGCAGCCACAGCTTCTCTGGGAATTCCAGCCCAGCCCCTCCCCACCCTCCCAGGGAACAATTCCTAATTCCCAAGATCCCATCCATCCCTGCCCTCTGGCAGAGGGAAGCCATTCCCTGTGTCCTGTCCCTCCAGCCCCTTCCCAGCCTTCCTGTTAGGCCTCTTTTCAAACAGCACTCGGATCAGAACAGTTCATTTCTGCTTCCCGAGTTAAAATGGATTAGAATGAAGCAGCCACAGCAAGCTGTCCCCACAACTCTGAGGGGGAAGCACAGCCTAAATGAATGCAGGGATTCGCATCCCCGCAGTGAAGGCGCTGCTGCAGAGTGAACATCTGGGTTTATTGTTTCACATCACATAACAGAAATCTCTTCCCCCATTAATTTCAGATGAATATTTGAACAGGCCTTTAGCAGAAAGCAAACCCTGCACTGGAACCTCTGGAGTTACAGGGCTGATGATCTTTGCCTTTTGTTGACAGCTCTGAGAAAACATGGGAAAAATGAACCAAAAAGTGGTTTTGGAACTTTTTGTTAAATAAAAAAGGGAAAATATTTCTGCTTTGAATTTAATAGAAGCCATCACTGATGTGTGGAAGTAAATAAATTAATTGATCCTTGTCACACACCCCCAGCTGGGATAGGGTTTAACGTGCTGGAAAGGAATTCCAAAGGCAGGGTTATTTCACTTTTCCAGAGTGATCCCTGTGGTTTGGAAGCCCTTGCCATGAAGCACCTCAGCTGAGGGGAGGCTGCTGTCACCTTCCCCATGGAGAGCACAGGCAAAACCGAGCCCCGAGAAAACAGAAATATTTCCACAGCACCAAATCTGTACTTTCCTCCCTCTCGGAAATCCCAGCTCAGAAATGTCCCCTGGTGCTCCAAACAGGTCAGTGCCCCACTGGCAGTGCCTTTCCCTGGGTGAGGAGGCACAGACCCTGAGCGGAGGCACCCAAAGGGCAGGGAAAGCGCCAGGGAGGAGGGGAAGGTCCGGGGTGACCTCTGTGGGATCAGAGAGATCAGGGATCTCTCCAAAGGAATTCTCTGGAGTTCCAAAGCACCTCTGGCTGCCTGGCCCAGCCCAGCCTGGTGGATGCACCTTCCAGCCTCTTTCTCTGCTCCTCAGAGACTGATGGGGAGATTTTCCTGTGATTGCCTCACTCCCACTGCAGCACTAATGGGGAGAAGATTTAATGCTGTGATATCACTTGAATGTGGAGCCCATAAATAAAGCTCCCATAACTCCCTCATTAGGTCTGCATTGCACCCATGAGCCGTTCATTCCACACGAGGCACAGCCCCATTCCAGAGGCTTTCCCATGCTGCAAACTCACATCTGTGTTGGGAACTGGGGGAAGAAAGAGAGGAAGGGAGGTTTGAGACTCTGGCTCCAGACCTGGACATCTCGCGGGGATCCAGTGCGTAATCCAGGAGCTGTCCTGGCACTTAAAGCTAAATGTGTCTGGCACTTTGTTGTGGGAAGTAAAAGCATCCATCCCTTCCCACAGTCCGTGGCACAGCTGGAAGCACAGCAGCTCGGTGGGTCAGCTCCGCAGCTCAGGCAGCAGTGCCCCACAAATCTTTGCACAGCAGAGTGAAAGCAGCTCGGGCACTGGAGGAAAGCAAAGCAGCGTGTGCTGGCTGGGTGTGAGTCCGTGTGCGTTCCAGAGGACAGCGATCCGTGGTGCGGATCAGATGGAATCAGATGGAGCACTGATAACAGCCACGAGAACGAGCCGGCGCTAAAAGCTCCTGCGGAGCTGCTCTGGCGCTCAGGCTGAGCAGAGCAGCGGTGTTTGCTTTGCCCAAAGGTCCTGATTTTCACACTGGTTTCATTCAGTGTCGGAGAGAAAACAACCCCCGAGCGCTGCCTTTGGCTGCAGGGCGTGGGGCTGACTCCTGCTGATGTCATCCGTTAGCACTTGCCAGGCAAAAATACCCTTTCCAAGGGAAAAGTGGTGTCGGAAGGAGCGAGTGAGATGCTGGATTTAAAAATACCAGCGCTCTGACTTTGCCTGAACTTTGCTCCAGTTCTCTGTTTTTGCAGTGGCAAAATCCTGGGGAAATCGGGATGGATCCAGCCAGCACCTCCATGTCCACACGTGCTCGGGAACAGGACCCGTCTGTGCTCTGAGCCAGGGCTGTAGGTTTGGAATCACAGAATTCCCAGCAGGATCATCCAGTCCAACCCCTGGCCCTGCCCAGGACACCCCAAAAATGCCCCCTGAGCCTGAGAGAGTTTAACTTCATTTGAAGGCTGTTAGGGTTTGAACCCAAACCATGCTCCTGTCAGCAAAGGAGAACAGAGCGGATGGATTTTTGGGATGATTACACTGCAGAATACTTGGCATGGTGGAAAACTCTCCATCACAGCTCCCTTCAGCTGGGAAAAAGCTCCTCTCGCTGCTGGGAGGCTCGTGCTGAGTTTCTGGGGTGGGAAGAGCAGCAGCTCTTCCCATCCACTGCTGCCACAGCAAACGCAGAGCAGAGCTAGAAGGAGACTGTGGAGGATTTGCACAGCACAGGAGTTTGGAACCTGCAGGAATTCTGCCATTGGTGTCACATCATCCTCAGGAGCAACTTCTGAGCTCTTCCTGAGGTGCAAACGCCCTGGGGCTGGGCAGGTTCTGCTGCTTCTCTCCAGAGTCCCAGGATGGGTCCAGGGGGGCACCGGTGCCACCTCCCTGCCCAGCAGGGCCATCCCAGAGCGCAGGGCACAGCAGTGTGTCCAGGTGGCTCTGGAATATCCCAGGGAGGAGACTCCAGCGCTCTCTGGACTCTACTCCAGCTCGGGCACTGCCCAGGGAAGGAGCTCTGCCTCCTGTGCAGGGGAACTCCTGAGCTCAGTCCTGCTGTTCCTCTGGGGCCACTGCTGGGCCCTGCTCGGACCCTCCCTGTGCACAGGGACACCCAGGGACACTCAGGGATGGACAGGGACACTCAGGGGCACTCAGGGATGGACAGGGACACCCAGAGACACCCAGGGATGGACAGGGACACCCAGGGACACACAATGTCCCCTCAATGTCTCCTCTCGTAGCTGAACAGCCCCAGCTCCCTCAGCCTTTTCTGGGCAGGGTGATGCTCCTCATCCCCACAGCTCCCACTGTGCCCAACCCAGCTGAGCCGAGAGACACAGGTGAACCATCAGAGGGGAGAAGGTGAACCATCAGAGGGATGAGGTGAATTGTTCTCACTTTATGCAGGGTTTCTGACCAGTTCTGGACTCTTTCAGTTTTAGTTAAGCTGGGGTAACTCAGGACAACCCCACAGGCTTCTCTAAAGCCAAAGAGGGCCCAGGCTCAGTGCTGAGCCCAGGGGTGCACGGATGGAAGGTACAGATGTTGATGTTCATCATTTTAATATTAAAACCTCGGGTTGGAATGGGCGAGCAGAGCAATGAGAGCAAAGCCCCCCAAAGCTGCAGCAAATGGGGAATTACACCCAAGGCTGGGATGGCTGTAAGCGATTGTAAACAATTCAGGCCAATGTTCCTTCCTAGGAGCACCACTGGAGCTGGATGCAGCTGATTTCCAGCACTGGGAAAAGGGGAGATGGAAAAAAATGGGATGCTAAGCACACAGCCAACAAAATTAAACTGAGAATTAATTTCATCCATTATAACTGATTGTTGTAAATTAAAACTAGAAGGAAATAATTGGTAGCATGTAGCTTTTAGTGTTTCCTCCAGATTAGGGGAATTAGATTTTTTTATTAGGAGCACTAAACTCCTCTGCCATGTCTCTCCAGCAATGTGCATTTTTCCTCATTCCTGGTTCCAGCCTGCGGCACTCTGGGCTTTGGGAACAGGAACATTTCCTTCATTAGGACCTGAATCCTGAGCCAGGCAGGGCTGGGCTGGGTCTGAGGGTTCCTGGGGGACAGGGAGGTGCTCTGTGCAGGGCAGGATCAGCATTCCTGCTGGGCTCCCTCCTGCTGCCCTTCTGGACAGCTTCTCCCGCGCCAGCCATGGGCAAACATCCAGGACAGCCATGGCCTTGTTCCCAGGGACAGGGACAGGCTCCTCGGATGCCATTTCTGCAGCAGGGGCTCCTGGCAGGGTGGGATGATCCTGTTGGTCTCCTTCAGCTCCTCCCTGGTGCCACAGAGCCATCCCAGGAAAGCTTTGCCGTGCCCTCGGCAGGCAGAGCTTGGGGGCATCCCTCCTGTTGATCCTTTGGGGCTCGTCCCTCTCTCCTTCATCCCTTTTTGTCCAAGGATGCAGAGGGTGAAGCTGCCACCCAAACACAGAGGGAGAACAGAGCCTCAGGGGTTAAACTTCCTCTGTCTCCCCTCTCTGGAGAATTTCCTCCACGGAGTAAAGCGTTGGAAAGACCCCACATGGTGCTGGAGCTGATTCCAGAGCGCAGCAGGAAATTGAGTTCTGGGCTGGCTGTTCTGTTTTCCTCAGAGGTTATTTTTGTGCATTTATTTAATTAATTCCTTCAGCTTATATAAGGATAATAACATTTTTTTTTGCATGTCTGCAACAGTCCCTTCCCCGAGAAACTCCAAGGCCCTCGGCAGGAGTAGGAATGGCCCTGGGAACTGCCCAGAGCTTGGTGCAGCCACCTCACCTGAGCAGAGCTCGTGGTGCCTTCCTGGGCCAGGACCAGAGGCCACCAGAGCTAATTAAACCTGCAGAGAGCTCAGGTGACATCATTCCAGCCAGGAATGGGCCCTGGAGTTGGGTTTTACATCCTGGTTTGATTTCTCAGAGGGCGCTCAGCGATGCTGGGTGAGCTCAGGAGTTCAAGGCTTCGCATTCCCAACGCTCCTGAGAGGCAAAATCCTCCTCCTTGTGCCGAGCTGGGGAGAGGGAGGAGTGCCACCTACTGCATCATCCCCTCCTGGCTGCCTCGGAGCCAGCGAAAATAGAAACTTCGTGTTTTGTAGTTGGAAATATAAAGGAAAGGGAAAAAACGGAGAGGGGGGTGTGGAGGGAAGCAGCAACCTAAAAAAAGGAATTTGCTGAATGGCATTTTGTGCCAGCACCGTGTTTATAAATAGCCCCAATGACACTGCTCTTTGCAAGATGGATTTCGGAATATTTCTGATCAGCAAAGAGTTTGAGCTGCAAATAACAATAAATGGGGAAATTGTGTATAAATAAGAGGCATTAAAACCCGCTCTGTGTGGGATCAGCAGCACATCTTGAAGCCTACATCAAAGGGACTCAATTAGCAGACACATTTTCTAATTACATGTTCTAATTTACAACAAATCCGGGTTTCTAATGAAGCCTTGATTATTGGTGCAGATGGTGAGGACCGGACCCAGCATTCCACAGCTCACTGCCAGTGCCAGCACAACCACTTGATGCTCCAGGCCCGGCCCCCATTCCTTGGCTGCCCAGACACCTCCATTTCCCTAATTCCCAGGGAATTTCCCCCAGCCCAGACCTACCTGAGTGAGCAACTGGTGAATGCAGATGCAGGAAATTGTTATTATGGGATGAAAGAGCAACCAAAGCACCTCCCCAGGCAGTAAATCCCTGGACTGTGGATATTTTCCCTGCCTGGCATATGCAGAGACAGGGAAAGGGATTTTTTCCAACAGAAGCCTCAGGCGCTCGCCCAGGCGTTATTTTTCATTATAGAAAATGTTCCCTCTGTGCTCCCCCTGGGCATTATTAGCAGCTTTTGGGTGTTAATCGCTCCAAATGAGATGAACGCTGTGCCCCAGGGTTTATTGCTGAGCTGGTGGCAGGGACAGCTCCGCGCGGGAGGCACGGAGCCATTCCCAGGAGAGCAGGGCTGGCAGCAGCAACAGCTGAGACCAGGGAATCCCAGAGTGGCTTGGGGTGGGAGGGACCTCAAAGCTGATCCCATTGCACCCCCTGCAAGACCCTTATTCCAACATCCCAACCACTCCAGGAGCCTTTCTGTGCCTTTGACCAACACAGCCTGCAAGCCAGGTCACAAACTCACAGAAAGTCGGGGTAAACTTGAGTGGAATTCAAGTGGAAGTGAGCGATACCCAGGCAGGGCTTTGGCTGTTGGATCCCATTGCCACTGCATGAACAGAGCTCATCCTGCAGGAACACCGTGGCCAACACCAGGAGCTCCCAGGGAAATCCCTCTCCAGCAGCAGCCCCACTTGGACTAAACGGATCCGAATGAAAATGTAACGAATGAATAATGAATAATGAAATGTCAGGGTAGGATGGATTTTCAGCTGCTCTCCCAGGGCAGCAGCACAGCTCTGCCATCCCAGAGCCATCCCAGAGCCATGCCAGAGCTCATCCCAGAGCTCATCCCAGTCGCATCCCAGAGCTCATCCCAGAGCTCATCCCAGAGCTCATCCCAGAGCCATCCCAGAGCCATGCCAGAGCTCATCCCAGTCCCATCCCAGAGCTCGTCCCAGAGCTCATCCCAGTCCCATCCCAGAGCCATGCCAGAACTCATCCCAGAGCTCATCCCAGTCCCATCCCAGAGCTCATCCCAGAGCTCATCCCAGTCCCATCCCAGAGCTCATCCCAGAGCTCATCCCAGTCCCATCCCAGAGCTCATCCCAGAGCCACCCCAGAGCTCATCCCAGAGCCATCCCAGAGCCATCCCAGAGCCATCCGAGAGCCACCCCAGAGCCATCTCAGAGCCATCCCAGAGCCATGCCAGAACTCATCCCAGAGCTCATCCCAGAGCTCATCCCAGAGCTCATACCAGTCCCATCCCAGAGCTCATCCCAGAGCCCATCCCAGAGCCATCCCAGAGCTCATCCCAGAGCTCATCCCAGTCCCATCCCAGAGCCATCCCAGAGCCATCCCAGAGCCACCCCAGAGCTCATCCCAGAGCTCATCCCAGAGCCACCCCAGAGCCATCTCAGAGCCATCCCAGAGCCATCCCAGAGCCACTCCAGAGCCACCCCAGAGCCATCTCAGAGCCATCCCAGAGCCACCCCAGAGCTCATCCCAGAGCTCATCTCAGAGCCACCCCAGAGCCACCACAGAGCCATCCGTCATCCCCCCGGGCAGGATCCATTTCCCAGGGCAGTGGATCAGGCTGTGCCTGCTCCTCTCCGTGCTCTCTAAAGGGCTTAGGGGAGATGCTTAACTCAGGAAGGCTTCCCTTGAGTGGGATGGAGTGGCTGCTGCAGAAAGCTTCGCCAAATAAAGGTCAAGTCAGGAGAACTTGCAAATGTTGTTGAACGCGATTTCCACACAAATCCCAGGGCTTCCCTCGCTTTACCTTCTGCAGGCACAGTGACATTTGTGTGCCTTTGGCTGCCAGGAATTCCTTGCTCCTAGGGATTTCCCCAACCTGATCACAGTTCCCCCTTCTCCCTCAGGCTGGAACCCAAGCCCTGCGCGGCACAGATCCTCCCTCTCTGGAAATGAGGCAATTACTGAAGGACCGCTAATGGGAAATCCTACAAGGCCTGGTGGATTAAAGCACATTAATGGAGCAAGAAGGGCTCGGACAATGTGCATGAACGCAGAGCTGGTGGCTCGGAGGGGCTCCTCTGCCCAGGCCGAGCAGGGGCAGCAGCTTTGAGGGAATGTTTGGATCGATCAATCGATTGATTTTACAGGTAAGGATTGCTATTGACAGAGAAAAGACTCCAAGGAAAAGTGGCAATAGCACAGGAGGGGGGTGGCCAATTGGAGATGCTGGGCACACCCCAGCCCTTCCCAACAGGACACAGATCCCTGGGGTGCCTCTCCCTGTGCCAGGGGACCCCGGGGGCTCTGTCTGCCCCTCCTGCAGCAGAGCTGCAGTGACAGAGCCCTGGGGACATGGAGGGACCCCGAGGGTGGCATTCCCTGGTGGCATGGCTGAGGGATCCCAGGCTGCAGATCCACCCTGGTGTGGGAGCTGGGGCCTGGCCTGAGCCCGGCTACAGCAACCCGGGGATTTGGGGATTTGGGGATTTGGTGCCACTGACACAAGAAACTCCCTGGTCAACATTGAACTTTATCCTCATCCCAATTACTCTTTACACCCTGATGGAGTCACTGCTGGGAAATCCTCTCAGAGCAGGACCCAGGATCCCCCAAGGGGATCCCCCAAGGATTCCCAAGCCCAGGGAATGGCCCTTGCAGGTATTTCCAGGCAGGCTTGAAGCTGCTGGGGCCCAGTGGGATAGGAGAGCAGGCTCGGGGTGGCTCCTGCCCTTGGCTCCCTCCCTGCTGGGCCTGGGCTCCTTTTCCCACCCCTTCCCAATCCACTGAAACCGCAGGGCAGCGCTGCCCTGAGCTGGGAGTGACACAGGGGACACCGAGGTGATGCTGAGGACCCTTGAGGCACAGGGGAGGGCACAGCTGGGCCCCCACCCCTGTGCACAGCTGGAATTCACACCCTGGCCCCTTCTGGCTCTGGATTTTTGGAGTTTGGGGCCAACCCCAGCCCTAATTAGTGCCAACTGCTGTGCAGCTTTTCATCTTCGCAGAGCCGGGCTGAGAATATCAGCTCATTTTCCTTGGGTTTTTCTCCAGCTGCTGCCAGGGCCTGGATTTAAACCTGGGGAATTGGGCTGGGGAAGCTCCGGAGCTCATTAATAATCTGTGGAGCCATTAGGAGCACTCAGTGGAGATTTCCCCACCATCTTTTTGCCATTGCAGGAGTGAATTACATGACCTTCTCCTCTGCTTTAGGGGGATGGCACAAGTGGCTTCTCCAGTACTTAGTTAAGGAAACAGCCGTGGATCCCACGCCAAGGGCACCGTTTAAAAAACAATTATTGGAGAGTAGATGAGAAACCTCTTTTATCTTTGGCCTTGATAGTGTTTTAAAAGTGATACCTTTCCCCCTCCATTGTTTCATTTACATATCACAATCATTGCCTCCCGAGCTGCACAGTCCTGCAGATAATGTGCCTTCCAGAGGCTGCCTGGATGAGCCCTGGAGCTCCATGAGGGAGCACAGAAATCCTTCAGGAAGGATCAATATCTCCGGAGTGGCTGTGGATGTCATTACCACGGTGACACGAACCCCCACAATATCCTTTTCTTTTCATCACTCCAAATCAATAGCAAAAGAAAAAAAAAAGAAAAGAAACACAAATCAACAAGTTTTCCCCTTTATTCTGGAATGAAAGTCGATATTGGTGTGGTTCATTTTTGTTTGTCACAGGGAAAAGTTGGGTGTCAGCTCTGCCTGCCCAGCTCGTGAGAATCCTGGTCTGTGTGGCTGCACCCAGGTCACCATGGGGAGCCCAGGGTGTCACAGCCTGCAGGGCACAGGGCACGAGAGGGGCTCAAATCCCTCATGGAGAATTGTTCGGGAGTTACAACCTTCACTTCCAACCTTTCCCATTCTGCCTTTCACTTCTGTTTGGTACAAAAATGGGAAATTTAGAAGGGCAGGCAGAGCAAGGCTCTGCTCCTGTCCTCTGAGGGGAGATTCAGCCTGGATCTTGGGAAGGAATTGTTCCCTGGGAGGGTGGGGAGGGCTGGGCTGGAATTCCCAGAGAAGCTGTGGCTGCCCCTGGATCCCTGTGAGTGTCCAAGGCCAGGCTGGAGCAGCCTGGGACAGTGGGAGGTGTCCCTGCCATGGAAGGGGTGGAATTTGAGGAATTTAAGGTACCTTCCAACCCAAACCATCCTGGGATTCCTTGAAAATGGACAAAAAGTGTGTGAGAGCAGAGGGACATACAGACATTGCACAACTCTTCCATGTGATCCAAGTTTCCCATCAACAAAAGCATTCCCAGCTGGAACACTCCACACAACAGCCTGAAGCCCTCAAGGATGAACCTTCTGATTTCTTGTGCAACAGTAGGGGAAAAAAACCCTCTTTTTGTCTGGGGCTTTGGAGTCCTTATCAAATCTTACATTAAAAAACCAAACCAAACGAAGCAGAGAAGCAGCCCCAAAGCCCAGAGCAGCCCAATCCACCCCTGCAGTAACATGGAAATAATCACCTCCTCTCACACATTGCAGCTGTAAGCCCAAGAAGAATTTACAGAGGTGGAAAGACTTATGAGAAGGGGAAAGGGAGGTCTAGGAGGTCTAAAAATTCCATCCAATGGCATTTTCTCAGCTCTGGTTTCTCTCCTTGGTTTTGTTTTTGTCTTGGTTTGAAAGACAGGTGTCTGCCAAGGAAGGCAGGAACCTCCCTTGGAATAGGGAATATGACTCCTTTTCCTTCCGAATTATTATAACTTTGAAATCAAGGGGCTCTCAAGCAAGAGATATGGAAAAAAGGAATAACAGTTCTTCACTAATATTTAGAGCAAGGCAATAATGCAGAAACAATGCTTTAGATAGACAAAGTCAGAATCCAACCTGCACCCTGTCAGGGTGGTGCTGCAGTGCAGTTCAATGGTGCTGCAGTCCCGTTGGAGTGATGGATGTGCTCTTGTTGCAGTGGTGATCTTGTGGAAAGGTCTCGTCGCTCTCTGGAGGTCCAGTGGTGGCTCTGGAGCTCTTCTCCTCTGGGAATCAGTGGGAAAGGTACCCCGGTGTTGCAGGGTCTCGGTTTGTGTGCAGGTGGCAATGTTCAGCTCCTCCCCTCTGGGCAGGGCATCTCCCAATGGCTGATGGAATCTGTGAGTCACTCCTGAGCCCTCGATGGCCATGAGCAGAGCTAGCCCCGATGGTGTTAGCAGGGCTGGGTCATGCTGAACACAAAGAGCACTGCCCCAGCTGTTTGAACAGCTATGGAGATGGGAATAGAATACAGACTTTTGGGTACACCTTCCATGGAACCTAGGACAGTTCTGTTCTTGTGGTCTGAGAGGAATGTGGGCACCGAGTCCAGGTACAAATCCACCCCACAGAGACCCCTGGGGACAGCACAGGCTCCCTCCACCCATATCCCAAATTGTCAGATGCTTTTGAAACTCGGGATGAGCTCAAGCCTAGGCCTAACACAGACTGGAGATGCAGATACAGATATGGATGATACAGATAAATAATCTCTGTGTCTCTTATCCCTGAAGGAAGAAAAAGTAATCACAGCTGGTAAAACACCCCTGGACCTGAGGACAAACTGCTCTGGTGTTCCAGATCATCTCCAGAGGAACTTGTGAGGAATGGACCCTTCTCCAGTCTTGGGAATAAAATCCCATTGCACTTCCTGCTGTTGGGAAGGTTGCTGCTGCCCCAGATCTCTGTGGGATTCCAGGAGTCAGTGACAGATCTTGCCTGAGTTACATCATCTCCGTCCACAGAAATTCAAATCAAATATTTTATCTATTTTCCCTTCCAGGCGAAAAACACCAAACGAACTCAAACAAAAAGACCCCCAAACACAAAAAAACCACGAGAGAGAGAAGTCCAAACCCCCTCCAGCCCTGAGGCAGCAGCAGCTCCGTGTCTGCACATCCAGCTGCCTCCTCCCCTCCCAGCGGTGCTGTGGGGTCACAGCGAGAGGGATGGCCCAAGTGACAGATCCGCAATGGCCCAAGTGACAGATCCCCTGATGGCCCAACTGACCAATCACCCGATGGCTCAAGTGACCAATCTCCCGAAGGCCCAAGTGACCGATTCCCCAATGGCCCAAGTGACAGATCCTCTGATGGCCGAACTGACCAATCCCCTGATGGCCCAAGTGACAGATCTCCCAATGACCCAGCTGACTGATTCTCTGATGGCCCAACTGACCAATCCCCCGATGGCCCAAGTGACAGATCTCCCAATGACCCAAGTGACAGATCCCCCAATGGCCCAACTGACCGATTCCCTGATGGCTCAAGTGACAGATTCCCTGATGGCTCAAGTGACAGATCCCCCGATGGCTCAAGTGATGGATTCCCCTGACGGCACAAGCTTGTGTAATAAAGTGAAGAAAAGAGAAATTGCTCTCTCTATCCATTTTTAAGAGTGTTTCTCCTCCCTCTCCATAAACTGTGTGAGACAAATTGCAGCTGAAGTGTCTCCTCCCTCCTGTGCTGCTGCCACGTCCCTGTCCTTGTCCCTGTGGCCCTGTGGGGAGGGGTGGATGTTTCACCTCCCTGTGCTGGGACCCCCTGCACTCCCACAGCACCCAGGAGTGCTCTGCTGGTGAAAACTCAGCTCCTTCATTGCAGCAGTGCTCCTTTGGTACGGCTGAACCTCCCTGAGAGCAGCCCCGGAGGTTTTCCTGCACTCCAGGCACTCCTTGATGGATTCCCAACTCCGGCAGCAGAGATTTCCCACTTTATACCCCCTAAAGATGCACCAGCCCCAAAGCCGGACCTGGAACGTACAACCATCACGAAAAGAGAGACGAACTGAGTGATCAAAGAGAACCTCCTGCTCTGTGCCACTGCTGCAGGTGCCTGGGGATGTAAAATGTTCCACTCTGTGACACTGGGGCTCTGCAGGGATGTGACACTGGAGCTCTGCAGGGATGTGTCACCTGTGCAGCTGAAGTTCATTGGGAGAGGATTGTCTTCACTGCTTTCCCTTTTAGGAGTTGCCAATAAACACAGAATGTGGTTCATAAATCACCTGTTGCGCGCTGAGTCAAATGGTGACTGCTGTCAGTCCTCTCATTAGGAAAATCAAACCTTCAGGTGCAACCTCAATGTCAGAACTTGTGTCCGAGTGACCAATACTACAAACATTCCAACGCTGCCCAATTTCCCAGAAAGCCACTGAGAAAGGAAATCCCAACCCGAGCAGAGGATTGCTGTGTTTCCTTGGGAAGCAGAGCAGAGGATTGCTGTGTTTCCTTGGGAAGCAGAGCAGAGGATTGCTGTGTTTCCCTGGGAAGCAGAGCAGGGTTCTGTCCCTAAAAGGCTGTGAGGCTGCAGGGCTGAGCACAAACAGCCCCAGGTAAGATCGAGGCCATCGCTCTCCTGCCGCTGTCACCCGGCCAAGCCAATTGCCTCTGGAGAACCTGGGATTGCAGACTGTGTAATTTGAAGGAAAATAATACCGTGACCTCTTCCAGACAGCCGAGCTGAAGGGCTCCAGGGTCACCAGATAAACGGGAGGCAGAGCTATGGATATAATCATTTACGACCTGAAAGCGAAAGTAATGAATGAACACTGGATTTCAATTATCCTGAGATAATTCAAATTACTTTAAATAGATAGCTGACCTACTAAAAACTGCCTGGGCTCTCATCTTGCATTTGCTGCCCAATTCAGATAATGACTGTTTGATCCCGTTCCTCCCTTTCACGGAGCAGTGGAATTGTTAATGGCAGTGCAGGTTTCCTTTGGAGCTGAAGCCGCAGCAGCTGCTGTTCCCCATCTCCCCATGCCCAATCCGCTGTCTCAGCTCTGACATTTCCAGCTGGGGACGTTCAGCCTGGGCTGGTGGCATTTCTGAGGAGGATCAGTTCGTCTGCAGCATGGGGTGAAGGGAACTGCTGGATTTCTTGCTTCAGGACAGACTCAGACACCTCTTTGCCATCCTGGTGCTGGTGCCTCACCTCAGCTGGGCTGAATCCTTCCCCAGCAGCTGCTAAATCCCAAATTCCAGCCCCTGAGCTCCTCCCCAGCCTGGCCTCAGTTCCCAGAACAGTTCAGTGATTTCATTATCAGGAAGGCTCTCCAGCTGTCACACTGATGGTGTTGGGTGGCTACAAAGCCAGAGCAACACCCAAACACCCCGAGATCTGCCCCACACCACCAAACCTGGTGTTCCTGCTCCTTTCCCAAGCTCCTGGTTTTCCCTGGCCACTGCCAGGGGCTCAAATACAGAGTCCCGCGCAGGAAAGTGCCCAAAACCCTGAGGGCAAAGCTCCTTTGGGGGCATCACCACATGGATCCCCCATTCCAGTGCCATCCTTATGCTCTAGGAAGAGTGCCTGGAGCTGGAACCTGCATTTGGGAATGTCCCAGCTGCTCTGCCCTGCATTTCCCAGGCACACAGGGAGCCTAGAGCTGCACTGGAGCTGCAGTGTCCCCACACAGCATCCCAGGGGATGGGACATTAAGGGATGGGACACTCAGGGATGAGGAGATGGGATGCCCCTGGTGATGGCTCCACAATCTGCTCCAGACGATGCATTCCAGCAGTTCGTGAGCCATGGGAGATGTGTGGAGACAAGAGGGGCCTTTGCTGACTTTATTCATCACTGCTAATTGCAGAGCAAACAAGTGAGAAGATACCCTCAATATTCATTCTCACCTGGCTGCTGAAGGTGCAGATTTTATTGGCTGAGGGAAGGAGGTGGTGAGAGATGAAGAGCCAGGTTTAAGAGAATATCGAGGCTAGAATGTTGTTCCAGCCTGGGAAGGGCAGCACTAAAGCTCACGGACAGCCAGAGCTGGGCTTGGAGCAAGGCTGCACCAAGAGCCTAAAAAAGGCTTCTCAGAGCGAAACAAATTCCTCCACAAACACCAAAACCTCCCAAATCCTGCCGCTTCCATGAAGATGTGGATGAGCAGAACGCATTGCTGCAGATCCCAGGGCCTGCCTGGCTGAGGCACCTGCTGGGCTCTGAACCAAAGCTCAGCCCCAGGCTTGGCTTTAGCCTGGCCCCTGCTCAGGGGTATTCCCCACATTTTCAGGGAAGCAGCCTCAGTTCAAACTGCTGCATGTGGAACGTGCTCTGCCTGTACCACACAGCCCAAACCAGCCCCGAGGGGCTGAGCTGGGTTTTTATCCAGGATCCTGACAGGTTCATTGGAACCACAGACCTGAGTGGAGATCCTGCATTGAATAAACCAGCACAGGAGAGAAACCTTCCCAAGGAAAATCACAGCCACAGAAACATTGCAGCAGTTCTCTCTCGAGTTCCCAGCAAAGGTCTGAGGTGTTGTGCCCATCAGGGTTATCACTGGAACAAAACCCAGCATGGCCATTCCCAATAAAACAAGTGAAAGGAATAAGGGAGTGTCTTTACAAACAAACTGCTGGTAAGGTAAGGCCCACACTGAGAGACAGAAGAAACAATGGGAAGGATTTCCATAGGAATTCCACTGATTGACTCACCCAAGACTGTGGTAATAAACTACAGGGACAGAGACATAAGAAGAAAAGGGGGGTTTGTATTGAGAGTGTCTACATTAGGGGAGATGTATAGTACAGGTGCCTGCATTAGGAGAAATATATATTACTGTGTCTGCATTAGGCATTCTGGGAAGTCTGTGCCTCTCGAGTACCTCAGGCAATGGGGAAAGAGAGAGGGAACTGCAGCTGGGAAATTAGGATAAAAAGAGGCTGCGTCCTCTAGCAATCCGAGAGACCCCCTGGGAAATGCCCAGGAGCTCTCCCTTTATTCATGAATAAAGTTACAGGACTCCTATGTCTCCTTTTTGGACATAAACTTCTGGAGTTTGTGTATTAAGTTTTCCTGACACAAGGAAAGCCCTTCCATGGATCAATACAAGGGGGAGGAGTCATTGTACCACGTTTTCCCTGAAATTAAACGGAATATTTAGGAGCTATCAAACCCCATTTCCCTGCTGCAGCACAGCAGGTCTGAGTGGGGATTCTCTGGCAGGGCTTGGTTTCACCCTGGCCCCTGCAGGTGCCCATTGTCCCTGCAGAGGGGACAGCGCTCAAACTCCGGGTCAGCACCAGATCCAAAGCACAAAACCAGTCTGACATTGAAAGTGTTAATTAACCAGCTCTAATTACACTGCAAATGGTTCTAAAATTGCATGTAATCATTTAGAAACCAAACCAGCAGTAGCTGCTCTCGGTTTGGAAGCATCTGGTGCCCTTTGGAAGATGATGAATGGCCCTGTTCACTCCTGATCATCTCTGGGAAACCAGAGGGGGCTGGTACGGCTCATATTAATGGGGGAGCCTTGTGTTAATTGACTAAGAAAAAGTGGGATGAAATCAGTCCAACAGAAAATGATTCTCAATGCTTCCACCGGGATCTCTTGTGCTTGGCCACAGCCGTGAAGTTACACAGGATTTTACTGAGCAGCCCCTCCCAGGATCCATTAAATCCACGGATCTGCACACACCTCCTGAACCCAGCTGGAAACGTTCCTGGCTTTCCACACCTGGAAACATTCCTGGTTCTTCACACCTGGAAACATTCCTGGTTTTCCACACGTGAAGACATTCCTGGTTTTCCACACAGGCTCTGCAGTGCCTGTCCTGCCACAAGTGCCCCCCTCTCCAGGTGAGCACATTCCATCGTTAACTCCTCCTTTGGAGGGACAGGGATGGCCACACCTCCCAGAACGATTTATCAGCTGCCCACCTGCTCTGCCAGGGACATCAGCATCACCTGATAAATCTTCCCTTTGCAATCAGGAAAGTCAGGAAAATCTATTCTTTTATAATGAAAAACCACGACATCTTTATGTGTTTTTATACAAGAGATTTTAGGCATAAACTGGTTTTGCTTTCAGGCCTTTCACAGAGGGGTTTTTTTTGAGGTCCACAAGCCAGAATAAAGTTGACTGATCTCACTTTAAGGCCTCAGCTGAACTTGAGATGCAGGAGAAAGTCTCATCATCCCAACAACTCAGCATTGCAAAGTTACTGATCCCCCCCTTTCTCCAAAATCTCCTCCGGACATGGAGGAATTCACATAAAGGATAAAGGATAAAGAACAGTCTTCCCCCGCAGCCAGAAAATCACTGGCAAAAAGCAAACTAAAGACAAATCACTGCTCATTTAACCCTCATATCCATAAAAAGTGGTGAAGAGAGAAGAGGCTTTCAACCTTAAAAATGAGATTTAAGAGGTAGGTTTTACCCTCTTGCAGCTCTGTGAAATATTCCCAGCAAAATCAGCAAACCTTGCAAGAAGCATCTCTGGCATCTCTTACTGGATTTGGTACTAAAGGACTGAGAGGTTTCCCAGATTTCCTTCACTGAAGGAGGATCCTTCCCTCCAGCCTGGCTGCAATTCCCTCCTGACCTGAGTTCACTGAACTGAGCCCTTATCTCCCCTCAGATTTCTGCTCTGGGTTTGAACTGAACACAGAATGCTGCAATGGGTTGGGTTGGGAGGGATCTTAAATCCCACCCAGTGCCACCCCTGCCATGGCAGGGACACCTCCCACTGTTCCAGGCTGCTCCAGCCTGGCCTTGGACACTGCCAGGGATCCAGGGGCAGCCCCAGCAGAACATCCCTGCCCTGGAGCAGCTCCACCTGAGGCACGTGGAGCTCTCCAGGTGCAGCTGCTCCTCTCTTGACTCTCCCTTGGTTGTCTTCACTTCCCCTGTGATCAACAAAACCTCTGACAAGGATCTAATCTCCCTCCTGGCTGCTCTGACTCGAGCACTCCTTTGCAGAACAATGTTTCTTCCCAGAAAAATGCAATTTTATTCCAGCTGCCGTATCAGGCCCCTGATATTAGTGCTGAGCTTCTCAGGAACTTCCTCAGGCAGAACATTCCTGTGCTGGCAGATCCTATCAGGGCAGAGGGAAAATATGATGCCTCTGTGGCGTGGCTGTTGTGAATAAAGACAGAGATATGGAGAGAAAACACAAGATAGAGGCACAAATAAACAAACCTTGGAGCAATATCCCACAGTTTGTGTGGAGCAGCCTCCTGACTCCGGAGGGAACAGTCTCATGGCCCAGCCTTCCGCCCTTTCCCTTTTCTTTCCCTGAGCCAGTGGTGTGTTTTTCAGTCTGCCTGTGCTTTCTGGGGAGGGAGTGCTGGGGCAGAGCGGATGGGCAGGGATGGGCAGGGATGGGCAGGGATGGGCAGGGGTGGGCAGGGGTGGGCAGGGGTGGGCAGGGGTGGGCAGGGGTGGGCAGGGATGGGCAGGGGCGGGCAGGGGTGGGCAGGGATGGGCAGGGGACAGGGGCAGTGATGGGCAGGGATGGGCAGGGATGGGCAGGGGACAGGGGCAGTGATGGGCAGGGATGGGCAGGGATGGGCAGGGGACAGGGGCAGTGATGGGCAGGGGACAGGGCAGTGCCGCAGCCAAACCGCAGTGACTCGGAATGCCGAGGGGAGGGAAGGCAGGGCAGGAATTCCTGCCTGTGCCACACCATCAGGGGCTGCTGGTACCAATCACTGCCCAACCCTGTGCGGATGGACCATCCTGCCCTGCCTGCTGCCAGGATTAATGGGAGCGAGCAGGGAAAGGCTTGGCCCGGGCACGGGAGGCTCCTGCAGGCAGAGAGAAACCCCAGCAGCTGCTCCGGGAGGGCGCGGGGGGATTGAGACATCATTTATTAGCCACTTCGCTAATTAATTCCTTTAAAATAACGCAGCTGACTGCTGGAAAGAGCCGATTTGTCACCGCCGGGCCCTTTTGCGGGAACAGCCCCATTCCAGAGCTCCGAGCATTTCCTGAGGACCGGGAAGGGCTCAGGCTGCCCAGCAGCACATCCGCGTTCCCCACAGCCCTGCCCTGGCTCCTGCCCCGGGAACAGGCCAGTTCCAGGTTTAAAAGCTCGAGACAGAGCAAAGGACACATCCCAGAGGCAGATCCCCCTCCGCCTGATCCTCACGGTGCCATTCCGGGCGGGAAATGCATTTTCCTCGGTGTCTGGAGCTGGAGGGCTGGAAGGGAGCACATCTGCTTGTTTACTCAGAAAAACCCAACCCAAGGACTGATCTGCCATTCACAAACATTAAAGGGAGCTTCAGAGGTCTTTGTTTGTCTAACAGAGCAAAACAAGAAAAAACCCTCCTTCCCTCCCTGCTTTATCCACAGTCTGATTTATCGGAGCTCACGGTGACAGGAGGAATTCCCCCAGAGGTGCCACACATCAAACGAGGCAGAAGCTCAAGTCAAAGACAGTTTTCTTGTTTTCAGTGTGTTGTGGGAACCTGGTTCAAACCCTTCCTTCCAGGCTAAATAAATTCCTATCGCTGGAGCCCCAGGGACCCAAATCCCATCGTTTCCCGAGTTCCCTGCTCCGACAGCCTGGATCTCTGGATCAGCCCCAGCCTGGCTGAGGCTCTGGGCAGATCCTGCCTCCAGGATTTAGGGCCCTGCTTAGCACAGGCAGGAGCTCATTTCTCTGCCTCAGATTTAAAGCCTTCAATGATTTCTTGAAGGTGAATTTCTCACCTTCCCTGTCTGAGGGAAAATGCTCTTGGAGACAAACGGCTGGGATGGGGTGGAGGAGCCTCTCAGACAGCTTTGGAGTGAGCTCTTAAAGAGGAAAAATCAGCCTTTGTCCCTTTATCGGTGCCAAATCTCTGTGAGGCTCTCACTAGGTCACTCCAGGCTGTAATTCTGCCCCTGCGCTCACATCCCCGAAAACCATCAGGGATAAATCTCCAGGAACAGGCAGGAGGGATGGCTGGGGGATGGCTCTCCATGGGAACCACGGAGCCTGGATGGGAATTCAGATTCCACCACCACGTCATGTCTGGAGCTCAGATCAATGGGAAGGATGGAGAAATACTGAGGGTTGCAGTGACTAACCCAAACCAGAGGAGGATAATTCTTCCTGATCACCTCAGAGCCAGCGTTTGGCTCTGACTCCAAGGGCAGCTCCATGAAACAAATCATGGGATGCGTCTCCCTGAGGGATGGATGGGAGGAAGGGTGAGAGAAGGGTTCAGCTTTGGGAAAGGGCTCCAAAGCTTCGCCCAATCCCATCTGCCTCACCCCAAAGCAGAATTAGAGAGGAATGAGCACAATCTCTATGGACAGAGGGGAATGTCCCAAGGAATCCCATGAGTCCAGCTCGGCCCCAGCACAGCCCTCGGAGGAAACACCCCATCCATCCCCTGCACTCTGAGCAAAAACCCCTTGGCACTTCTCCCTGCCCCACCACCTCTCCCACAGGGTCTGGGAATTCAGCCCTGGAATTGCAGCCCATGCTCCTGCCAGAACCCCTCCCCAGCCCCCAAAGCGCCCCTGTGGTGTGGGCAGCACAGGAGCGAGGCTGACACAGAGCGATTTCCTTCCCAGGGAAATTGCCTGTCCCTCCCAGAACGAGCCTGGGATTTGTTCTCAGGCCACGCAGGTCAGGCGTTCCCATCGCAGCAAGGCAGAAGTGTTTGCGCTGTGCTGAGGAGCAGAGCGTGGCAGGGGAGGCTCTGATCACACACTGCCCCTTCCTGCAGAGGTCAGGCTGCGTTTTAATCAGTGTTTGCCCTCTTTTCCCTGCTTGTTTCAGCCTGAGTCGCTCCAGGCAAGAGCTGCAGTCAATTTGCTGCGTGTGCAGAGTTCTGGTGCTGGAGCTGCGTCCCCGGGGAAGGTCCTGGCAGGTGAGGAAAGAGGTGGCAGAGAGAGCACCAAACAGCCCCTCAAACTGGGCCACAGAATGCACCGAGAGCTGGGCTCTCCCCTTGGGGGCGAAGGGCCCAGGGCCAGCTCTGCACCGAGCTTTTGGGGCATTCCTACAAAATCTGGGGCTGCACCAAGACTCTGCCCTGAGAAATGGGAAATCGTGGAGCTGGGGCAGGGACTGAGCCAGCACAGCTCAACCAGGGCTGCTGCAAACCACAGCGGCGGCAGTTCGGTCATGTAAAACATCTCAGCCCGGGGGAGTTTCCTTTCCCTCTCTGCCAGCACATCCCTGGTTTATTTTCGGGAAGCTCAGAGCCAGCAGACACCAGAGCAGCAGAGTCAGAGGAGCGGAGCCAGGCTGCCCCCATGATGGATTCGGCCTCGAACACAGATCAGGTGCTCCAGCAGAGCATCGAGGCCTTGGGAGGAGGAGGAAGCAGCTCCTCACTGAATTCCCGATTTCCAGCTTTATCCGCAGCTTTCCCCAGCTCTTCCCTGCCCTGCCAATCCCGCGCAGCTCCTGCGCCAGCAGCAGCCCCTGCTCCCCAGGGCTCGGGATGTCCCTGCTGCCACCCGCGGGGCTGGAAGGAGCTGCTGGAGCTGCAGATCCCGGGATTTGGGTTGCGAGAGGCTGCAGTGCCATCTTCAGATGGGAGGGGGAACAGGAACCGACCCCAAAGCCCACCCAGCATCTGTGCTGCGGGAACGCAAAGCCTGGGAGTCGGAAAGCATTGGAAAACATTCCCAGCGGGCGTGGCTGGAATTGGCCAGCTGTGCCTGCCCTGCTGTGCCTGCACGGAGCCCAGGGATGCAGCAAAACCCAACTGCTCCGCTGCCCACAGCCCAGGCATGCTCCAGCCCTTCCCTGCCACTGCAGCCCGGGGATTTCGGGATCCAGCTGCATCCGACAGCCGAAGGGCTTTTTGGGAAGCAGATCCCGGTTCTCCCTCTGCTCTGGGGCTGGGTTTGCTGAGGTGGAGGTCCCAGTGTGTATTTCACAGCTCTGGCTCCCAGCAATGGAGAACATTGCTTTATCCTGTGGCTCCTTCTCCAGGAGAGGACAAACACGGGACAAGGAGCTCTGTCCTGCCCGATTCCCAGACCCTGCCCAGCCCTGTTTTCCATGGAACAGCCTCTGCTGCTCCCAGCTCTGGTGTTTCCTGAGGGGATGAGAGATAGCAGTGACCAGCGAGAGCTCCCAGTGACCTTACTGGAAGCACTGGGAGCCCATTGAGTTCCATGCCCCATTAACAACCCCCGCCAGCCCCTCAGGGGCTGCAGCTCCCCCGAGCATCAGCAGCCAGGGCTTGGTACCGAAACAGCTTCAGACAGGGCCCCTCAGAAATCAGCACCCTTAAGAAACCTTTTCTCCAGCAGCATTGGCTATTTGGGCCAATTTTTAGTAATTTTGGTCATTTTGGCCTCTTCCACACATCACTGCTGCTGCGAGTGTCCCTGGAGCCTGGGGAACAGCAGCACAGCAAAGCTTTGGAGGAGAAAAAACAAATGTTCCTCGGGATTTCAATGGGATGAAATCACTGCATGGCCTTTTTACAGGGGCATGAGAGGATAGGAATGGCTTCAAACTGAAAGAGAGCAAGGTTGGATTGGATATTGCAAAGAAATCCTTCCCTGGGAGGGTGGGCAGGCCCTGGCACAGGTGCCCAGAGGAGCTGTGGCTGCCCCTGGATCCCTGGCAGTGTCCCAGGCCAGGCTGGACAGGGCTTGGAGCAGCCTGGGCCAGTGGGAGGTGTCCCTGCCCTGGCAGGGGTGCAATCAAACAGTCCTTGAAGTCCCTTTGCACCCCAAACCTTTCTCTGATGCTAAAATCCATCCCACATCTCCCCCAAGCACCTTCTCCAGCACAGCCTCCAAACAAACCCTGTGCTACAAAACCTCTGCAGATGACAGATTTGGGGAGCTGAGGAAGGGATTTCTGGGATTTCTGCACTAGAGATGAAAATGGAGCCATTTCCAGGAGCAGGATCCCAAAAGCTGGGCTCTCCTGGAAAGGCACCTGCCACACCTTGCCTGGGGAATTGCAGAGTTTAATTTTAAAGGGGAGCTGGTTGATGGAGAAGACTCAGCCTGCTTGAGTCTGGCACCTGCTCAGAGCTGGGCAACAGAAATTCCCCCAGCCCCTCAGGAGCCCTGGGCATTGCTGATAAATCAGGGGGTGGGAGCTGCTGCGGATGGAAAGGGAAGGTTCTGTGGCAGAAGGGAACTGCCAGCACCAGCCCTGGATCAGTTCAGCCCCACACACAGACACTGCCCTGGGAACTCTCCTGGAGCAGCCACAATCAATTCCTGTCCCAGACGGGACCTCCCTGCTCCCTCTGCCTGACTGCAGCCACAGAGGAGCTCCGAGCTTGCAGGCAGGGCTGATCTGCTCAATTCCCAGCTCGGCAGGGCAGGGATTACACAGCACGAATGGGATCTGAGGGTTACACAGCACTCAAAGCCCTTCCCCCGGGCCACCTCAAAGCCCTGCTCCTTCCAAAGCTCCTTGGCAATTAGCTCCTTCTAATTAATACAAACTCCACCCAGCAGAGTCTGATGCCTTGAGAGGAGTTCAGAGAGAGGAAAAAATCCCAAAGGAAAAGAGCCAGGGCACAGTTCTGTGCTCACCCACACGGAGGAGTGTGCTGGGAGCCCTGAGAGAGACAGGGACAGGGACAGGAGCCCGAGCTGTCCCCACACCTGGGGGGTGGCAGATGGAAAGGGACATCTCCCAGCCCCCTCCAGCCAGTCCCACTCCTCAACCGTGCCCCCACCCCACAGACACAGCTCCTACCTCCCAAAATCCCTGCAGCCACACCGAGCTCCCTCCCCGGGCTGTGCCATGGGCACAAAACTGGCCCAGCTCTGGAAACCAAAGCAAGGAAGCAGCAATCCCTGAGCCCAGCCTGGAAACACAACTCTTCTTGCCCAGCACCTCCTTCCTGCCTCCATGGCAACTGTCAACAGCCTTAATTGCTTCTTATTTTAACACTTGAGGAACGAAACCCCTGTGATCTTCTACCACTTGGTTATTAACACTCCCCAAATGCACTGTTTTCTGTGTGTTTATATTTGCAGCTTGAATTTCCCCAGCAATGCCTGGCTGGGGATCTTTGCTGCTCCTCCAGCCACTCTCAGAGGGCTGTAGGGAATTCCTGAATATTTGCCTGCTCAAGGCTCTGCCCTCCCTAGGCTCTCTCCTTCCAGGTCAGCCTGGAATCAACATCTCTGGAGGCTGCACCAGGCCAGGGAAGTCACAGCTCCTAAATCTTGAAGTGAGGTGGGATGGGGTGGGTTTGAGGCAATCCTGGCTGGGAGCACCTGGGGGAGTTTTCCAAAGCCAAAGTGGGCATTGCACTGTGCCTGTGCGAAGGGATGGAGGGATGGATGGATGGATGGATGGAGGAATGGATGGATGGATGGATGGATGGACAGGAATGGATGGATGGACAGAGATGGATGGATGGATGGATGGATGGATGGATGGATGGATGGAAGGATGGATGGACAGAGATGGATGGATGGATGGATGGAAGGATGGATGGATGGACAGACATGGATGGATGGATGGATGGATGGATGGATGGAGGGATGGATGGATGGATGGATGGATGGACAGGGATGGATGGATGGATGGATGGATGGATGGATGGATGGACAGGGATGGATGGATGGATGGATGGATGGATGGATGGATGGACAGGGATGGATGGATGGATGGATGGATGGATGGATGGATGGATGGACGGACGGATGGATGGAGGGATGGATGGATGGATGGATGGATGGATGGACAGAGATGGATGGATGGATGGATGGATGGACAGAGATGGATGGATGGATGGATGGATGGATGGATGGATGGAGGGATGGATGGATGGATGGAGGGATGGATGGACGGACGGATGGATGGAGGGATGGATGGAGGGATGGATGGCTGCTCCATGAAACACAAAATCCTTCTCTCCCTCCACCTTCCAGGGGCCAAACATGCTCCAGCTTTTCTGTGTTGGTCACAGAAGCAGAATTTCCAGGACCTCATTCTGCAGCATCTTGTCCCTGCTGTGTGTCAGATTCTCAAAGGGTTCCCAGAGTTCCTGAGATGATTTCTGTGCCTTGTCTGCCTCCCTCCCCATCAGCCCCTGGCGATGCCAGATCCGACTGGGGAGATGGAAAAGATCCCACAGGAACCTCGCAGCAGGTGGATTTCTCCCTCCACCTTCCTGAGTTATCCTTCCCAAGCAGATGCTGCCTCCCCTCCCCAAACTGCCAGAGCTTTTTGTGTCTCTGGGTGCTGGAGAGCACAAGGGAAATCTGCTCTGGCAGCTGCAGATCCCACAGCAGCAGAATTCCGATTCCATTCCTCTGCCCTGGCACAGAGAAGGTCCCACACCAGCAGGACACAAGGCCACAGCATCCCCAGCACCCAAGGAAGCAGATCTGGGGCCATTTTCAAACCAAATTACAGGCAAGCAGAGGCTCCAGGGACAACTGGGTGGAGCAGTTAAACAGGCGGGGCATGTTCCCCAGGTGGAATTCCAGCTGCAGGGGGAATGTTGTTGGGAAAGGGGAATCTGCAGCCTCGGTGGTGCTGGTTCAGGAGTGAGGGATGCAGAAGCTGTGGCTGCCCCTGGATCCCTGGCAGTGTTCAAGGCCGGGCTGGAACAGCCTGGGACAGGGAAAGGTGCCCCTACCATGGCAGGGGGGAATGGATGGGATTTAAAATCCCTTTCCCACCCAAACCACTCCATTATTCTGTGAAAAGTCCCCCTCAGTCAGCTACAGTTGCCACCCAGTGTGGGCTGATCCTGACTTTTTGGTTCAGTGGAATTAATTAAGCAGAATCCAGCCATGTGGATTAATGGGAAGTTTTAGGGAAAACAGTATTTTTTAAAAATCCCAAAACTGTTCATAATCCTTTCACAGGCTTCTTTCTTAGCACTTTCAGAACATGAAAATAGGAATTTCATCTTTGAGGCAGCTCAAAGGCCCAGTTTGGGATTGTTTCCCTGTGTTCACAGACCCTGGACTTGCTTCTCACAATCAAGAAATGAGCTTAGAATCAAACACTTCAAAAAAATTGTGGTCTCCTGCTTTTAGGGATTTCCAGCACTTTCATATGGATATAGATACACACACAGAGCTTTCCTCTGCATTGGCCAGAAACATTAACACTTCGCTTGGCTTTAATGAGCAACTTGAAACTCCAAAAATCAAGAAAAGGCCCTAAAGCGATTGAGAATAAAACTTGACAGCAACACAAACCCAACCAGGCTTTATCCAACCTCTCCCACCCAACCTGTGGAAAACCTTTCCCTGCATCAGCATCGCAGATGAGGGAAGCAGCCACAAATGATGTGCAGCCAGGCTTTTAAGCACCTTAAAAATTTAAATAAGTTACAGGTGTAAATTCAAAGTGGTTCCTCCGACTGCATTAAGGCCCTCAGAGGCACTTTCCATTCGGAATGAGAACAGCACTAATTTGATTTTGTTTATCTGATGCTGAATGGGGAGATCTAGGGAATCAGAGCCCTCTGCTGAGAGCTTCCGCGGGGATTTGCTGCATTCCAAGGTGATCCCGAAGCTGAGGTCAGGCCGTGGATAATGGACTTGCCTGGAGGATGGCTCACGTGAGAGCAGCACGCACAGGAACCCTCCGGGGGCTGGAGCTGCTCCCTCCTCCCCAGCCCTGCCCGGAACAGGCTCTGAGCCACAGCAGCAGCCAATTCCAGTTGTGCTCGCCAGAATCCTCAGCACTTCTGTGCTGCTCCCTTCCCTCCCTGCTGCCAAAACCTTCTCAAAACTGAGAGAAATCTTTCAAAGTCACCCAGTGCCACCTCTGCCATGGCAGGGACACCTCCCACCACTCCAGGCTGCTCCAAACCCTGTCCACCCTGGCCTTGGACACTGCCAGGGATGGAGCAGCCACCACAGCCTTCCCCTGCCCTGCTCCTGCAGCACAAACCTCAATCAAACCCAGCAATGTGCAGTGAAAGTGCCCAGAAATCCCTGTAAGGAATGAAAGGAACAGGAGAGCTGGGGCTGCCCCTGGATCCCTGGCAGTGCCCAAGGCCAGGCTGGAGCAGCCTGGGACAGTGGGAAGTGTCCCTGCCATGGCAGGGGTGGATGGGATGATCCTCAATGTCCCCTCCACACCATTCTCTGGATTTGAAGAGGGAAAATCCCAAGCCTTTAGGGCAGGAGCAGCCTGGGAGCTGCGTTTGGGCAGCACAGGAGGTTCAGAGCAGCTGCTGTGATGAACAGCCCAGTTCGGGAAAAGCTTCACTCTCCACTCCTTCCTAGGGCCCTTTTTTATTTTAATTCCACTTGCTACAGCAGCAAAGCGCTGCAAAGCTGTATTTAAATTAAAACAATCCTCCAGCCTGCAGAGAAAACACACCAAAGCCATCCATTTCCCCCAGCAAATGGGGCAGGAAATCCAAGCAAGATTTATACAGTTATTCCTCTGTAATTACCCAGAAGAGAGAGAAGGCCCAGGGGTCAGCAGTATCTCATTCATTATCACACCCCACCAGCTTTTTGGGCTTTAATTTTGGTTTATTTTTTTGCAATCCCCTGCCTACGTCCAGATTAATGGTGATGTGCTGGGAAAGTTAAAGCTCTCTGCTGATAATAGGGTGAAATAAAGCTTTCCTCGCACCCAGGCAAGGACAGGGGCCCAGGTGTGACTGTCACCTGCTGCAGGGTGACCACGCCACCATCTCATGGAAAGACATTAAGAATAAAATGAAAAGTAATTCCAGGGGAAGAGGGAAAATAAGGAGCCCTTGGAGAGGCAATATTTTAATTTGCATTTTTGCTGTAACAGCTTCATCCCTTCCTGTTTTCAGCCTCTGAAAAGCTGCTGGTGCCACTTTGGTTCATGGCAGGGGAGATCCCCTGGGGAGCCTGGGGTGGCACAGGATGGGCACAGGATTGACAACAACTTGTCCCATCCCCAGGGAGACCCCGGCGATGGAGCAAACTGGGGAAAAAGACTGAAAACCTGACAAGTTTTTGGAGTTTTTGAGTTTTTTTCTCCAACGCTCCTCCCTCCCGAGCCGAGGCTGCTCAGGCTGCCCCAGCTCCAGTGCCACCCATGGTGGCACCTGCAGATCCCCACGCTGGGGCAGCGTTATTCCCCTGGTATGGGATCTGCTCCATTCCAGAGGGATGGATTTGGGATTGTTATCCCCCCTGCTTTGGGATCTGCTCCATTCCAGAGGGACAGATTTGGAATCATTATCCCCCCTGGTATGGGATCTGCTCCATTCCAGAGAGAAGGATTTGGGATCGCTATTCCCCCTGCTTTGGGATCTGCTCCATTCCAGAGGGAGGGATTTTGCTCCAGCTGAGCCACCCCAGGGATCACTCCGGGCTGAGGATGAGGAAGGGCTGGAGGGGAATCAGAAAGGAGCAGAGCCTGCTCGGAGGCACAGAGGAGCAATCCATGGGAGGGATTCCCTGGAAAATACTCCTGAGAGGGCCAAGGGAGCAGTGCAGAGATTCACCCTGGGAAAATCCCATTTTCCACCTCCGCAGGGGATAGACCTCACCCGGAGGGGCTCGGAGAACAAAAGGTGCTGATTAGGGAAGGGTTCTTCACGGCGGCGTTTAAAGCTCATTAGAAAAGCTAATGGGAGTTTTTAATTTAGGGACTGAGGCTTCCGCGGACACCCTCACATGCTCAGACAGGGCTCAGATAAAACAGGTCCACGGGAACAGTTTTATGATCATGATTTTCTGCTTAATTAAAGATCCTCCTCTTCAATTACTGCAGCTCAGTCTGGGTGTGCAGGGCTGGAAGCGGCACAGCTGAGGACACGGCCCCAGGCAGATTGGAGCAGTGCCGGGGATTTGGGCCCTACTTGGCTTTTCCTGTCTTTCTTTCAAGCTGGGGAAGGGTTATTTATTTATTTATTTATTTATTTAAGGAGTCCTGGTGTCCTTGTGCCTCCTGCCTTTCACAGACACCCGGGCCTGACAGCTCCCAGATTTCCTTTATGGTTTTTAAAACTTTCAAACAGTGCAAAAAGCTGATTTTTCCCCCCAAAGTGCTGCACAGGAACAAGTCCCAGCAGAGCCCCAAAGGTCCCAGGCCGAGCGGCCACAGCACAGAGCAACCTGGGCAAGGTTCATCCAAGAAGGCACAATAAATCAATATTTTTAATATCCCTCAGGTTTCAGGACTTATTCCCCAAGTCACTAATCACACTGTAAAGTAAACCTAAAAAGCTTTGTGTCCTCCTGAATTTTGGAGATGGAATTCCAAGACTTTTAAGGTGATACCTTTGGAGCTGTGTGGGTTCCATGTCCCTAACAACATCAAATATTTCACAGAGCATTTATGTCACCGTTCAGCTGGGCCCACCCTGCTTCCTCTCCCATTCTCCTGGGGGGAATTTAAGCAGAGGACTCTGGATATTTTATTTCTGATGGGAAGATCAGAGACCGGATTGGGAAAATGATTCCAGTTTAAAACTGCTCTGCACAGTCCCAGCCCAGCAACAAACAGAATTTTGACTCCAATTCTCTCCGAGTGAGGCAATTTTACAGAAACCACGCAGGTAATTAATGAGCACATCAGGAACTTCCATTCCCAGAGTGGGGGCAGGAGCTTCGCTATAAATTAAACCATCCAAGTTTTTATTGGATTTTTGTACCACAGTTCAAAGCCTTAAAAAGCTCCAAAAATTCACTCTCCTTGTTTTCCATGATAGAGATGGAAATCTTATAAATTACATCATTATAATTTCCCTATTACATTACATACATCCTTATATTCTGATTCTGCACGATCTTTATAACACCCCTCAGATCTTATAAATTGTCTTTAGTAGGGAACAAAGCGGTGAGGAGAGCGATATCGGGGTGAGGCAGGAGGCAAAGGGAATCAGTCAGACCTTTTATGTTCGTTAAAAGTGTTGCCGGGGCTGGATTTATGATTATGCTGTCAACTAAATTTTGTTGGCACCTAAAAGCACCTCGGAACACTTGAAACACTTCTGCAATAACAGCCTGAAGTGTCACTGCCAGCGCGGGAGCCTGTGACACTTTTATAAAAAACAGTGACAAACCAGAGCCGTCCTCAGAGGGAAAGACTGCGGCAGCAGCAGGGGGGAGAGGGGAAGAGGAGCCTCAGAAATCCCCAAATTCCAGGCGTGGGGAAGGGAGGAAGAGGGGAGCAGGAGACTCAGAAATCCATAAATTCCAGGTCTTGAGAAGGGAGAGGGGAACAGGAGCCTCGGAAATGCAGCAAGGTCGAGGTGTGGGGAAGGGAGGGAGGGGATGGGGACACAGGGACCAGGCTGGCTCATCCCAGGGGGACCATCAGTGCCTGAGTGTGAGCAGCAATTGGGATTTTTCCTCGGAGTGGGGACGCAGCTGGAATTTGGGCAGCTCCAGGGGAGGGAGGAAGCTTTCACACCCTGTGTGTCAGCTGGAGAATTTGTTTGGGTCCTTCCTCTCCCTGTGCATTGCTGCAGAGCTCGTTGGAACCTTGGCTCCAGAGGAAACAAATTGGGAATTCGGGTGGGAAAAGCCAAGGGGCACAAGGAGGTTCCTTTGGCACAGCCCAAAGGTGCCCAGGCAAAGCCACAGCTCCTGGGAGGGTCCTGGGCCTTCAGCCTGGGAATCTCAGACTGGGCCGGGGGGAAGGGACCTTAACCTCATCTGGTGCCATGGCAGGGACACCTCCCACTGTCCCAGGGTGCTCCAAACGCCATCCAGCCTGGCCTGGGACCCTGCCAGGGATCCATTTGGGAGCAGAGCAGTTGGACCCTGCAGCCTGGGGAACACACACCCTCGGAAGCAGACAAAGTGCTCACTCACCTCTCTCTGAAAATCAAATCATCCTCAGTAATGAACAGTAACTCATCATCAGTAATTAACAGGTCCCTGACCTGCAGCCTCCTGCCCTTCCCAGGGACTTTGGGCAGACTCCAAACACCTCCACGGCCTCGCCAAAGCCACCAGCACCCCCTGCCAGGATTTCTGAGTGACAATATCCTTCAAGGAACACTCCTGGGCTCCAGCGCCTCTGAGGAAGGCTCAGCTCCCTGGGCCCATCCGCCCCCCAGGAGTGGTTCCCAAAGGGAATCCTTGAGCGCTCCGGGGTCTGTATGGGAATCTGGGCTCCCCATGGTGGCTCAGGAACACAGGGCACCCAAAGGATGGGCTGGTGGCCACAGCAGAGCATTGCCTTGGCCAAGAGCCGCCCAGGGGATCGGGGACAGGAAAGGTGACACAACTCTGGGCTCTGTGTGAGCACGTTTCCCTCTGGGAATGGGGCAGGAGAATTGAGAACAAGAGCCTGAGGAGTCCCCGGTGCCAGGCAGGAGCAATGGCAGCAACACAGGGCCCACGCCGAGGGGGGAACTGCTTCGGGAATAAAAGCTGCCAGGGAAATCATGTTCCCATAAATGTGTCCATTATACTGAACAGACATTTTACAGACAGGAACTGTGACCTTTCCCCACTCATAATTAATTGTGTTTTCAGAGCTTTTACACGTTTTACTTAATAAAAAACTCTCCCACCTTGCTTTTACTGCTTAACACCTCAAATTTCTGCTTTGTTTTCCAGCTTATGCATTTCTATCAAAATTGTCCTCTTTATCTCAGCCTGGAGCCCATTTGCAGCACAGAATAAAACATTCCACCCTCCAAAGGAGCAAGCGAAAAATCAGAGAGGGCAGAAATAACGTTTCCAAATGACCAAATGCAATAGAGGCACCCAGTTTGCTTGCCTTGCAAGTTGAAAATATGGGGAGTTCAAAGTGCCCTGTGCGCTGCAGAATGGGAAAAATTAAACTTGACCTTCAGCTTTTCCATTCAAGAGGGGATTTGGGAGCCTCCAGCAGGTTCTGTCCTGCGGTGACACATCACAAATGGATCCTTAAGTGTCCCAAACACCAATTTCCCCTCGGGCCCAGCCTGAAAAGACAAATGCTTCAAATTGCACCACGTCAAGGAGGTGGAAACTGTACTTTGCTTTCCGTAAGAGTAAAGGTCAGAAGGTACAAAGTGGGGCTTTTTGAGAAATACAAACTCTGTTATTGACTCCTGCAGAACTCCAGCTGCAAGGGTGTCCCTCTGCAGGAACTGGGAGTCCTGAAGTGAAGCAAAACTTCAGGTTTTTCTCTTGGAATACTCACTAAATGCTCTGTAAAAGGATTAAAGTGGCTGAACTGGGTGTGGATTTTGTTGACTCCAACTTCCAGGGCTCAAATCCTTTGTGTTTAAGCCTGACCCAGCTCCCATGGCAGGCAGGGGATGGTGGGGAAGCTGCAGCTCCAGGGAATCAGATGGGAATTGGGAATTGCCCTCAGGAGAGGCCTCCAGCATGGGAAGTTGGAACCCAGCCTGGCAGGAATTAGGACAGGCTCACAGCAAATACTATTATTATTACTATTACTATTATTACTATTATTATTATTATTATTCAGCCTGGAGAAGAGAAGCTCTGGGGTCACTTCACTGCAGCCTTCCAGCTCCTGAAGGAGCTACAAGAAAGGAGGGGAGAGACTTTGTATAGGAATCGAGGGACAGGACAAGGGGGAATGGCCTCATGCTGAAAGGAAGGAGGTTTAGGTGGGATATTGGGGATTCTGGATGGGATATTGGGGATTCAGATGGGATATTGGGGATTCTGGATGGGATATTGGGGATTCTGGATGGGATATTGGGGATTCAGATGGGATACTGGGGATTCTGGATGGGATATTGGGGATTCGGGTGGGATAATGGGGATTCTGTGTGGGATATTGGGGATTCGGAGGGGATATTGGGGATTCTGGATGGGATATTGGGGATTCAGATGGGATACTGGGGATTCTGGATGGGATATTGGGGATTCAGGTGGGATAATGGGGATTCTGTGTGGGATATTGGGGATTTGGATGGGATACTGGGGATTCCGGATGGGATACTGGGGATTCGGAGGGGATATTGGGGATTCCCATGGGATACTGGGAATTCTGGGTGGGGAGGCCCTGGCAGAGGGTGCCCAGAGGAGCTGAGGGGTCCCCAAAGGCTTCCCAAGATGAGGAGATTGACACCCACAGAAATCTCTGCCATGAGGAGCTCAACACCCAGACTGAGCCTTTTAAATCCCAAATTCTGAGCTCCAAGGAAAAAGCCCTCCCAGCCCATCTGGCACCTAGTTTTAAGAGAAGTTTTTTATGATCATCATCATCACCTGCCCTCCACTAAAACCATCTTTTCCCCCATACTGATGAGACCTTCCCTGCTTAATAAATCTTCCCATGTAAAAGAAGCAACAAAAATAGCAGAGGAAAAAAGCAACTCAGTAAAAACGGAATATTTTCTTTCCAATCATGTAGCCTTGGGACATCTTCCATAACTCCTCTCCGTTTGCATTTTAACTACCTCGAGGATAACTTTCTATCATCCCTTGAATTTCTGAGCTTTTAACCCTCTGATGGTATCCAGTGATGGGCAAAGTGCTTTAGGAATTTGGGTTTTTTAGGGGGCACAGTTCTGCCTCTGCTCCTCAAAGCTCCAGCACTGCTGTTTAACCTCTCTGCTGAAGTACTGCAGCTGTGGCTCTGCTAAGAGGGGGAAAAATTCACTCTGAACTGCTCACAAAACATCCTTAAACACCCCAAGCCTCCTACCCCTGCTTCCCTCTCTAAGCTTTCTCCACTTCAGACAGGAAACCTACATTAGCAGCGCTCCCTTAATGGATTTTTGGGCTGTAAAGCTCTAAATTTGAGTCCATTTGGTCTCCACAGCTGTCTCTGGAGCTGGGTGCTGTGCACAGCTCCCAGCCAGCGCCATGTCCTGTGGGGTTTTCCTGCTGGAAATTGTCAATCCCAGTGCCCAAACACATCCAAACCAACCCTCGTGGCATTTCCTCAGCCTGCAAGGGGCAAACTCACATCTCCTGTTATCCCTGAGAGCAATTTCAGAGGAAAACCTTGGCAGAACCACAATGCCAACCTCTCCCCTCTGCCAGCTCTCTCCCAGCTCCCCCCACAAGGAATTTTTCTGCTTTAAATCGAGTGCAATCTTTGGCCTGGCACTTCCCACTGATCTCCCTCACTGTGCTACTGAAGCAGCAACATCCAGGGATAAAAACCCCGATTCCTTCCCTCCCTCCTCCTTCCCTCCCTCCGAAATTCATGTTCCCGAGCCGCAGCAGGCCCACGACACGGCTCCTCAGGCAGGAGGAGATGTTTGCTAACACCCTACAAACCTTCTGCTTACATCTTCCCCCTTGTTTTCCTGATCTAATTAGTGGTGCAGAGAATTAAACCTCAGCCTTCAAGGCCGGCAGCTCCCCAGGAGAGCAATCCAGCTCTAATACTGTTTAAATATGAAACAGCTCCTGTCCTCGGCTGGAGCTGGGGAGGCAGAAAGCAGAGAAAGTTGTAATTACTGGGGGTGATTAACAATTGCAAGTTATTGTCAACGAGAGCAGAGCTGCTTCAGGAAACCCTCAGGAGGCAGAGAGAACAGCTCCGTGGTGGAAGGGGGAAAAGTTGGCTCTGGAAAGTGTTGTTCAACAGATTTGCCAACACAGATATGCCCCAAGGGAAACACCCGGGAAAACACCCAGCAGGGGGAACACAGTGCCAGGGCAGCCCTGCTGCCTCCCTCGGGAAGGGCTGGGGGGATCCTGAATGGATCCCACCCCAAATCCTGCCCCGGTGTGCCCCAGCCTGGATCTCACTACAAAAATACCTCCCCAGGGGATCCCAAATGGATCCCGAATGGATCCCACCCCAAATCCCACCCCAATGTGCCCCAGGCTGGATCTCACAGCCAACACCTCCCCAGGAGGTCCCGAATGGATCCCACCCCAAATCCCACCCCAATGTGCCCCAGGCTGGATCTCACTGCAAAAACACCTCCTTCAGGGGATCCCACCCCAAACCCCGCCCCGCTGTGCCCCAGGCTGGCTGCAGCTCTGGCTCTCACAGCCCCCCAGGCTCTGTGTTCCCACTGAACCTCCTCGGAGGGCTCCCAGTTCCCGAGGGCAGCTCCTTCCAGAGCACCCCAGCTCTGCCAGGACCTTTCTCAGTCCCGTCCCAAACTGAATCCAAGCCCAGATGGCTCCTGGAGGACGAAACCATTGCAGACCATAATCATCCCTCTTGTCCTTCCCTTCCTGAACCAAAATTCCTCTTTAGGAAGGAATATCAAACCATGAATGGGAAGTGCACACGTGTGAGAAAACGCCACATTTCCCAGTGCCATGAGGGGGAGCTATGTTTAATTAATCATTTTCCAGTGTCCAGCATTCCACAGCCTTCCCCTTCCCCTGGACTCTGAGCTGATGTCACACACACCTAATTCCAAAAAATCTTATTCACCTCAGACAGTTTAGGATTCAGGTTTCATAAACGCGTGCAGAAACCACAGAACCCAACACCAGCAATCCAAAATCCATAAAATAAAGCTCGTAACTATTTTAAGGACTCTGAATCCCTCATTCCCAACTTTGCCTCTGGGGCCAGGGCTGCCCAGCACTTTTATGGGCATAATGCAGAGAGATTCAGAGCTGCTGGATTGCACAGTCCCAGTCTCCAGGTGATCCCCCTGTTCCTTCAGATTTTCTCTAATCCATGCCAGCAACACAGAGTGGGCACTGCCTCCTAAGGAACCTATTCCATGGAAGGTGTGACCAAAAGTCTGTATTCCATTCCCATCTCCATAGCTGTTCAAACAGCTGGGGCAGTGCTCTTTGTGCTCAGCATGACCCAGCCCTGCTAACACCATCGGGGCTAGCTCTGCTCATGGCCATCGAGGGCTCAGGAGTGACTCACAGATTCCATCAGCCATTGGGAGATGCCCTGCCCAGAGGGCAGGAGCTGAACATTGCCACCTGCACACAAACTGAGACCCTGCAACACCGGGGTACCTTTCCCACTGATTCCCAGAGGAGAAGAGCTCCAGAGCCACCACTGGACCTCCAGAGAGCGACGAGACCTTTCCACAAGATCACCACTCCAACAAGAGCACATCCATCACTCCAACGGGACTGCAGCACCATTGAACTGCACTGCAGCACCACCCTGACAGGGTGCAGGTTGGATTCTGACTTTGTCTGTCTAAACCATTGTTTCTGCATTATTGCCTTGTTCTAAATATTAGTGAAGAGCTGTTATTCCTTTTTCCCATATCTCTTGCCCCTTGATTTCAAAGTTATAATAATTTGGAAGGAAAAGGGGTCATATTCCCTATTCCAAGGGAGGTTTGTGCCTCGGTCTTTCAAACCAAGACAGCACTAAACCAACAAATGATCCCACAAAGCTTCCACAGATCCCCAGGCAAACTGCTGCCTGCTTTATTCCCAGATTTCCACCTGTAAATCGCAGCTAATCCTTGCAGATTTATTCAGATTACAGCCCCCCCGAGGCTGAGGGTTGCTTACAGTATTTACAGAGCAGCACAGCACATTCCCCTCGTGGGGACTGGAAAAAAGCAAAGGAAAATCCCCAGCAAAGCGTGGAGCACGGACAGGATTTATGGCCAGGGTCTGAATGGGATCTGCAGCCCTGAAAACGATGGGGATTTGCTCACATTCAAGGAAATGCAAAAAAACCCACCAAAAAACCAAAACCACAACACAACTCAACACAATACACCCGAAAAAAACCCCCAAAAACCAACTAAACAAACAAACAAAAAAAAAAAAACAACCCCAAACCCCCAGCTTTAGATGACTTCTGGTCAGAAGGGGTTCAGAGGAGCTGGGAAAGAATCCTTTCTATCCCCTGTCCTCCCCGAGCAGGCACAGTCCCCAGATCACAGAGGATTTGCCTCCTTGAGGTGCCTCAGGCAGGAAGTGCCATTGAATGCAGACAAGGGGGAAACGCTGAGTCCAGAGGGACAAACCAGAGGAGGGAGCGCAGCTGAACAGGGGCAGGGACGCAGCCTGGGATGATGGGGGTGATGATGATGGTCAGGGAGGGGAATTATGGATCCCTGCAGAAAATGCCTGCAGTCATTGCTCCCTCCCTTATAGCACAGCTCAAACGGTCCCAGAGCAGGAACGGAGCAAACCAAGCACAGTCAGTGCAGCTCTCCTCCCAAAAAGGACATTTCCCAGGGGGATTTAGCCTCCCCAGGGAAGTTCAGGGCTCAGTGCCTGCAGTCCCCAAACACAGCCCCGAGGGAAGGGGGATCAGCACTGGGAAAGGATCCAGGGCAGTCCCCAACTCCTGGAATTGCAGCTCTGCTGCTCCACAAAATGGGTGTGGAAACCCAACACAAGAAAATGACTGATTCCTCACAGCACTGCTTGCCCAGGCTGGCTCTGCAGGGCTCCCTGGTGTGTAAAACATCAATTCCCTGCTCCTTTAGGGAACCCACAGCCACCTGGGCCTTGGACATTTGGTGTCCTTCCCAAATTCCAAAGAAAAACAGGCTCTGCCCCAAATCCACCTGTGCTCCAGGAGCCATGCAATCACTGAGGCTGGAAAAGCCCTCCAGGATCAAGTCCAGCCATTCCCCAGCACTGCTGAGGCCACCCCTGACATTTTCTGCTCAGTTCCAGGGCCAGTGACTCCAGCAGTGTCCAGGGCAACTCTTTTTCAGTGAGGAAATTTCCAACTTGCACCTTCAAAGCAGAGTCTGGGTGGTGTCTACACCAAATGACACTTTCTCTACAACAACAATGTAAATAAACAGAAGATTCATGCAATGCTTCAGTTTTTGCATATCACCAAAGCTTTTAGGTTTAAAAGGACCTTAAACCAAACTCATCCCAGTCCCTGCCATGTGCAGGGATCCCTTCCACTGCACCATCTGGTCCTGCACTCTCTGGCTGGGAGAGTTCAGGGGGAACTGCCTTAGCCCAAGAGAATTCAAGAAATAAAGTTGGCAGTGCTTCACTGAACTATTTTTCAGACCATTTTTTACCTCCCCCTCCACAGAGGACACTGACAGGTGATCCACGTTGTTCTAAGGGAAAACTTAAAAAGCCCCGAATGCCCCCAAACTGCACAAGTGCCCTATAGAGGGACCCCATTTACTGAATCTCCATTATCTCCACACTCTCACATCGCCTCTCAGTGTTTGCTGCCAGGAGCTGCAGGGATCCCTGCGAGTGCTGTGAGCCGAGCAGCTCTGCCTGGGCTGAATTGGCCTCTTGGCTGTGAAAGGAACAGGAGGGAGATGTCTTTACAAACAAACTGTGGAGCTGCTGGTAGATAAGGCCAGACACTGATAGGTGAAAGGAGCAATGGGAGGAACCATCAATTCCATAGCAATTCCATTAATTTACACAGACTGTCACTCACCCAAGGACGAGTTAAATCCCTGGACTTAGAGAAAAAGAACAAAGACACAAAGAAAATAAAAGAGGGGAATGTACATTAGAAGGGAGTCTGTATTAGGCCATTCGGAAAGTCTGTACCTCTCGAGCACCTCAGCCAATGGGGAAAGAGAGAGGGAACCTCGGGATGGGAAATTAGGATAAAAAGAGGCTGTGTCCTCTAGCAATTTGAGAGACCCCATGGGAAATGCCCATGAGCTCTCCCTTTATTGATGAATAAAGTTACAGGACTCCTGTGTCTCCTTTTTGGACATAAACCTCTGGTGTTTGTGGATTAATTTTTCCTGCCAGCTGCAGCCCTGCCATTGGGACCATTGGTTCCCAGGTGATTTTCATTGCAGGGTTGGGGCTGCTGCTGCTGCGTCTGAGCCTCACCCTGCTCCAGGTGAGAGCCATTAACAGCCCCCGTGCCCTGCTGGAGGCCTCAAAAACCACTGAGACAACACTAAAAACAAATATTAAATAGTTATTGCTGCTCAACAGACCACCACCCATGGGCTGAGCAAAAAAATTCCCTTCCTGTGTGTGAAGGCCCCTGAAGAGAAAGGAGGTAAAGCTCCCCCAGAAATGACTTTGTGCTGCTGGGTTTGGCCTTGAGCTGAGCCCCAGAGGCTGCAGAATTCCTGCTGTGGGGCTACCCAGGAGCTCAGGGGGTACAGGCCTGCTTTAAGGGGCAGGTTTGTACTTCCCCCTGCCAGAGAAGCAGGAATTTGCATCCTCCTGGCAGCGCCTGAGCCCACGGAGTGTGGGGAAGGCCAGGGCTGCCCCAACGGTGAAGGAGCCTGAGCTTCCAAACCTCCTCAGAGCTGTGACTTGGGACCTCAGCTCTCCATCAAACACCACTTGTTTGCCCCAACAGGCTGAACAAACTGTGTTTTTTGGGGAAATTACTGAAGGTCCCCACAGTCCCACCCCCTCTGGCTCTGCCCTGGATGCTGAGGCCACCTGGGAACATCTGACTGTGACAAAACCATTGTGAGCTGAGTGACCAGAAAGAGTCTGAGCTCTAAAATCCCCTGCCAGACTCAGTGTTTAACTCTGCACCATCCCCAGCTGCTGGAGACCTTTCCAGGCTGGAACTGCTGAGAAGTTAAAGCATTTCTGTCATCTCCAACCACAGTTCCTCTGCCTTCCTGAGAGGATCCAAACCTCCCCTGAACAAAGCCTGGAGGCCTCAGCACAGCCCTAAGGAATATAACAGCTCTGTCCTTACCTCACAGCTCCAGCAGCAGCTCCAGCTCCTGGGACTGGGGAGCAGCTCCCCCAGTCCAGCTCCTGACTCCATTAACACACGAGGCTGCAGCCCCCAGCTCTCCCAATCCCCTCTGAGAGCCCCAAAACCCAACCCCTGCCCCCTCTTGAGTATTTATACCCTCTCAGTCCAACATCCTGCCGGTGTTGGGAACAGCTGAAACTTAATTTGCCGCTTATCTCAGGAGCCAGGGGGAAGACCTGCACAGGAATTTCCAGCTGCTGATTTCTGATGGTTGCCCTGTCCCCAGCAGAATTTATTGTTATGCACAGCCCAGCTACTCAAAGGCAGTTTAATTTACCTGCAGATGATATTAGCTGGGCCCCGTTTGCAGGTTTCTATCTCAAATGGGTTCTCCTTGCACTGCCTGAGCTGTGACTGGAGGGTGCTGCTGTGATGGATGCACCTCAAACACGCCGAGGTTCAATGGAATGAGAGAATCACCCAAAAGCACAGCTTTTATTCACTGTTGTGTAATTGCCCAGAGCCACAGGAGTTACAAATGTCGCCCAGCACTGTCAGATCCATGTGGGATTCACTGAAACACCAGAGGCAGCTGCTGAGGGAAGGCTCTTCTCTCTGACTGCAGCTCCAGAAAGCCTGGGCTGTTAATGCACAGCTGCATTGATCCCAGGGGATACAGGATCTCTGATCCTGGGGGGATATCGGATCATTGATCCCATGGGATACATGATCCCCAATCCCATGGGATACAAGATCCCTGATCCCAGGGGCACAGAGGTCTGTAGGAGGTTTTCTCCTTGATTCAAGTCCTCTAAACACAATTGTTCACCCTTGAGAAAAGGTTTTGGGGTGATCTCATTGTGGCTTCCAGGGCCTGAAGGGCTCCAGGAGAGCTGGAGAGGGACTGGGGACAAGGGATGGAGGGACAGGACACAGGGAATGGCTTCCCAGTGCCAGAGGACAGGGCTGGATGGGATCTTGGGAATTGGGAATTGTTCCCTGGGAGGGTGGGGAGGGCTGGGCTGGAATTCCCAGAGAAGCTGTGGCTGCCCCTGGATCCCTGGCAGTGTCCAAGGCCAGGCTGGAGCAGCCTGGGACAGTGGGAGGCGTCCCTGCCATGGGATGAGCTCTAAGGTCTTTTCCAACCCCAACCATTCCAGGATTCCCTGATTCTGTGGCTGCCATCAGGAGATATTTACCCACACACTCACAAAAGCTCATTTTCATGCCTTTTTCACACAAACAACTCCATTAACACCACAAACCCCATTTTAACTCTCCTTTTGTTCAGAACCCTCCCGCACAGCTCTCGAGTGTTTCCTGATTGGGGCTGGGTCTGGCTGTTCCTCTGCAGTTGGAGCCAAGTGGTTCCCATGATTTTGTGCTCTCTGGAGGATGAGGATGGAATCAGAGCGGAGATTGCAGCGGGAATGGGCAGCCACACCCTGCCAATCACTGCGAGAGATGCTCCAGCAGCACAGAACACCTCTTCTCTCCCTCCAAAGAGCCCTTGTGGAGCTCAAAATCACACCTGGAAAGGGAACAATAGGTTCAGGGAGATGAAGGCAGAGACTGAAGGGCTCCAGTCAGATTTGATGTTGAGAAAAGTGTCGATAAGAAGGAAAAATCAAATTAAATGCAAGTTTTCTGGGGTTTGTTAAGCTCCAGCATGCAGAGGGTGAATTTCTACCCAAGTTCAGCCTTAGAACAATCCTGCCCAAGGTCTCAAAGCATTCCCAAACCACAAAGGGCAGCCAGGTGCTCCCAGGGACTCTCTGGGCAGGCTACAGATCAGAAGGAGCTGCAGGAGTCACCTGGAGGGACAAGGAGCCCTCGGAGATTCCACTGAGTGAGAATTTGTCTCATCTGCACTTCAGACATGGAAGCCCTTGTGGAAATCAGAGTTTTCAGCTGCCCTGTGCACACCCTGAGCAGTGTGAAACCCCAGGAATTTGTGCTCCAATGTCACCCTGGCACCTCCCGGCAGCTGCATCTTGGATTAATGATTTGTAGCAGGTTTTTATCTGCCAATAGATCCATACCACAGAAATGGAAGTTTTTATGGGTTTTAATTTCCATCCTGCTTTATGGGAGGGACAAAACAATAATGAAAAATTGGAAAAATGATTGAAAAATAGAGCAGCTGCTCTGAAAAGTGAGCAGGGGGTTCAGGAGTGAAGGGGGAAAGTCACTGTTGTGCTCAGGGCTGGAGGAGAATCGGGGCTGCCTGATCTCTGCTTTCATTTCTTCTCGAATTTGGCTGAGTCTGATGCCAACAAGGGTAATAATCAGACCCTGAATGATATTTCCCATGATTCCCCTCCAGAAAAGTTCCAGGGGGTAGGAATCAATCGCTGTGTTCTCCTGGGAGGCTGAGGCTGCCTGAACGCATCTCCTCTGGGATCCACAGCCTTCCCAAAATCCGCCTTTGGATGGGCCAGGAGAAGTCAGGGAGCTCCAGAAGTGCCCAGTTTTGGGTCTCACCTGGGAAGAGAGGGCAGGAAAATGCTGAGAGATTTGGGATCGCTCAGCCTGGAAAAGGGAAACTTTGGGGTGACCTCATTGTGACCTAAAGGAGCCTAAAGAATGATGGAGAGGGACTGGGGACAAGGGCTGGAGGGACAGGACACAGGGAATGGCTTCCCAGTGCCAGAGGGCAGGGATGGATGGGATATGGGGAAGGAATTGTTCCCTGGGAGGGTGGGGAGGGCTGGGCTGGAATTGCCAGAGAAGCTGTGGCTGCCCCTGGATCCCTGGCAGTGCCCAAGGCCAGGCTGGAGCAGCCTGGGACAGTGGGAGGTGTCCCTGCCATGGCAGGGGTGGACGGGACGGGACGGGATGGGATTTAAGGTGCCTCCAACCCAAACCATTGCAGGATTCTGGGATTTCTGACTCTCCGAGACAACTCACCCTAGGAATACCCAGTGTGACAGGGACTGCTCTGGCTGCTCCCAGCTCCCCAAATCCCTGCTCTCCCTCGGGAGACATTTCCTGCTGGGGACACCCAGGCTGTGCAGGGCCAGCTCAGATTTACCTTTCCCACAGTTCTGGGGTGACTCCACCCCAATATCCTCCACCATCCTGAGGCTGGCAGATGCAAAGCTGCAGCTCTTCCCCTGCCTGCAGTGACAGCCAGGCCTGAGCCTGTGGTGCTGAGCTGGAATTCCCAGCAAGGGCTGCCTGAGCAGGGAATGCCCTCGGGAGGGGCTGGGATATGGGATGGAGGGAAGGAATACCCTCGGGAGGGGCTGGGATATGGGATGGAGGGAGGGTATGCCCTCGGGAGGGGCTGGGATATGGGATGGAGGGCAGCCCCAGCCAGATTTGCTGGTGCTGTTCATCACCGCACAAGGAAACGATTTCCTCCATCTGTGATTCCCAGCTCAGCTCTCCCTGCTGCTCCTCCCTCGCTGCTCCCCCACCCCAGCCCTTTGTTTTGGTGTCACGCTGCCCATTTCGAGGCAGGGAAATGGCTTTGCCTTCTGGCGGCTTTTTATTTATTCCTTCATTCGATTTGAGTTTTAAATGCACTGAACATGAGAACTTCTGAAACTTCATGGGGCCTGACTGCTCGCAGCTCTCATTAAATATTTAATGTGTGAAAGGAGGGGAAGGCAGAGAAAACAACCCCAACCCCCAGATGGAGAATAGAACGGGAGGAGAAGAGTTCGAGGCAAATCCTGTTCAGGGGCAGATCCCATCCTCTGCTCAAGGATGAAGGAATATTTGCTCTTCCATATTGAGGTGCTCCTGGCAGCTCCAGCTCCTCTCAGGCTGCTTTAAATTGTTCCAGGGCAGCCACAGCTCCTCTGGGCACCTGTGCCAGGGAACAATTCCTTCCCAAATCCCGTCCATCCCTGCCCTCTGGCAGTGGGAACCATTCCCTGTGTGCTGTCCCTGCAGACCCTTCCCAGCTCTGTTCCCTTCCCTGGACATGCTCCACCCCTCCAGGTCTGCCTGTGAGCTGGACACAGCCCCAGCACCACCCAGGGCTTGTGGGGCTGTCCCTGAGCACTTCTTGGGGTCCCTGATGGCCACGAGCCACTGAACTCCCTCCCAATTAACCCCCCAGTTAATGCAGGGTCTGTCACCTCTCTGGGACGCCCCAGTGTCCCTGGGACACCCCAGCCCTGCTGGCCCAGCCAGGGCCTTCTGCATTTCAGCAGGGCCGGGACACTTCACCTTGTTTGAGGAGGTGAGATGTGCATCCTGTCCCTTTAACCCCTTTGGAGGAATGAGATGTGCATCCTGTCCCTTTCCCCTTTTTGGAGGAATGAGGTGTGGATCCTGTCCCTTTCCCCTTTTTGAGGAATGAGATGTGGATCCTGTCCCTTTCCCCTTTTTGGAGGAATGAGATGTGGATCCTGTCCCTTTAACCCTTTTGGAGGAATGAGATGTGGATCCTGTCCCTTTCCCCTTTTTTGAGGAATGAGACTTTGCTCCTCTGGGCCAGCACAGACTCCTGAAATGTGAGTTTTTCTGGAGCTGTCCTACCTTGGGAAGGAACACGGTTACTGAGGTAGGAAGTGTGAAAATCTTCTCATTTCAGGGAACGTCAGCCATGTCCCATCGTGTGACCACGGCTGACGGTGGGGATTGTGTTCCATTTCTGGGAGCCACATGGTCTGAAAGCTGCTATTTTCACAGAGAAATAAATAAACCCTCACCAGTTTTCTGGATCTTTAGGAAAAGGAACTGGAAGGCTGGCTTGGAAGCATCCAGACAAAAAGGAAGAAATAGAAATATTTGTTTGTATTCCCTGATTTTTAGGCTTCTCTTAATTTTTTTCAGCAAGGCTTAGTTCATGAATTTTGACAGCTTGGAAATAAAAATCCTGCTGTGTGCCATTCTAGGGGCTCAAGAAAACCTCACAGTCAGCACCAAAAAATTAAACTTTTCCTTTAAAACATTGCCAGAGTGATAAAACCCTGTGAGCGATATATTTATATATATATCTAAATAAGCAGCTGGTCAGCTGTGCTTAAAATATTCAAAGTAATTCTCCACTTAGCACTTCTATCTTTAAGTTATAAAGCAAGGTTGGCTGGCTGCTGACATTATTGAATTTCAAATAAAGAAACTGCAAGGCTGCTGGGGATTTTTTTTCTCCCCTGCATTCTCTTAAAAATGCCTTTACAAATGAAACCAAGTTGTCTTCAGGCTCTGAACTGAACCCAGTGGAGACAAAACTGAGCAGCTCCTGCTGCTGGGGTGACAAAATCCACAGAGGGTCCTGGTTCCAGCTCCAACTCTGCCCTCACCCACCGAGGCACCTTCGAGGAAACCAACGGCAGATCCATGAATATTTGGGTTTTCAAATAAGGAGAGACACCAAAAGAGGAGAGAGAAATGAGTGATGTTTATGAAGACACTAAAAGAGGAGAGAGGAATGAGTGATGTTTATGATTAAATTGATGGGTGTCAAGTTTTCTCCCCAGAGGAAGGAAGGACATTCACGTTGGTCATGTAATAGTTATGGAATCATGGAATAATTTGTGCTGGAAGTGATTTAAAAATCCATCCCATCCCACCCCTGCCATGGCAGGGACACCTCCCACTGTCCCAGGCTGCTCCAGCCTGGCCTTGGACACTCACAGGGATCCAGGGGCAGCCACAGCTTCTCTGGCAATTCCAGCCCAGCCCTCCCCACCCTCCCAGGGAGGAATTTATCCCAAAATCCAACCTAACCCTGCCCTCCTTCAGCACAGCCCCCAACAGGGTGGGAGCAGAGCCTCTCCCCATGTCCCACTCACTGTCCCCATCCCTGCTGGGAGCAGGGCAGGGGCAGAAGGAGCAGAAGGAGCTTTTTGGCCGTGTCTCAGCTCCAGCAGCCCTGGGCCGTGCTCGGGGCTGGAGGTTCCATAACCCTCGTGTTGTGTCAATATTGGCCATAAAGCTCTCCCAGCCTTTTATCCCTGTCCCTGCAAGGCCTGACTGTGGCTGATAACACATTCCAGCGCCTGCCTCCGCACCCAGGGAGTGCAAACAGCCTTTTATGGGTTTTACATTTCCTGGCCGTTAATTTCATGAGGCCGGGGATGGAGTAAAACTCCAGGAGGCCTCAGGTTTTGTCAGCCTCGTCACAGCCATCAACTCCTCTAACAAGTCCATTGTGCATCTCTGATCTCATTTGCCTGCTCCTGCGGGGGTCCCTCCCTGTCTATTCCCTGTCCCCTAAAGGACGAGGAGATTGAGAATTGCTGCTTTCTGCTCAGCTGCAGAAATCTCTAATTTTCACTCTTCATCTGAACCCATCACCCCTTGTCGTTTTGCAACAGGCTCTGCAAAAACTTTCTTGGAGCCCCTTTAGGCTCTGCCAGGGGCTCTGAGCTCTCCCTGGAGCCTTCTCCTCTCCAGGTGAGCACCCCCAGCTCTCCCAGCCTGGCTCCAGAGCAGAGGGGCTCCAGCCCTGGAGCAGCTCCGTGGATTCCTCTGGACTGTCTCCAGGTGCTGCTGATGGTGGAATTCCCAGAAGTGGTGCAGCCCTGCGGGTGGGGAATCACCTGAGCTGGGCAGAGGGGCAGAATGTCCATTCTCCCAATTTCAGCCTTGCAGGTTCCAGCTCCAGGATCCTCAGGATGAACCTGCCGGTCTGGCCGGGGAACAGATGGAGCCAACGCCAGGAGCCTGAGGAGCTGCAGGGAGCAGATTCCATCAGCAAAGTCTGTGTGTTGGCTGAGGGTCCCACAGATCCACAGTGCCCATTTCTGCCCAGCTCTGCCCATTCTCCCCCATTTGTTTTGTTTTGATATCGGGCAGGGCTGGCTCCCGGCCCTGCCTCCTGCCTTTCCCAGCCTGTGATCCCAGCGGCTGCTGGGACAGGCTCCAGGACAAACACCGCTGACATCTGTGGGCTGATGTGCTCAGCCCCTGCTCAGCGAGGAGGAGATTGGGGCTGGGAGAGAGGAGAGCCCCCAGAAAGGAAGGTGGAACACTTGGCCGGGGGTTCAGCTCATGCTTTAAAGTCTATTTATTCCTTCCAGATTGGAATGAATAATTCCAGACTAATGGCCCAGCTCTCGCTGCCAGGTGATCCATGGAAAACTTTACTCCAGTTCAGCAGCTGGGCATAGATTAAAGGGGGCTCATGCCACATTACAATAATATTTAATTACTAAAACCAAACAAAGTGCCCAGCTGAAGCTGAGCAATCTGCTGGGGCTGCTGGGGATGGACTGGGCAGAGCACAGATATTCTCCTGGAATAAATTCATATCCAAGGAGAGAAGTGAAGGTAAAACACGGGAGGAGAGGCCTTGTGGGGACTGTGGATGGATGTGAGGGGACCGTGGCCCTGGCATTGTCCAGCCTGAGGCCAAGGCAGTCGGTCACTGGCCTCTCGTGGCCATTGCAGTTGGTCATGGGTCCCTGATGGCCATGGCAGGGTCACTGGCCTCTCATGGCCAGGGCAGCCGGTCACTGACCTCTTGTGGCCATGGCAGGGTTGCTGGCCTCTCGTGGCCAGGACAGTGTCACTTGTGCCACAACATTTGGGCAGAACCCAGAGAAGGGCAGCAGGAGGATGGGGAAGGACCTGTGGGGAATTCAAAGCACTCTGGTGATCCCTGGGTTGGGATGAGATGACAAAGCTCCAGGGGCTGAAGTCACTATTTGTACAAATTGCTGCTATTTCTCCCTTGGTTTCCTGAGCAAAGGAGGTTCTGTGGTGGTTCTGGGACCTCAGTCACTGTCCCCAAGGCTGGCTGGGGACAAGGGTCTCCAAAACTGCCTGCTTCCTACAGCCCTTGGAATAGAGGGGAGAAGGAATAGGGAGGGATTCTCTGTGTATCTTATTTCCTTTCTTTTCCTTAAATAAACAACTTCCCCCAATTAACACACTGTCTCAAACGCCAAAATATCCCCAAACTTTGGCAAAGGGACAGAAACTCAGGGAAAAAAAATCAATTTCTTCAGCAGTGACACATTTCCTGAGCTATACCAAGCTGCAAAACTCCATTTTTCTATTGCAGGACTTAATTACAAACACAAAAGTCAACCCCTGACGTGCACGACAGCAGGGAACTGTGAAAATCTTCAAATCACAATAAAAATAATCAGCTCTGCTGCAAAATGTTCCAGAATTGTCATTTTTTAAAGGCAAACCTGCATTTATAGGCTGATCATTAATCTTTTTCCTTATAAAAATTAAATCTCTGTAAGCCATGGGAGACACCAGGATTTGATGGGAGATTTCCAAAGGTCCATCCTGGGAGTTTTTCCAAGTCCTCTTCTTGCCCCATTCTCCACCAGCCAGAGCTGGAGGCTGCTCTGGACATTCCCAGCCGCAGGGATGGAAGTTCCCATGGGAATCGAATCAGCCTCTGCAGCTCCCAATGCCTCGGCCACGCTGCTCCTGAGGGATCCAGCGTTTTCCTGGAAGGCTCTGAAGTCTCTTTGCAGATGATTCCCCCAAAATCCGACGCCTGTGAAGTCACTCCAGCACCTCAGCTGCTCGGAGCTGGCTCAGCTGAAGGGAACTCACTCCCGGAGATAACTGAGGATGGCTCCCTGCCCAGCCCCAACAAAAGATGGATTTTGTAAAGCCGACGCGAACGATGCCATCCATTAGGAGAACTACAAAGCAGAACGTTTTAAAGTTAATTGGTTTTGCAATTAAAAGATACACAGAACATGTGATGCGATTAATTTTACATAAACATGGTCAGGAATTAAAGGCAGAAGCACTTGGTAACTTCTTTAGATGAAGCATCTGTTTGTTCCCAGCAGCAGCAGCAGCTCCTCTGCATTCCAAACGGGAGGCAGGGAACTGCTCCCCCCTGGATTCACTCCGGGTTTTTCCAAAGGCTCTGCTGGTTTGGGAAGGATTCCGCTGGAGAAAGCTGGGTGTCTTGGTTTGAAAACAGGTGTCTTGCTAAGGAAGGTGGGAGCCTCCCTCACAATGGATAATGTGACCCCTTCCCTCCGAATTATTATGACTTTGGAATCAAGGGCTTTCAGACAAAGATATGGGAGAAAGGAATAACAGTTTCACATTAATATTTAGAGCAAGGCAATAATACAGAAACAACAGTTCAGACAGACAAAGTCAGAATCCAACCTGCACCCTGTCAGGGTGGTGCTGCAGTGCAGTTCAATGGTGCTGCAGTCCCGTTGGAGTGATGGATGTGCTCTTGTTGGAGTGGTGATCTTGTGGAAAGGTCTCGTCGCTCTCTGGAGGTCCAGTGGTGGCTCTGGAGCTCTTCTCCTCTGGGAATCAGTGGGAAAGGTACCCCGGTGTTGCAGGGTCTCAGTTTCTGTGCAGGTGGCAATGTTCAGCTCCTCCCCTCTGGGCAGGGCATCTCCCAATGGCTGATGGAATCTGAGAGTCACTCCTGAGCCCTCGATGGCCATGAGCAGAGCTAGCCCCGATGGTGTTAGCAGGGCTGGGTCATGCTGAGCACAAAGAGCACTGCCCCAGCTGTTTGAACAGCTATGGAGATGGGAATGGAATACAGACTTTTGGTTACACCTTCCATGGAACCTAGGACACAGGGGTTCAAACCCACCTGGGGGAGGGGCTGGTGCTGCAGAAGAGGGAATTGCAGGAATTGCAGGAGTTTGGTAAAGTGCAGCAGCCAGAGCTGCACTGCTCTGCTTCCAACAGGGATGGGGCAATTCCTGGAAATATTCCACTCACAGAATCGTTTGGGCTGGAAAAGGCCTCTAAGATGCCCAGGCTGACCATTGAACAGTATCAGCACCAAGTCCTGGAGTGCCACATCCACATTTTGGGAACATTTCCAGGAACTCCACCTTGTCCAGCCTTTTCCAGGGCTGGACAGCTCCTTCCATGAGGAAATATTCCTGAATATCGGATCTTAATGAAGACCAGGAAAAACAAGATGGGGAAAGAAATTAACTCCAAGCATTTTACTCCAAAGTTTTAAGGTGAAATCTGTTCCTCCAGCTCAGGGCAGGTCCCAGGGTGCTGCTGGATTCATCCCGAGATTTTCACACCTCCCAGGATCCCAGCCCAGGGCTGTTTGGATCTCCCTGCAGGATCCTTCCAGCTGTGGAGAAACCCAGAGCTTTTGTACTTTTGCCCCTCAAATCACTGATTGCCCAAAATCGCCTCTTTTGTCCCGGATACACCGACCCAGCTGATTCCAGGGCACATTCCCAGCGGGTTTCCCATCCTCTCTGGGTGAGGTACCTTAGGGAGCAGGAGGAGAATGAAGGGAGATGGTGCTGAGAAGGAAATCGTTAAAATCCCCCAAGCTGTCAGTGAGAGCTGGATTTGCAGAGTAGCCACAACCACTGGGGCTCCCCCTGTCCCTCCCAATTTGCCAGGCTGGAGGCACAGAGATCGGGAATGCACAGAGATCAGGAATGCACAGGGACCAGGAATGCACAGAGGTTGGGAATGCACAGAGATTGGGAATGCACAGAGATCAGGAATGCAGAGATTGGGAATGCACAGAGATTGGGAATGCACAGAGATTGGGAATGCACAGAGATCAGGAATGCACAGATTGGGAATGCAGAGATTGGCAATGCACAGAGATCAGGAATGCACAGGGACCAGGAATGCACAGAGGTTGGGAATGCACAGAGATTGGGAATGCACAGAGATCGGGAATGCACAGAGATCAGGAATACACAAAGATTGGGAATGCACAGAGATCGGGAATGCACAGAGATTGGGAATGCACAGAGATCGGGAATGCACAGATCGGGAATGCACAGAGATCAGGAATGCACAGAGATCAGGAATGCACAGATCGGGAATGCACAGAGATCAGGAATGCACAGAGATTGGGAATGCACAGAGATCAGGAATGCACAGAGATTGGGAATGCAGAGAGATTGGGAATGCACAGAGATCAGGAATGCACAGAGATTGGGAATGCACAGAGATCAGGAATGCACAGATCGGGAATGCACAGAGATCAGGAATGCACAGAGATTGGGAATGCACAGAGATCAGGAATGCACAGAGATCAGGAATGCACAGAGATTGGGAATGCACAGAGATCAGGAATTCAGAGATTGGGAATGCACAGAGATTGGGAATGCAGAGAGATTGGGAATGCACAGAGATCAGGAATGCACAGAGATCAGGAATGCACAGAGATCAGGAATGCACAGAGATTGGGAATGCACAGAGATTGGGAATGCACAGAGATCAGGAATGCAGAGATTGGGAATGCACAGAGATTGGGAATGCACAGAGATTGGGAATGCACAAAGATCAGGAATGCACAGAGATTGGGAATGCAGAGAGATTGGGAATGCACAGAGATCAGGAATGCAGAGATTGGGAATGCACAGAGATCAGGAATGCAGAGATTGGGAATGCACAGAGATTGGGAATGCAGAGAGATCAGGAATGCACAGAGATTGGGAATGCACAGAGATCGGGAATGCACAGAGACTGGGAATGCACAAAGACTGGGAATGCACAAAGATCAGGAATGCTGCAGTCCCAGGGACTCAGGAGCTTTGCAACACATAACAAAGGGTTTCAAAAATACAAAAATAATCAGGCCAAGCAGCACTTCCCAGCTGTGGCTTCTGAAAGCTCTCTCAGTTATTGACCCGGGCTGTGTTTATCTCTCAGAGCTCGTGGGCCATTTTCATTTCTTTCTTTGCCTTTCCTTGCGATGAAATGGAAGAAAACATTATTTATTTTGTCTCTTTCATTCCTGAGGTGCTCCTGCATTCAGCAGGGTGTGAGGAAAAGCTTCTCAAAGAGCAGGGGATGCAAAAAACCATCCGTGCAGGAGACAGGAGCAGGGGAGCAGGGAGGGAGATGGAGCCCAAGGGTTGGAATCTGCTAAACCCCTCTGGATGTGCCAGGGGCAAGAATCTGAGCCAGAAGTTCCTTTTTCCTCTGCCCAGGACAGCTGGGAAGAATCTGAGCACCCCAACACCATCCCTGGGGTGCCACAGCCCTGCTGGTACCTGGGGAACCACGGAATGGGTCGGGAAGGACCTCAAATCCCACCCCATTCCCCCTTGGCCATGGCAGGGACACCTTCCACTGCTTCCAGGCTGCTCCACGCCCCATCCCACCTGGCCTTGGACAATTTCTTCTTTTGATTAAAAAAAAAAAAAATATTCTTTCACCTTAGTCTTTAAAGTTTTATCATTTAGGGCAAGATCACAAAGTCACTCAGTGTTGTTGTTTTGTTATGGTTTTTTTTAACTGAAAATAAAATCTCTTTTCAGAGAAAATCTGGTTTTACATTTCACAGAGAAAAATCACATTTTTCACTGCAAAGTGGTTTGAGTAGAAAGTTATTGCTTTGCAGCAGTGCCAGTGCCTTGATCCAGCTCCCAGTGACAGCAGCTCCTCAATCGCATCCCTGCTTCGAAACGAAAGCTCCAGATGCTTTCTTCAGAGTGAAAAATAAAACCTCCCAGTTAAAAAACAACAACACCCCCATCCAAGGGCACCAACTGGAAAAGATTTCATTATGGGTTTGCTGGAAACTTCTTTCCTTGCAGAACAAGAGGTGTCTGAGGGAGACAACTTCAACTCTCCTTAGCCCCAGAGCCAATTGCAGCTGTGTGGGGCCAGTGGAAATGAGAATATGAAAGATTAATGCACTCAGAAAGTGCTGCACGAGGAGAAAATGAACTTTTAGGAGGGTGGCAAAACTCCTTAAATGCACCTGATTGAAAATGAAGCTGCTAATGAAGAGTTCTTGCCTGTGGTTGTGTTATAGCTCCGAGCAGTTTTCCCTTTTTCCTCCTCTCCCTCCTCCTTCTCCTCTTTCCTCCCTCCCTGCTCTTGCTTTTATTTAAGAGATTTCCCTTGAAGGAACATAAAAATGTCAGTTCTTCCTCTGAATTCACAACACAGAAGAGAATTAATTCTTCAGTCATTGTCTCTTTGAGTCAATCTTTAATTTCCCTTCCACCACCAGGCTGCTTGCTAAAGCTTCCTTCCTTTACTCCAGGGGGAAGGGGGAGTCCTTGATGGGACAATTCTGGATTCTTTCAAAGCCTTTTGGGGTTCTTTGGGGGTTCCAGCAGGTGGGGAGGGCTTGGGTCCCCAAATTCCATGGAATTGGCTGTTCTTCCCTCCAGCTGGGGCACAAACAGCTCCATGTGGGAAGGGCTCCCTGGCTGAGGTCTGGAAGCTCCAGCTCCTGCAGGGAAACCATTCTGGGGGAATTTGCTCTTTTCATGTTCCTAAAAAAGAGAAAAGAGTGCCCAGGGAGTGCCCAGGCCAGCCAGGCTGCTCTTGGCTCAACTCCTCCAGGCAGAGAAGGATTAAAAAGTCTGGGAGAAAATTAGGCCTAATTCCAAACTCCAAAGCTTTCAACATTAAAAATCCAACCCAAAAGATCCTAAATCTGGCAGAGAGAGAGAACAACCCACTCCTTGCTTACCCAGGCAATGCTGTTCCTGGTTGGAATTAAATATGGAATTTAATTAGAATTAAATATAGAATTTAATAGATGTAACAAATATATGAATTTTCACTGCTATTCCCCTGCTTTCAAAAGCACCTTCCTTTGGGTTTTGAGTCCCTCCTGCTTTTTCACCTCAGATATTCCCAGAGGAGGGAAGGACATTCCCTGGCAGTGTCTGACCCCACAGACAGTTCTGCTCAGTTCAGGTTTCTGGCCTCCTGAACTGCCCCAAATCACCAGAAAAGCTGGCAAACCCCAAAGCTGTAGGGTCAGGGCTTTTCCTGCAGCCGAGACAGGACTGGGAACACTTTGTGCACAGTGAGTTCTCTTCCCACTGAATCAGCCCCTTGGATTAATTAAATAGGAATTGATTGAACAGGACATTAATTGAGATTTAAAACAGATCTACTGAGGAGCCCGTGTAATTAACTCCGAGTAACAGAGGCAATAAACCTGGAATTCATCCAAGAACTTTGGGAGAGGATCACACAATCCTGGATCAATTAACAATTAACGCCCCGGGAGAGGATCACACCCGGTTTGGTTTGCACAACCCCAGATCAATTCATGCCCCGTTGATGATCACACCTGGTTTGTGGAATCCCAGATCAATTAACCAATTAATGCCCTGTGAGAGGATCACACCCGGTTTGGTTTGCACAATCCTGGATCAGTTCATGCCTCGCTGATGATCACACGCGGTTTGCACAATTGCAGATTGATTAAAGTCCCATGAGAGGATCACACGATCCCAGATCAATTAGCACCCCATTGATGATTACACCCAGTTTGCACCGTCCCAGATCAATTAACCAATTAATGCCCCGTGAAAGGATCACACCCGGCCTGCACAATCCCAGACTGATTAACCAATTAACATCCCACTCATGATCACACCCGGTCTGCACAATCCCAGATCAATTCATGCCCCATTGATCATTACAGCCGGTTTGGTTTGCACAATCCCTGATCCGTTAACCAATTAATGTCCCATTGATGATCACAGCCGGTTTGCACAATCCCTGATTAATTCACACCCCATTGATGATCACAGCCGGTTTGCACAATCCCGGATCAATTAACAATTAATGCCCCATTGATGATCACAGCCGGTTTGGCTTGCACAATCCCGGATCACATAACACCCCATTGATGATCACAAGGGGTTTGGTTTGCACAATCCCAGATCAGTTAACAATTAATGTCCCACTGATGATCACCCCCGGTTTCGTTTGCACAATCCCGGATCAATTATCAATTCACACCCCATTGATGATCACCCCCGGACTGGTTTGCACAGTCCTGGATCAATTAACAGTTCACATCCCATTGATGATCACCCCCGGATTGGTTTGCACAGTCCTGGATCAATTAACAGTTCACATCCCATTGATGATCACCCCCGGATTGGTTTGCACAGTCCCGGATCAATTAACAGTTCACACCCCATTGATGATCACCCCCGGATTGGTTTGCACAGTCCTGGATCAATTAACAGTTCACATCCCATTGATGATCACCCCCGGATTGGTTTGCACAGTCCTGGATCAATTCAGGCCCCATTGATGATCACCCCCAGTCTGGTTTGCACAATCCCGGATCAATTAGCAGTTCACACCCCACTGATGATCACCGCTGGTCTGGTTTGCACAATCCCGGATCAATTCATGCCCCACTGATGGCTCCGTCCCATTTTGCTGCCCTGCTCCGTCCCTCCCTCCTCTGCCAGGGTCTCAGCCCTGCAGTGCTCTCCTCTCTCCCCTCGCTGCCATCCCACATCCAGCAGCACTTCCCATTCCCCACCGCCGCTCCTTTGATCTCCATAATCTGTGCCTCTTCAGCTGCTGAGCTCTCATCAGAGAAACACAGAGAACATCGCGTTGGGAACAGGCAGAGTTTGATTATCAGACCCGGGCCTGGCGTTCAAACAAATACGTTCTGTTTTTCAGTCTGCCTGTGGACAATAAATGAGTTTTAATAAATAAACCTGAGGTTTTTCTGTTTGTCAGGTGGCCCCACGTGGGCAGGGCTGGGGAGGGAGAGCTCCATGCACACAGAGGGCTCTTAGGCTGCTTTTTGATGAAAAGGCCATTTTTATATTTTTTAAAAATCAATATCCAACATGAAAGTCCCTCTTTGAAATCAAATTGTACATGTGGCCCTTGGGGGCTAATTATCAGCTGCTCATCTGGGTGTTATCTTTTCGAGAGGCTGGAAAAGGAGAAAATGCTATGTCAAGGCAGTGGATTAAAAATATCCACAGCATTTATCTGCCAGAGAGATGAGGGTTTGAAATCTGGTTAATGAACAAAAACCCTCCTGGGTGACTGTTCAGGACCACTGCTTTTGGCAGAGTCAGGTGCACTTCTTGCTGATCAGAAAAATGGGTTCCCCAGCCCAAAGTAACTCTAACAATCTTCAAGGTGCCCCTACTTGGAAGGAGAAAAAAGCTGAAATCTTTACATTTTAGTGACTCGATCCCCCAGAATTACAGAGTGGAGAGCATGGAGCGTTCCCCAAATAGAACATAAAACACCACAAACACAGGAATTTTCCTGAGGTAGAGGACACAAACCAGAGCAGATTCCCTTCAGGAACTGGAGCCACTTTCCTGTGACACAGTTCTTGCTTTCCAACCTTCCTGCAGAGTCACGTAAAGTTCCTCCTTTCCCAGTAAGTTTTGTTTATTCTACTTATCCATCAAAAATGAAACTCCTTAAAAAAGGAGGGCTGGGGAGTGGCACTCAGAGCAGAACAGCCCAGGTTTGTGGGATTTGAACCCCATCCCGGTGAGCCCTGTGGTTCTGCGGGAGGTGCCCCTGGATTTGGGCAGCTTTCCCCATGGAAGTGGGGCAGAGTGAAAGGGAGCATCCATCCCAAAACGTTTGGGGTTGGGAGTTGAGGAGATTTCTCGGGAACCCCCAATTACTCCAGTACAGCACAGCCTGCTGAAGTCGCTCAGATTTTTTCCAAAATGGTGCAAAAGGAAGGAGAATCCTTCATTCCCTCTCTCCTGAGAAAGCCAGGAAAAGGTGGAAAATCAGTCCAACCCTTCCCAAGAAATGGTTTGAAGTTGGTGACTCGGCTTTGCAGATTTATTTCTCGCTCTCCTCGCTGTGCTGAGATTTGCTGGATTTGCATATCAGGGGAGATTCTTTTTCCTGCCTCAGCCCGGAGGAGCGGGCAGGTGTGGAGCAATCAAACCCCATTGAGCTGGAAATGCTCAGGAAGCTGCTCGGGGCCGGCAGCTTCCTCCTCTTCCTTCCCAGCTATTTTTATTTCTCTCTAAATCACTGCCACTGCATTCAGAACTCGCCTGTCCAAGCCTGCAGCTGGGCCAGGGCAGCCTTTTGCTTCTCGGGGTACTCTGAGCCCCTCAGGAATTGCCTCAGCCCCTGGGCTTGGCTTCACTGCCCCTCTGCACTGCCAGGCCAGGTGCAGGAGCCTTCAGCGTCCACGGGAAGAGTTTTTTATCACAGCTTTTAAATAACCGGGAGCAGTTTTTGTCTTTCTCTTCTCCTGGGAGGATCAACACTGTCAGCAAACACTGCACGGAGAAAGTGTGGGAAAGGCAAGGGGTCAGAGTGTGAGAGAAAAGGGACTTGCTCCTGCCTTCCCTTCAGTTGTCAGACTTGATATTAATCAGCTTCAGAATTGGTTAAAACCAAAGGTTCTGCAGCTTTTAAAGATCTCTGTTCCTGAGCATTGATTTCCACTGGTAAATGAGGCCAAATGGAGAGGCACAGGAGCAGTCCCGTGAGCCTGGGGCTGCTCCATCCCTGCCCCAGCCTTGAGGCACCTGCAGAGCCCTCAAGGACCAGGGGAAAGGAATAAGAGAGTGTCTTTACAAACAAACTGCTGGTAAGGTAAGAGCCATACTGAGAGACAGAAGAAAAAATGGGAATGATTTCCATAGGAATTCCAGTGATTGACTCACCCAAGGCTGTGGTAATAAACTACAGGGACAGAGATATAAGAAAAAGAAGAAGGGGGGGATTTGTAATTAAGGGTGTCTGCATTCGTAAGGATGTGTATTATGGGGGGTCTGCATTAGGCATTCCGGGAAGTCTGCACCTCTCGAGTGCCTCAGCCTATGGGGAAAGAGAGAGGGAACTGCGGATGGGAAATTAGGATAAAAAGAGGCTGTGTCCTCTAGCAATCTGAGAGACCCCCTGGGAAATGCCCATGAGCTCTCCCTTTATTGATGAATAAAGTTACAGGACTCCTCTGTCTCCTTTGTGGACATAAACCTCTGGCGTTTGTGGATTAATTTTTCCTCACAACGGGAAGCAGCAGCTCTGAGTCCCCTCACTCTGCCATCACCTTCCTCAGTGCTCCTGGCTCTGGGCATGGCTGAGCTCAGAGGAACCTCTGTCCTCATCCCATCCCCTCGGGATCCATCCCAGAGGGAGGAAGGGCTCTCCACCCTCAGCAATTCTCCCCTGCAGGCAGCACAGCCCAGCTGGGCAGGGCTGTGTTTTATGGCATGGATAAAGGCAATAAAACAAAAGGTTAACACGACCAAGTCCATAAATTCAGCAGCCAAGGATTAGAACATTCTTGTTCGTCTTCTCTTTATTGAAATTTTTGACCTGAAGGTTTAGGTTTGCCCTTGCATGGAGGCTCTGAGGCAGCAGGGCCAGGCTGGGTGGGTAAATTGAGTCTCAGCATAAGTGCAGCTGTAAAAAGGTCTGGCACAGGCTGGACTGGCAGGGACTTTACAACAACTCCTAATTTCTGTATTACACAGCAGTAATTCAATTTCCTGCAGGCTGAAATGGCCCTTCCTAAACAAGTTCAAGCTCTTTGTTATTCCCTGCGGCTATTTTGTCACTTACTAGCTATTTTATTTTTATTAATTATTAGTTCATAGTTTATATTTTAGTTATTAGCTATTTTATTTTTACTAGTTATGAGGTTTTTTTTTTATTACTTATGAGTTAATTTTTTAGTTATCAGCTATTTTATTAGTTAGAAATTACAGCATATTTATGTTCAAGGAAATGTCTATCAGAAGTTATCAAGACTATTGGAGAAAAAAATTATTTCTCCCATTTTTCAGGAACATTGATGCCCCTTTGCCCTCTCTCATTGTTTTTATTCCCAGTTTTTATTTTCTCCAGCCCCTGTGAATATTTCTCTGGATCCCAGCTTAGTTCTGTGCCATTCCAGCTCCCGTTCCCAACGCTGCTGGGGTTTAATGCCCCTGCAGACGGTGACCGATGGCTCTGTCCCCGAGCTGTGCCACTTTGATCTCCTCGGCATTTGTTGTGTTTATGGCGCTGTAACGCGGGGACAGTGGGGTGAGGTGTGGCCTCTTGCGTGTTCCGAGAAGGTCCCGATTCCCAGACAGACCCCCTCGGCCGATGCCTCTGACACTGTGAAGGTAAGACGTTTTCTATCACCCATGCTGGTGGATAGCACAGACACTCACACACACCCCAGAGCTTCCAATAAGCTCAGCGTTACCAGGAGTAAAGAACCTCAGAGGGCCCAGTCACGTGGATATTCCAAAGGTCTTTACTTCAAAGGGGTCCAGCAGTGAAAGAGAGAGAATGTCTGTGAGTGGCCATTCTTATAAGGGTATAGGGCCAATGGGGTTGGGGAGAAGGCAGGGAAATACAATGACAACCAATCAAGACAGGAAGGTTAACATAACCTTAGGGATAAACCATTTAACACCCAGGGGGTATTTCTGCTCTCTTGGGACCTTTTGGTTCCCCAGTACTCTCAAGATCGTTGAGACCACCACAACAGCTCTGCCTGTTCTGTTTTCTTTGCATTTTCAGCTTCTGATCGAGGAAGGAGCAGAGCAGGCCCCGATCCCTGCCAGGGCTGCCAAGGGCAGGGCTGGGGGTGTGGGGTGGGACAGCGCTGGCTCTGCCAGGGGATGGCAGCTGCCCAGGAAACCTTGTCCTGCACGTGGCACTCAGTGGCACTCAGTGGCACTTGAAGTCACTCAGCGTCACTCAAGGTCACTCAGTGGCACTCAAGGTCACTCGGTAGCACTGGGTGGCACACAAGGTCACTCCCTGGAGTCTGACCCTCTTGCCATGCCCAGACCTCTGCTGCCAGCACTGATGAAGCCAAGGAGAGGAGCAAAGCCTGCCTTAGGGACACTGCTTAAACAAGACCTGTCCCTAAAGGGCAGCTCTGGGCCGGGTCTGTCACCTAATGAGGACAATGCCACCTTTACCTGTGACCTTGTTGAGACAATGCCACCTTTACCTGTCACCTGAGGTGACAATGCCACTGAGACAATGCCACCTCGGGTCACCCGAGGAATGGGACAGGATTCAGGGGATCTCAGGCTGTGCAGAAGCCGCAGGTTTGGGGCTGAACAGAACCATTGTCCTGCCCAGGCCATGGCAGCTCCGTCCTGCCTGGAGGATTCCAGATCTGCTGCAGTTCTGGGGATTTGTTTCCTGTTTGCGCTTCCTGTGTGTCACACACGCTCAGGCTCTGTCACTCCCACACGCTGAGCTGTGAGGGATCTCAGCAGCACTGGGAAGGTGCAGAGCTCCAGGTTGGGTTTGTTATCACATACAGGACCACAGGGTTTAAAGTCCTGCAGGCTCTCTTTGCCCAGCAAACCTAGAGTGGGTTTTATGGGAAGAAATCACCTACAAAACTTCACCTCACAAAGTTCTTCCCGTGCTCCAAACTAAGCCAGACATGAATCCTGCTGAAATGACAGCCAGCTGATGCCCAGAATAGACTGAGGTGGTCCAGGACATCGGGAACACCATGGGCTGGGAGTGATGTCCTCAGGAGTCAGCCTTGGAACATCAGGGCACAAAGATTTTTTGTCAGAGAGTTAAATGTTCCCGGGAGCGATGGATTGAGAATGAGTGAGGTGGCTGGGCAGGTCGGTCAGTGATTTTAGAACTAGAAATTGTGATTAAAACCACTTTGCCACCCAAAGCTGGGCAGCTCCTGGTGGTGATTAATTCCACACTGCAGAGCTCAGCTGCTGGGGGAGCGGCAGGGACTGAACTCCAGCTCAATTCTTATCAAGTGAAATGTATCCAGCGTAATCGGATAGGTCCGGAAAGGTTAATGTAAGCTAAATCAATGCTGTCTCCATCCAGATAAAGCACGGGAATTGTCCTTGAGTGGGAGTGTGCAGGAGGCTGGGGATGAGGGTAATAAAGGGCTCTCGGCTCCTGCTCAGCTGTGCCAGCTCCATTGCGATGCAGGAGGAGCTGATAAGGGCCCTGATTTATCAGCCACAGACAGAGCGCCCCAGCCTGCTGCTAAAACATTCCCTCTCCCTGCTTTATGGCACTCTTAATAAACATCTTGAACATCCAAACGCCTCCTGGACAGCCACAGGAGCAGAGCACAAAAGGCTGGAGTGGCACTGCCTGCCCTGGTGAAGTGTCTGGGTTGGGAGCACCAGGACTGCCTCAGGGATGGGGAGGATTGGGAAACCCCAGCCAGGGAGATGGGGTTAAAAACCAATTCTGTGGGAATAAGGAGGTGCGTGGAAACCTGGCCCAGCTGGTGAAATGGTGCTAAAAACTGGTTTTGTTCGAATAAGGAGCTAAACAGAAACCTGGCCCGGGGGGGAGATGGGGTTAAAACCTGGTTCTGTTGGAATAAGGAACTAAATGTAAACCTGGCCCAGCTGGTGAAATGGTGTTAAAAACTGATTTTGTTGGAATAAGGAGGTGAATGGAAACCTGGCCCAGCTGGGGAGATGGGGTTAAACACCAGTTCTGCCAGGATAAGGAGCTAAAGTTTTGGCCTGAGTTGAAGCTTTCAGCACCTGTTAAATCCTAGGGCTCAAGGAGATTTCCAAGCTCTATCAAACCCATGGGACATACAGGGCTGTTTAACTTCACTCATGTCTTTAAAAATACCTCTTGGGCTTAATGGCTAAACCGAAACCTTTGGTTTAAAGGCTCTTGTGGGGAGCTGCAAGGGACTGAAAGCAGGAGAGGAAGGGAGGAAGCTCCAAGGTTGCCCCGTCCCCAGCAGGATCCAGCTCCTCTCAGCAGGAATTGTTCCTGCAGGCACTGCTGGCTCTGGTGTCGGCACTGCTAGCTTTGGCCCAAGCACAGATCAGTAATTGATGGCTCTGAGTTCCCCTTGGCCGTGCAGTGACACACATCCCCTGTGACATTCGTGTCCTGGAACATGGAATGTGTTGGGATCAGGCAGTGGAAGAGCTCGGGATCACACGGAGCAAATCCCAAAGCAGCCGAGCCCTGGCAGCCCTCGGGCACAGAGGCTTTTCCTGCCCTGCATTTCCCAGCCCAGTTCAAAGCTCCAGCTCCCTGCAGAGCGCAGTTCCAGCAGCTCACAAACCCCCGGGAGTCACCATGATCTGGTGAGAAGCACGTGGGCAAAATGTGCAGATTTGGCAGAGTTTGTGGTTAATTCTAAGCCTTACAAAGCCCAGCTCTGCTCGATGCCAGAGCTTTGCCAGCTCCTCGGGCAGATCGGGCTTTGAGCTGCACTCAGCACTGACTCAGAGCGTTATTGTTACAGTTGATTAATACCTGAGCACTCTGTGAAGAGATAAATGATGATTATGCACACACACAGGCACTCCATCGCAGCCAGCAGACAGCAGATCCATTTTCCCACAACGAGCTGTCAATTACGGGGTATTTATACATTATGTTTACACAGCCTTTTATAATCAACACTGCAACCACTTTAGGTATTAAGTGCTTAAAACTATTGATTTGATTAATTTAGCCATCTTCAGAAAATCATCCTCCTCTGCTTTCCTTGGGCTGCTGTTCTGCTGTGCAGCATCTCCCTCCATCTGCTGGGATCCAGGAGATGCAGGGCTGCCAGAGCCAGAGCCAGAGCAGCAGGGCTCACCTTCACACTGTCTGCAGGAAAAGGCAGAGAGTGGGCAGGGATGGATGGGGTCTTGGGAAGGAATTGTTCCCTGGGAGGGTGGGGAGGGCTGGGATGGAATTCCCAGAGAAGCTGTGGCTGCCCCTGGATCCCTGTGAGTGTCCAAGGCCAGGCTGGAGCAGCCTGGGCCAGTGGGAGGTGTCCCTGCCATGGCAGGGGTGGCACTGGATGGGATTTAGGATCCCTTCCCACCCAAACCATTCCAGGATTCTGTGCCTGCCTCCCCCTGCCCAGGCTGTGCTGCCTCGAGCATGTTCCCAACACGAGTTTTGTGTAAAATCCATGAAATTTCCTCTTGCAGCTCCATGAAGCCAAGCAGATCCACAATTCCAAAGGCTGACCTGGAGCCACCTGCATATTTAACTGATGGACATGGAAATGATCCCATTTCAGATGCCTTTGGAGCAAAGAGGAGCCCTGGGATTTATCCAGGAGAATTGTTGGGGTTTTGGTGCCTCTGACTCTCCCCCCTGGCTCGGAAGCTGTGGGATTTTGCTGGCCCTGAGTGCATTAACTCAATTATTTCCCATCTCATTCCAAGGGCAGATCTCCAGAAATTGAGGTGTTTCTGCCTCCAGTTCCCACCGTGCCCAGCACAGCAGCCTCAGGTGTTTCTCCTTGTGGAGGGAGCAGCCAGACTCATTATCAGATAAAACAATTAACACCAATCTGCTCCTCCTGTCACCAAAAATCGGGAGAAATAAAAAAGCCTCTAGCACTAGATTTGAAGTGATAGAGAATCAGGCATTACTTTATTTACTGGCCAGGATGTGCCAAGGAAAGTATTCCAAAACCACAAATCCTTTTACAGGACTTCCCCCCAGTTTTTATACAGTTAACACCCACAGGGATGTATTGTTTCAGAGTTCATTGGTCCAGAGCTGAGCAACCCTCAGTGTTCAGTTTCCCATTGGATCCGAATCCCCTCGGCTCCGATGTAAATTAGATCTTCATTTTTCAATTTTCTTGTCAGTCCTTTCTAGGCAAGATGTCTTCAGCTCTGTCAGAGGTGCTCTGGGGTGGATGTTTGGAGATGGCCACCGATGTTCTGTTCATGTTCTGTTGATGTTTTTATCTCTCTGGGGATCTTTGGGCTGCTCCACTCTGTCCCTGTGCTGAGCCCATCTCCTTAGAGTGATGCTGTATCTCCTAAATAAACTAAAGAAAATTCCCTTCCCCAAAGCAAAGTCAGGTCAAGCCTAACTAGAAAGAAAAAGAAGTTTTAAAGTTATTGTTTCCAACACTCCCAGCTCTGGTGACACCCCTTCTCCAGGCACCCCCACTCCTGTCCCTGTGCTCTTCCCATCATTCCACAGCCTGGGCTGGAGTTTGGCTCAGGACAGGAGGCAGAAAGCCCCAGCCCAGGTGCTCAGAGTGAGGGATGATGGAAGGGCAGCAAATCTCGGAATATTCTTGAGGAGAGAGCAATAAATAACCAAGGCTGGAATGGGTTTTATCCCCACGGAGAAAGCTGAAGGAACAGGGGCACCCCGAGCCAGGGAACAGCTTCAAAACCCAAAGCCTTGTGACATCCAGCGTCTGCTGAAAAATGAGGCAGGGGAGGAGCACGGACAGCCCTGCAGGAGATGGATGGCACCGACGATGCTTTACTGCCCCAAACTCTAGCAGAATGAGCATAAAAAATAATCCCAGCAAATGGAGCTAAATTTTGAAGGAATAAATCAACAGCACGGAGAACTCCAGGGCAGTGGAAGAGGAGGCACTGCTCAGGTCCTTCCCACCCCCAGCCCCTCCCAAGCTCTGGATTTGGGAGGGGAGGGCTGGGGAAGGGCAGGGCTGTGGCTCAGCTCTGATGGGGAACACTCGAGGCTCTGCAGCCCCAGACTTCCCTGGCCCTGATTTTTGGCACTTCCCTTCCTCTGCCTGTGCCTCCCATCCTACCCAGATATTCCACCTGGATCCCAGGGTGTTTCACCGCAGATTTTAAAGCATTATTTATCAGAAAGTAGGGGAAAAAAGGTGCTTTCACATGAAGAAAAGAACGTATGAAGAAATCAAAATTCAGCCACTTGGATTAACAACTCCCCCCCAAAAAATTCAAGAAAAAGCAGCTAAGGAAGTCCTGAGCCCACCCTTGGCAGCTGAGGGGTCTGCGTGGGGCTGCTGATGCTCCCAGTCCCGATGGGAAAAGCCCTTCCTAGTGCTCTGAGGAGGCTCTGCCCTATGAGGGGCTGGGCAGGTGAATCCCGACAGGTAAAGGAGAGCTTTCAGCTCCAAGGCTTCGTTTGAGAAGAGTTCAGAAATTATTTTTATCCTTGAGTAGTTTTTGCTGTTGCACGGAGATAATTCAGCTCCTGGACTCCTTGGGAAGAGCTGCTGAGATGCAGCTGAAAGGCCCCAAATCCAGCTACTCCAAAAGCGCTGTCTGGAAAATCTAGGCTTAAACTGAGACAAAATCTGCTGCTCAGAAATCACTGTCCCAGCTAAGCTGGAGCTTTGTGGGGGCTTCTCATCTTTTACACTCAAGAAATATTGTAGGAAAAAGGGGCAGGCTGGAAATGCTTTCCAGGGAATGTGTAAAAACCCAGGACAGCCAAATGTAGGATGTGCATGCTGAGATGTTATCCTTACATGTGTTTTGTAGTCAGATCAAAAAGAAACCCCAACATAAGGGTTCTATATAACATATGTGTAATATTCATCAAGATGGGGTGATGGAGAAGGAGTCATGGGTGCAAACTGAGAAAGGAGTGGTCAATAGGTAACTCAAGTTAGCTATTGAGACACAGAATATGTGAATTCTAAACCTAGAAAACAGGAGTCCCTTTATCTTGTCAAGATCAGAGGGACAAGAATCTGTTTGAGGCCAGCACAGAAACCCTGAATCACCCACCAAGGACTGCCCATGCTCCAGAAAGAAAGGTGAAAGTGCACTGTGATGAAGACTACAGATCTTCATCACGAGAAGACCCCAAAGACCACCAGGACACACAGCGCATGCATGGCACACATGCTAATGATATTAATGATTTCTGAGAAGTGATTTGTATAACCACTCCCATCCCAGGGAATGTGATGAATATTCATGAATGTTACCATAATATTGTGTGTTGGCAGTGCTGGGTGTGTGTGTTTGGAGGAGTGAATCCCCACACCTGAATAAAGCAAATCCCCACTGCTCTGACTGTGTCTCTGGGCCTGCTTGGGGAGAATCAAAACTGAAAGAGGGGAAGTTAAGCTGAGAAATATGGAATTGTTCCTTGGGAGGGTGGGGAGGGCTGGGCTGGAATTCCCAGAGAAGCTGTGGCTGCCCCTGGATCCCTGTGAGTGTCCAAGGCCAGGCTGGAGCAGCCTGGGACAGTGGGAGGTGTCCCTGCCATGGCAGGGGTGGCACTGCATCATTTGAAAGTCCTCCCAACCCAAACCCCTCTATATTCTGTACTTTCTGCCCAATAAATGGGAGAATCCAGGTGCAGGAGCTGCCTCTCCCCAAAGCAGCCCAGGAGAACTTCCCAGAGCTCTCCAATTGCCCCCATCCATGAATAACAATGGCATGGAATTCCAAAGGAGGCCAGGATTATTCTTTTGATGGTGTTGCAATGTTCTTGAGAAATGGCTGTTATTTATTTGATCGTCCCCTAAAGATTCCTTTGTCACAGGCTATTGTGTAAATTTGTGTTCAGCCAATTCTGAAAATGTTGAATTATTCACTTGATTGGCCTTAATGTCTCCTCCTGAAACACCTCAATATGCTGCGATTATTATCAATATACGGGCGGCTAATAAAAGTGGGGAGAAAATAACTGCAGCTGGAATTTCTAAAGGGAAAGGATAATTTCCTAACTGCTCAAACATTAGTAGTTAAGAAAGTTAAGATAAGGGTAATAAAGCCTCGTGCTTCAGGGCTTTGCAAACGGGGTTAGGAAGTAATTATTTTAAATTCTTTTTTCAGTGTTATGTAATTTAACTCTCGTTAATAAAAGACCCAGTTTTGAAAGGCAATGAAAGATGGAGCTTGGAAGCAGAGGAGATTTAAAAAAGAGAAGTGAGTGCTCGACCTGCTTCAGTGCTTTCCAAAAACACCCTCCAGACACTGATTTGCATTTTCCAACTCCTCTGATAAAATAGTTTCTCTTCCCCAAATGTCGAAGTGTTGGAACTCCGGCATTTCCCTAAAGTGTAGGAGCGTTCCCTCATTTTTCTGGTGTCCCAAATCCCTGGGTTTGAGGCACTGAGTGGGATTTCTCCGTAGTTTTTCAGTGTCCCTGGTGATTTGGGGCCATTTGGGGGTTGGAATGAGGTGATGTTCAAGGTCCCTTTCTGTGATTCCAGGGGCTCTGTCCCTGCACATTTCCAAGAGTTGGAAGCACAGGAAATGTCCTGATGTGGGGAACGACCCCGAGCTTCTGTTCCTGGGCTGGAATCAGCAACGGGGAGGGGAAAATCCCACAGATCCCACAGGGATTGTCACTCATGGGCCCCTCTCCCATCCCAGCTCCTCCAGGGACGGCCAGGGACAAAGGGCTGGACAATTCCTGCGATCCCAAATCCTCTTCCCAAAGACCCTTTCTCCCGGGGCTCCACCAGCTCTGCAAAGCTCCACCATTCCCACATCCTAATGCCATTCCTTCTCCTTGTTCCCAGTGCCTGAAGGGCTCCAGGAGAGCTGCAGAGGGACTGGGGACAAGGGATGGAGGGACAGGACACAGGGAATGGCTGCCCACTGCCAGAGGGCAGGGATGGATGGGATCTTGGGAAGGAATTGTTCCCTGGGAGGGTGGGGAGGACTGGGCTGGAATTGCCAGAGAAGCTGTGGCTGCCCCTGGATCCCTGTGAGTGTCCAAGGCCAGGCTGGAGCAGCCTGGGACAGTGGGAGGTGCCCCTGCCATGGCAGGGGTGGCACTGGATGGGATGGGATGGGATGGGATGGGATGGGATGGGATGGGCTTTAAGGGATTTCAGGTCCCTCCAACCCAAACCATTCCATGACTCCATGACCCTTATCTGAGGCACAGCTCCTGCATTTTGGTGTATCCACGGTTTTTCCTTCGGTTTCCTCTCCTGCTTTTTGCCTCCTGTAGCACCAGTCACACCCCAGGGAACAGCTTCACCTCGAATGCTTCTCATCTCCAGAGTGCCCCTGCCTGGTGCTGATCCTGCACATTTATCATTGTTTCCAACTCTCCTTGGTACAAAATCCCCTCCATTCCCACATTGTCCCCAATCCTTGTCTCCCTATCAGCGATTCCTCAGAGCCCCTTTGAACACCGCACAGAATCCCAGGATCCCAGGGTCAGTCAGATCCATGGGTGGTGGTGAGATCCTCCTCTGGCTGCTCCTCCTCCCGTGGGGTGAGACCCAAAACTTCCAGACAAGTTGGGGTGAAGGACAAGCCAGGACTTTGTTCTTTTCCCACAGCACAGGAGCACTTCCTGGGATCCCCTCCCTTCCCAGAGTCACTGAGGTCTTCCTGATGGAAGAAACCTGAGTCCTGAATAATCGAGGAACAGCCCAGAAGCTTCTCAGGAGCTGAACAGAAGAATTGCCCGGGAAAGCCCCACCCCTGTCCCTGTTTCTGCTTTAACAACTCCATTTCCCCACCTGAGACCCCACTGAAAGCAAAATAAAGAGTTTATCAATTCCCAAAAGTCTCCTGATGCCCAGTGAGGGAGGAAATGCCTCTCTCTGGAGCAGAAAAGCTGCAAAAGCCACCAGAGTCACCTCATTCAGTCAGCGCCAGTGCTGTGTGGGAGAAGCACCCACAGGCACAAAGAGTGGGTTTGAAAAGGACTCTCCACTTTCTTTTTCCCCCCTGCAGAATGGAATCAAGATGTTTTTATTCTAATTGAAATCATTATTTGTCAGCCAGGATGCAAATGGTAACAGAGCTCTTCCACAGTCGCCTGCAAAAATCAAATATCTGTGTTTAAGTGGCAGAACAAACCATCCCTGAATACAAACTGAGGCTCGGTGAGACTCCTCAGCTTCTCCCAGGGGAATGCATCTCCAAGAAAAGCTTTTCTCCTGTTTGGCACCATTCCCTCTCAGTGGAGGTTTGCATTTCTGCCACAGAGGTGGTGGCCGGGTCAGGGTGTCCTGCTGTGCCCCTGGAGGGGCAGGAGGTGCCAACCCTGGCTGGGCAGGGGCTCCTGAGCCCTCTGCTGCTGCCCACCCCAGCTCCAGGCTGGATCCATCGTGGCCCCTGGCGGGAGTGATGTGCAGGGACCAAAACGGGATCAGTCGCCATGGCAACAGCTTCCCGAGGATGGGAGGGAGAGGGGCCGGGGAAGAGCTGGGAGGGGTGGCAGTGCTCACACCAAGGGCGATGGCTGGGAGGGGACACCCCTGGGACCCCTCTGTGACCTCTCTGTGACCCCCCAGGGTAGCTCTATTCTGTGCTTTCCATCCAGAGCCACCACCTGCGTGTGTTTGGGGACACCCTGGCGGTGTTTGGGACACTCTAATTCCAGCCCACTCAGAGATTCCTCTGCTTTCCCTGCAGGACTCCTCTCCTGCGGCTCCTCAGAGGTTCCAGCCCTGTCCCTGATGTCTCTGCACTGGTGGAAGCAGAGCCCAAGTCCAACCCCAGCTGGGGTCCCTGACAATTCCAGGCTGTCCCTGACAATTCCAGGTTTTCCCTGACAATTCCAGGCTGTCCCTGACAATCCCAGGTCATCCCTGGCAGTTCCAGGTTTTCCCTGACAATTCCAGATTGTCCCTGACAATTCCAGGTCATCCCTGACAATTCCAGGTTTTCCCTGGCAGTTCCAGGCTGTCCCTGGCAGTTCCAGGCTGTCCCCCCAGCCTGGGACAGGGCCAGGACAAAGCGCCACTGGCCCATCTTTAGGCTGTTCCCAGGACCAGCATCCAGCTGAGACTCCTGAATTCCCACATTCCTGTGCAGCTCACTGTCCCTTTGTCATTTCACCACAGAGTTTTCCCCAGGAATATTGAAAAAGCAATTCCCAGGATCCTTAGGACAGGCAGTTTCCAGCCCCAAGGCTGTTGGGAGCATCCCATGGATCGCAGCTCCCTGGGACACCTCAGGATCCCTGGAATCTCAGGGCATTGTTCCTCCTCTCCAGCCGAGCAGCTGAAACAATTCCTGAACAATTCCCATTCCTTCTGAGGGGAATTTAAAAAATGCACAAGTCACCCATGATGGAATCCTGAATCCACTTGAATTTGTGCTCGAGTTTCCCAATTCCCACTGCCTTTTTGTATTCCCACAGCAGTTTCCCATCATTAACTGCAGAACATTCTGTATTTCCACGAGGCTGCTCCTGGATGGATTTGAGGAGCATTTGCTGCTTTGCTTTAGGGTGAAAGCCCACATTGCCTCTGCTTCCATCAATCCTGAATTACTCCTGCTAGAGGAGCACCAGGAACTGAGGCTGCTCCAGAGTTCATCTCCGGATAAAACCCCATCAAGGTTTTTTAGGAGAAGGGACCAGACAGAGGCTTTGTGACACTGAATTTGAGGTGCCACAGCTTCGGGTGACAAACCAGGCAGCTCCAGGATGCGCTCCTGCCCTGTGGGATCGATCCTCCAGCAGAGCCCACAGGAATTTCTGCCCAGCTGAGGAGCCAAATCTTCCTGTTTTGTTCAATTCAAATCTTTCCCATCCACCATTTCTGAGGAATATTACGAGACCTCCTGTTTTTTTTCGTTTCTCAAATGTCAAGTAGATCTTTTACAGCAGCTCTTAAGAAGATAAAGGGGATTAAAGGATCATTTTATCCTATTTAAAGTTAGCTCTGAGATGATAGGAGTAAACAGGAACATTTTAAAGGATGTTAATCTCGGCTCTTTTTTATCCCCCCCTTCTCCTTTTCTTTTTCTTCTTCGCCAGCAAAATTTCACTTTCCTGGATGTCTTCCCTTTTGTGGGGGAAATGATTGCAAGAGGCAAATGCTGCCACCCTTTCTGCTCACTTCAAAAAGCAAACACAAAATATCACTCCTGATTGCAATATTAAACATTAAGTTTAAATTGGGCTGTCCATCATCGGCTTAGAATTTATGGAAAAAGATGGAGGGAATCAGAGGGGAACAAAAAGGTTCTGGGCAAGGGAGGGAGCCTGTCCCTGCCTGTGCCCCCCAGAAAGGGAGGCCACAGCTTGTCAGCAGCAGAATAATGGAGATAACATTGTCTGAAAACCCCCAAGCAGCAGAAATTTGAGCTTTGCAATGTCTGGGGGATTTCAGGATAAGCTGTGTCAGGAGACAGAGCCAGGCTTGGTGACATCTGGGGATGGTTCTGTCGCAGTTCAGACTCTCAGGCTCAGCCCCCTCAGTGTTTGTGACCCAGCACAGGTGACAAGGACACGGATCCAGCAGAGGAGCCAGCACCTGTGACACCAAACCCTGCCAGCTGGGATAAGCTCAGGATCAGGGCTCTGGAGCAGCCAGGGAGGAGCTGGGCTGGGAGCTCTGGCACCACTCGGGGCTGGCAGACAGAGCATCCCCGCTCAGAGCAGCCCCCACAGCCTTCCTTCTGCTCCAGCCTCCAGCTGAGCCAGCAGGCAACTGCTGCTCCCCAAAAACCCCACCATCAGCTCTCCCAAAGAAAGTCTCCATTTCCCGGAGGTGTTACAGACCCCAGCAGATCCAGGACACATCAGGGATCGGCCCAAGGGTCTGCCAGTGGCAAAGTGTGCTCAGGGTTTCCTGAGGTCTCTTCCCAAACCAGGCCTTGCCGTGAGTTCAGAACAGCCCCTCATTCTGGGCACACCTGGAGATGAGGAATCCAGCCCTGGTGAGGATGGGAAATCCAGCTCTGGTGGGGATGGGAAATCCAGCTCTGGCAGAGATGGGGAATCCAGCCCCCGTGGAGATAGGGAATCCAGCCCCGGTGGAGATGCTGGGGATATTTATGTGGGATCCAGCCCTGGTAGAGGTGCTGGGGGTGTTTATGTAGAATCAGCCCCAGTGGAGATGTGGAATCCAGCCCTGGTGGAGATGGGGAATCCAGCCCTGGTGGAGATGGGGAATCCAGCCCTGGTGGAGATGCTGGGGATGTTCATGTGGGATCCAGCCCCGGTGGAGATGCTGGGGATGTTCATGTGGGATCCAGCCCTGGTGGAGATGCTGGGGATGTTCATGTGGGATCCAGCCCTGGTGGAGATGCTGGGGATGTTCATGTGGGATCCAGCCCTGGTGGAGGTGCTGGGGATGTTCATGTGGGATCCAGCCCTGGTGGAGGTGCTGGGATGTTTCTCAGTCATAAGGGGACACAGAGAGAGGCACTCACAGCAAACGAGCCCTGCTGGGATCTCAGCAGACACTGAACATTCAGGAAGAGCAAAGGCACCTCAGGGGGTCTCATTTTTGGGTGGCTCTGAACAAAGCCCAGCTGGGGCAGCAGCATCTCCCAGCTCAGACACTGATCAGGAGACGGAGCTGCTTCCTCTCCCAGAGAGTTTAAAATGCGTTCATTCTTTGTTTGTTCCCCTTAATCTAAAATAAAAGTCATAGAGCCTTCGAGTGCATGTTTTACTCTTTGTTTGAGCAACATAACAAAGAAAAACAATTGCAAAGGCAGGCGGTGCATTCCACTTCCAGGCTTTCAGGGGATTATTACCAATGGCAGGAGAGAAGGAAACAACAGCCTTTGAAACTCGGGGGAAATACTTGGACAGCATCTGCATTAAAGAGCTTCCCTCATTTTTAAGCTGCAGTAATTATGTTCATTTAATACCAGACAGGAAAATATTGACAAACAACGCAGAAACTAAATGAGGTTTCAGTCATGGTGCAGCTGTAGCTCTGCTGGAGCCTCTGGAGAGGGGTTGGGATGTCCTGCACCAAAGGCAAGGATCTGCCAAGGAAAGGGCAGTTATTCCAGGGGGTAATCTGCCAGGGAAAGGGCAGTTATTCCAGGGGGTAATCTGCCAGGGAAAGGGCAGTTATTCCAGAGATGGATCTGCCAGGGAAAGGGCAGTTATTCCAGGGGGTAATCTGCCAGGGAAAGGGCAGTTATTCCAGAGATGGATCAGCCAGGGAAGACTGTCTGGGATCATGCAGAGGATGCTCTGAGGGTCTGAACAGCTCCACAATAGCCCCTTGTCATGCAGGAGAGACCTCCCTCCTTCCCAGCACAGCCCAACTCCTCTCTCCTCTCCGTGGCTGTCCCAGGGCTCCAGGTGCTCCATCCAGGAGTTTTAGGGAAATCAGGCTGAGCCTCTCACCAGGAATGTCTCATCTCCTCTCTGCCAGGGCTGGCAAAGCGGAGTCTCTCTACCAGGAGTGTTCCCAGTTATTTTTTCCCCCATCAGTCCCCACATGGCTCAAACCACCCCAATCTGGGAGAATCCAATGCTCGGATTCTCCTCTGCCAGGGGAAGATGAATCGATTCCATCTGCAGTAATTGGTTCCCTCAAAAAGCACAGCCTGGATTGGTACCAGGTGCGGGGTCATTAATTGGGATCATCAGCTGGATGAGAGACACCCTCCATTAATAGGAAAAGATTCTGTTTTAGTGAGGGAGTCCAAGCCTTGGCACCCACAAAAACAGCACAGGCTGTTCTGGAGGGCTGTCAGAGGGAACAGAGCCTGGCTCAGCAGCGGCTGTCACCAGCCAAGCTCTAGCCCAGCCTTTCCCGGAGAAAAGCTGCCGAGATGGGAAGCGAGCAAGCTCACGGCAGCACATCGATCCCACAGCCTGGGCCTGCCAGATAAAGACTTCAGCAAAAGCTTCCAAATAAATAATTTGGACATCCATTATCTGAGCCAAGCCAGCTGAGCACACAGCCCTGGATTCCCTGGTGCTTCCAGAGAGGTTTGTGGCCCGAGTGGCAGTGCTGCAGAGCCCAGATAGGGGCTTGGGAAGGGATCAAACAATGGAGCAGGGAGGAGAAGCAGCCTGTGGCTGCAGCGGGGTTTGCTGTGAGGCTGTGGCACCATCAGAGTGCTTCTCCCCTTTCCTTCTGCTCTGGCTTGTGTTTATCTGTGGATAAACGCAGATCTTGGATCTGTGGAGATCCCAGCTCTCCTCAGCTCCCACACTGCTGCTTTTGTCTTTTTTACAGAAAATGAACCCAACCACAAGCAGAGGACAATTTCCTGTCTGTGCCCACTGCCCACGGCCAGGTCAGTCCCTCAGGCAGAGGACAATTCCTGTCTGTGCCCACTGCCCCTCCCGGTGTGCCCATGGCCAGGCCACTCCCTCAGGCTGGAGACCCTCCCCTGGTGCCTCCCTGGGGACTCAGTCCCAGCCCCTGGGGGCTCAGCTCTGGAGACACAGATCTCTCTCTCCTGGCATCCCAGCATTTTCCCCTTGTGGGGCCAAAGGCTGTTCAGAAAAACTGCCCCCAATGAGGTTTTCCTGCCCCTCTGAGTGGGGTGGGGTTGTTGGTCACTGCTGCTGCACAAGGTGGGGACAGACACAGGGACAAACCAGGGACAGGGGGACTGAGGAACGGGAATTGGAGATTTTGGAGGGATTTTCCTCTTCCTGTTTCCTGGGGGTGAGCAGCACAACTGGGGGCACCAAGGGCAGCCCCAGCAGCCTTTCCACCTGTGCTGGAATCCTCATCTGGGCCAGTCCCCACCCCCTGACCAAATATTCCATCTTCCCATGCAATTTAGGGAGCTTGGAGGGAGAGTCAGGAGTGGGGGAGTGTGTTTGTCAGGAGACAAAGCCAGAAGAGCCCAACTGGTCCTGTCCTCGCACGAACCCCCAGGGCTGTGGTGGAGGAGCAGGGCAGAAGGATTGTGAGGGACAGGAGCACCAGGCACGAGGGGCCATGGCCATCCTGGCAGGGAGAGCACTCGGAGGTGCTGACAGCCAGGCCCGGCCTGGCAGAGCAGGGAGCAGCACAAAGAGCTGCGGCCCAGACACAAATGAAAGGAATAAGGGAATGTCTTTGCAAACAAACTGCTGGTATGATAAGGCTGATACTGAGAGACAGAAGAAACAATGGGAATGATTTCCATAGGAATTCCCGTGACTGACTTGCCCAAGACTGTGGTAATAAACTACAGGAACAGAGACATAAGAAAAAGAAGAAAAGGGAGGTGTGTACTGAGAGTGTCTGCATTAGGGGAGATGTACAGTACGGGTGTCTATATTTAGGAGAAATGTACATTACTGTGTCTGCATTAGGCATTACAGGCAGTCTGTACCTCTCAAGTACCTCAGCCTATGGGGAAAGAGAGAGGGAACTGCGGCTGGGAAATTAGGATAAAAAGAGGCTGCGTCCTCTAGCAATTTGAGAGACCCCCTGGGAAATGCCCATGAGCTCTCCCTTTATTGATGAATAAAGTTACAGGACTCCTGTGTCTCCTTTTTGAACATAAACCTCTGGTGTTTGTGGATTAATTTTTCCTAACACAAACAACTGAAAAATGGGGCTGGGAGCCACCTCGGGAGCATTCCCTGTGCCTGCCCTGCCCCAGCCCTGCCCCAGCCCTGCAGGCTCCGTGTCTGAGCCCTGTACCAGGGACAGGATCAAATATTTCAGGGCTCTGATGAGCCAAACTGAACTCTGCTCCATTGAATGCAGCCCATTTGCTCTGGGAATGAGCAGCTAATGTGGCTTAACCAGCCCGCTGGAGAAGTTAATTTGGATTAATTTTCCTGAAAACTCCCGAGCAGGGGAGTCCTGCATCCCCAAAGGCCTGGGGAGTGTTGGCAGTGACCTCTGCATTAACGCAGTGCCACCATTTCCTGCCCTGCTCCTTCTCGAGCAGCTTTTCCCATTCTATGGACCACAGAACACCACAAACATTAAAGGTCTCTGCTGCAGCCATGAAGATGGATTTTAAATCACCACACCGGGCTGAAGAGACCTTGTGCAACAAGCACCTCAGCCATAATTGGAAATCCCTTTAACACTCTATTGACTGATTTCTTTATTAGCCTTTGATGAACACAGAAAACACCATTGGCCCCAGAGGCTGTGGGCTGGGCCTGGCGCTCTGTGCCTGCCAGGAGGGGCTGGATTCTCCCCCTGAATTCCAGTTCTTGTTCTGCCCGGAGCATTTTCCACGTCTCCTGGTGACAGCTGGCTCTGTAATGACAGCGGATTTGTGTTCCATGAGGACACTCAGGCGGCAGATCGATATCGCAGCCTCGCACCTCGCACCGCGCCCGGCCTGGCTGCCGAGCCTTAACGGGATTTGGGGAGCAGCAGCTCCCAGCAGCCAGCTGTTTTATTGGGAATAATTCCTCACGGATTCCCACGAGCCCTGCCGGCAGCCAGCGCTGTGACTGTCACTGCGCTCTGTCTGTGCCTGTGGCACTCTGTGGGTGCTGGCAGCGCCCGGGGCACTCCTGCTCCCCTCACAGCCCGGCCATGGCTCCATTCTCCATTGCCCTCTTGTGGTCCTGGAGCCACAGCTCAGCTCAAAACCCCTCCAGACCCCGAAAACGCCTCTGGAATTACAGCCTGGCACACCAACGAGGCTGTTTGTGTCTTAGGAGAAAGACAAAATATTTCCAAAAGGCTTTGTTTTGTTTAATGGCTTCCCCCTCCTGCTCATTGTTCCATCCTGCCCCCCTCCCCTGGCATCATTGATTCCATCCAGGAGTTACTTTGGACTTCCAGGCGGTATTGATGGATTTGGGTGGTAATGAGCCTTTTCAATGTAGGCAGCCATGCATAAAAAATGTGTTTTAAACCTCCTCCTTATGGGGCATTGATCTGGTGTGATTAAAATGGGATATCAGGGTTTAGTTCTTCGCTGCTGGGTGCTCAGACATCTCCGCAGGAAACACTGCGAATGAGGTTCCCAAAAGTGCTTGGAGGGTGCAAATGAGCAAAGGGCTGGTGCTGTGCTCGGGGTTCTTTGAGGGGAGGATTCCTGCAGGAAATATGAGGGAAAAATCCTTCCCTCTGAGGGTGGGGAGGCCCTAGCACAGAGCAGCTGTGGCTGCCCCACCTCTGCAAGTGTCCAGGGCCAGGCTGGGATACCCTGGGATGGTGGAAGGTGCTCCTGCCCATGGCAGAAGTAGAATTAATTGCTCTTTCAAATCCTTTCCAACCCAACCTCTGTGATCTCATAACCCAACTGCTGTGATCCCATAACCAACTCCTGTGATCCCATAAACCAACCATTGTGATCCCATAACCTGACCATTGTGACCTCATAACCCAACCACTGTGATCCCATAACCTGACCATTGTGATCCCATAACCCAACCATTGTGATCCCATAACCCAACCATTGTGATCCCATAACCTAACCACTGTGATCCTATAACCCAGCCACTGAGATCCCATAACCCAACCCCTGGGATCCCGTAACCTAACCCCTGTGATCCCATAACCAACCCCTGGGATCCCATAACCAACCACTGTGATCCCATAACCAACCCCTGGGATCCCATAACCAACCCCTGGGATCCCATAACCAACCCCTGGGATCCCATAACCAACCACTGTGATCCCATAACCAACCACTGTGATCCCATAACCAACCCCTGGGATCCCATTGGAATCCCCTGCAGTTCCTGCCCTGCTGGAGGTGCTCCCCAGGACATGGAGAGCACACGGAGCACTTTGCAGGTGGGATTTGTCCCCAGCCCACCCCAAGTCTGTCCCAGCTGCCATCCAGGACCCCCTCAGACAGGGGACCTCCCCCCAGTGCCCCTGTCCCCAGCCTTAACCCCTCGCTGACCTCACTGCTGGCACTCCTGGCTTACAGCAGCACCACTGGGACCAGGCCCAGGCCTCCCCTGCTCTGCCCATGCTCTGCTTCAGGAGCCTTTGGCACTCAGAGAGGGGAAAAAGGTCTGATAAAGCTCATTCTGTGTGGAGCAGCAGCATCATGAATTGCAAAGGCAGGTTAGAATCTGAGTATTACAGGAAAATCTGTTCTGCTTCGGCGCCTCTGTCACTGGAGCTCCCCTCGTGCCCTTGCCAAGGCAATTAAAGGCTGAGATCCTGAAATCATCATCTGGGCCAGTCCCCACCCCCTGACCAAATATTCCATCTTCCAGTGCAATTTAGGGAGCTTGGAGGGAGAGTCAGGAGTGTGTTTGTCAGGAGACAAAGCCAGAAGAGCCCAGGAATCATCTCTTTCATGGCATAAATCTCCTCAGTTTCATTTCCTCTGCTTTGAGCGCAGAGGGGAAAGAAAAACAGCAGCAAAGCCTTGAGGGCAGAGAAGTTCTGACCCATCCCTGCCTTGTCATCATAAAGTCCCCTGGCCCCAAATCCCCGTTCCAGGCTGGACTTTGAAGAGCAATAAAGAATGTCAGGCTGACAAATCTATGTCATCAGCAGAGATCTCCGCTCCACTTACAGGATGATTGCCCAGTTTTATTGCCCCTCTCTGGGCTGAGAGCTGGGATTTCTGTGCTCCGGCTCGGAGAGGAACCAGCAGCCTCAGAGAGCTCCGTGCCCAGCTCGGCTGTCACTCCAGCAGCACAAATTTGGTTGGATAAATCTTCAAAGGTCAATGACTGACAAAATCAAAGCAGATTGCTAAGAAGGGAGGAAAATAGAAATGATGGCATTGACTCAGGCTAATAGAGATACAAGTGGGTATCAGATCTGGGATATCACACTTCCCATTCTGCCACAAAGCCATTTCAAGGGGTGGGGACGCACAGCAGCTGCTCCAAACACATCCTGGGCTGTGGCAAGGAAATATCTCAGCCAGGGAAAGGACATGGATTTATTTCCTATGATCACTCCAAATGTCGGATGCCTCTGGAAATGTGGAATTCTGCAGAAAAGGCCTCATTCTACCCCATGGTGAGAATGGAGGGGGTATTAGCACTCCTGTTTCTCAGTCATTCCTTAAGTCCCCAAACAATAACAATCCCATACACAAGAGTCCTTCCTTCCTTCCTTCCTTCCTTCCTTCCTTCCTTCCTTCCTTCCTTCCTTCCTTCCTTCCTTCCTTCCTTCCTTCCTTCCTTCCTTCCTTCCTTCCTTCCTTCCTTCCTTCCTTCCTTCCTTCCTTCCTTCCTTCCTTCCTTCCTTCCTTCCTTCCTTCCTTCCTTCCTTCCTTCCTTCCTTCCTTCCTTCCTTCCTTCCTTCCTTCCTTCCTTCCTTCCTTCCTTCCTTCCTTCCTTCCTTCCTTCCTTCCTTCCTTCCTTCCTTCCTTCCTTCCTTCCTTCCTTCCTTCCTTCCTTCCTTCCTTCCTTCCTTCCTTCCGCACCATTCCTTCCTTCCTTCCTTCCGCACCATTCCTTCCTTCCTTCCTTCCTTCCTTCCTTCCTTCCTTCCTTCCTTCCTTCCTTCCTTCCTTCCTTCCTTCCTTCCTTCCTTCCTTCCTTCCTTCCTTCCTTCCTTCCGCACCATTCCTTCCTTCCGCACCATTCCTTCCTTCCTTCCTTCCTTCCTTCCTTCCTTCCTTCCTTCCTTCCTTCCTTCCTTCCTTCCTTCCTTCCTTCCTTCCTTCCGCCTGCCTGCCTGCCTGCCTGCCTGCCTTTAGCTCCCATCAAACAGGGATGCATTCATGTGGGGCGAAAAATCACATTTAAATCACATTTATGGGGTAAAGGGGGGACCTTGTGGCTCTGCACAACTCCCGCCGGGAGGGGACAGCCGGAGGGGGGTTGGGCTGTGCTCCCACGGGACAGGGACAGGAGGAGAGGGAACGGCCTCAGCGGGACCAGGAGAAGTTCAGGTTGGATATGGGGAAATTCCTCCGTGGAAAAGGCTGTCCATCCCTGCCATGGCTGCCCAGGGAGGGGGTGCAGTACCCATTTTTCTAGGGATTTCAACCACGTGGATGTGGCACTGGGGACACAGCTGGGGTGGCCTTGGCAGGGCTGGGTGTGGCCCGAGTCCATCCCAGAGGACTTTTCCAACCCCAGTCATTCCATGGGGAGTGCTGAGTGTGGGTCCCTTGGCGGTGCACTTGTGGTTCATCCCTTACATATTTATATAATAAACTCTGGTTTAATCCATTTTTATGTATTATACTTCAGAAATACGGACGTGCCACAAAGCCAGGCCCTGTGGAGATGCTAAAAAGCATTTTTGGGCTATTCTGAGGGATATTTGAGCAGTAATAGCTCTGCACCCACTGCCTGCAGCCCCCCAGGAGAGAAGAGCTTCCAGAAAAATCAGATTGGCAAGAATTGGGTGGAAAAGGCTGAATTTTGGGGGCTGTTCCCCACATGAGCATGGCCCATGGCTGAGGGAGAAGAAAGGCCCAATTAGGTGAGTTAAGTACAACAACAGAGAAATGCTGCACACATTCCTCTGCAATAAAAATGATAATGATTCTACTGAAAAATATCATTACTTCACACTCATTTAATTCTGGAAATCTAAATTCACAAAGGAAACAAGAAGCCCTTTAATCTCAGGGTAGATAAATAGCCCAATTTTATTCCTACTATTATTTTTTATCCTTTTCCAAGGCATTTTATAAGACTTCAGAACACGAGAGCTCAGTTTAATTAACATTATCACATTAAAAAGCCCAGCCAAAAATTTCATGGCATTTTAATTGAAATATAATACTGTCTCACTTCATTTTTATTATTTTTTTTTCTGCATGATGAAAAACAGAGTCTGCACCGCTTGTTGGCCTGGCTGCAGTGGATTAGCAAAGAGGGGCTGTGAAAGTGGCCTGAGCAGGGAGGAATATTCCCATTTCCTTTGTTACCACCCCGGAACAACGGCTCTGCCTCCGCAGGTGATGCCAATTCCATGCAAACATTTTTTGGACGGAGGTTTGTGCACCTGCTGCTCAGGATAACGGAGCAGCTTTGTGCTCCAGCAGCGCCTTCCAGCAGAGCCTCGGAGCTCCTGAATGTGTCACGGCCTGGCCTTGGCAGCAGCGATCCGACTGGAAAATGTCAATGTTCCCCTTGTTCAGAGCTGCGGGAATGTGGCAGGAGGAGTTCGGGACAGGATTTGGGAATGGGGATTTGGGTCACGATTTGGGAATTGGGATTTGGGTCATGATTTGGGAATTGGGATTTGGGCCAGGATTTGGGAATTGGGATTTGGGTCACGATTTGGGAATTGGGATTTGGGACACAATTTGGGAATTGGGATTTGGGCTAGGATTTGGGAATTGAGATTTGGGCCAGGATTTGGGAATTGGGATTTGGGTCACGATTTGGGAATTGGGATTTGGGACACAATTTGGGAATTGGGATTTGGGACACAAATTGGGAACTGGGATTTGGGTCACGATTTGGGAATTGGGATTTGGGTCACAAATTGGGAATTGGGATTTGGGTCACAATTTGGGAATTGGGATTTGGGACACAATTTGGGAATTGGGATTTGGGACACAAATTGGGAATTGGGATTTGGGTCACGATTTGGGAATTGGGATTTGGGCCAGGATTTGGGTCACAATTTGGGAATTTGGATTTGGGACACAATTTGGGCATTGGGATTTGGGCTAGGATTTGGGAGTTGGGATTTGGGTCACGATTTGGGAATTGGGATTTGGGACACAATTTGGGCATTGGGATTTGGGCTAGGATTTGGGAGTTGGGATTTGGGTCACAATTTGGGAATTGGGATTTGGGTCACAATTTGGGAATTGGGATTTGGGAATTGGGATTTGGGAATTGGGATTTGGGTCATGATTTGGGAATTGGGATTTGGGCTAGGATTTGGGAATTGGGATTTGGGTCATGATTTGGGAATTGGGATTTGGGGCAGGATTTGGGAATTGGGATTTGGGCCAGGATTTGGGAATTGGGATTTGGGCCCAGATTTGGGAAGGAGCAAAGCTGGGGGGCCACGTCTGCTCCATGGCCCTCACTGCCCTCAGAGCTTCCCTCACGTGTGCCAGCCCCGGCAGTCAGAGCTGACATTTCCATTGGCAAAGCCGAGGGAATCGGTGGCATTCCGGATTTTCCAGGCTCCCCATGGGGTTCGGACACCACAGTCCTATCAGGCTGAGCTGGAGGTGCTGTCCCTCTCCCTCAGGCAGGAAAAATGGGAGTTCCCCTTTAGGGTTCTGCTCAGGCCCAACCTGAGGCACCTTCCCAGGGCAGGGAACGGAGCTGGGAAGGGGCTGAGCCCCAGGAGCAGCTGAGAGAGCTGGGAAAGGGAACAAAGGGGACAAAAGGAGGCTCAGGGGGACCTTGTGGCTCTGCACAACTCCTGTCAGGAGGGGCAGTTCTGTTCTCAGGTGAGGAGTGGCAGCTTTAGCTCTGTACTCAGTCCTTGGGAAGCAGAATTCCAAAGGAAGAGTTTCACTCCCTGCTTCACCAGCTGGCAAAATTCCTCCACTGGATTTCCCTGAGGCTGTGGCAGCATTTGGAATTTGCCTTGGGAATTCTGATGGGCAGAACCTTCCTGCTCCATGTCCTGTCACGAAAAGCTGCAGTGCTGCTGGATTCACTGCAGTTCTCCCAGGGAATTCTGCTGGGCTCCAAGACTGGGCTCCTTTCCTGGAGCTGGGCAGGGAGAAAGTGCTGGGAAGAGAGAAAGAGAGATGGCAGAAAAAAAAAGTTTTGCAAAATTACATGCCAAGAAAATATCCTGGGTTTGTTCTTCAGTGGAGGGAAAAGAGAATCTGAGCCCTAAAAGAAAATCAGGGCTAATTTCTTTCCTCTGGCCAGAGCTGGAGAGCTCCAGCGAGGGCACTTTCCAGGCTGATGCTTTCATCCATCCTTGCCCTTGACACAATTCCTTTTGCCAGCCATCCATAGCAAAAATCTTACAGCAAATAATAACATTTTCTATACTGGATCAATACATTGGCTTGTGCTCATTGATCTGAGTAAATAAACTGCCTTACAGGAGCACTGTGACTTTGATTAGAATCGAATTATAAGACTTTTATGTGTGCATATATATTAAAAGTCCATATTATTCTGTATTTCTGGGTGGCTACACAATTCCTAAAGAACAGAAGGCCTTAAAGAAGCACATTTGGGGTGGTCTGTGCTTCTCCCTGGATTTGTTCATGGCTAAGGTGACCTCGACCACGTCTGGCTGGCACAGGGATGGGATGTGTCCTTTCCCTGGGATACAAAAAGCATCTTTAATGAATTGCTTGGGAGCATTTTGCACCGTGCATTAGCAATGACACCCTGAGAACTGCACTTATAAATTTATATTTCTCCCTCAGAGCTCTCAAGCTCTTGGCAAACACGAGAAAGGACAGATCTGGAGACCCAACTTCAATTCTCCTTTTTGTTTCTGCCCGTCCTAAATCAATAGAGATATAAAAGTTGGAGATAGAAACAAATCATGGCCATGCTGCAGCTTTCAGGGGAAAGCACCAGCTACAAGCAAACAAATCAATAAAACTTCGTCTTCTTGGACATGGGCTTGGGTTTGGTCAATAAATGCTCTGTGTTCTGCAGCATTTCACAGCAGCCTGCACAGCCTGAGCCGGGAATTGGGGCTGGGATGGAATGGGAACTCCACTTTTAACTGCATTTCTCAAATTTAACCAGGTTTGCTTCTGACTGCAGAATTTCTGGCCTCCCCCACAGGTAGGAGCAGGCAGAGCCCAAGGCCAGCACAGCCTCCTGGAGCTGCCTTTGTGCAGTTTGCTCCTCTCAAATAGAGAGACTTCCCCAGGAACTATTTCCTGCATGGTTTCAGTTGGGAAGGTGTGGATTTTAGCAGGCAAACAGAAAACAGCACAGGTTTGAAGGCGGAAATGTCAGCAGATGGATTTGGTTCCATCCCATTGAATCCTGCCTTTAACGTTCAAACCAGGCTGCCCCAGTGAAGAAAAGCAAATCTTTATGAACACCCAGCAAACCTCACCTCAGAATTCAGATCCAGGACTGAAGAGGAGCTTTGGTCTCTGCAAGAAGGAGGCAGAACTGGTCAGAATTCAGGCGTGACCCAGATGGAATTTTCTTGATGAATAATAAAGGAAATAATGCAGGTGGGGCTGCTGGAAGTGGAGGAGGTGGAAAAGGTCATCGTGCCCTGATGTTGGAAACATTCCCATGAAGAGAAGGGAAAGGGAAAGGGAAAGGGAAAGGGAAAGGGAAAGGGAAAGGGAAAGGGAAAGGGAAGAAAAGAAAAGAAAAGAAAAGAAAAGAAAAGAAAAGAAAAGAAAAGAAAAGAAAAGAAAAGAAAAGAAAAGAAAAGAAAAGAAAAGAAAAGAAAAGAAAAGAAAAGAAAAGAAAAGAAAAGAGAAAAGAAGAGAAAAGAGAAAAGAGGAGAAGAGAAGAGAAGAGAAGAGAAGAGAAGAGAAGAGAAGAGAAGAGAAGAGAAGAGAAGAAAAGAAAAGAAAAGAAAAGAAAAGAAAAGAAAAGAAAAGAAAAGAAAAGAAAAGAAAAGAAAAGAAAAGAAAAGAAAAGAAAAGAAAAGAAAAGAAAAGAAAAGAAAAGAAAATAGAAAAGAAAAGAATTGTTTTCAAGAGGTTCCCTGTGGTCCTGAGGCTCTGGGGGAGGCTGGGCCTGTGCTCAGTACAGAAGGACCAGCTGAGGTCACTCATGAACCCAAACCCAGCCTGGGCACTCAGAGCAGGGACAGCGACAGGCAGCCAGGACAGCCTGGGTTAGCCAGCAAGGAGTTTAATGATGGCCATGGATTTCACTCTGGAGCTGTGCAGAGTGGGAATTCAGTCCAGAGTGGGAATTCAGCCACTCCATGGCCTGGAGGAGCAGGAACTCCCATGGATTTGATCAGCTCCTGCCATTGCCAACATCCCCACAATTCCCAGGGGCCTGGGGCACTCACAGAGAGCCCCTGAGCAGCAGAATGTCCCCAGTTCTGTCCCAGCACGAAGGAGGTGCTGCAGAGCTGCCCCTCTCCCTTGGATGCCTCCCCTGAACCTGTGCCCCCATGGAATCTGTCCCCAATAAAATTGAATTCTGGCTGGGGCTCCTCCGGCAGCTCGAGGAGCTATGGGCCACCCCAGGAGTCACCTGGAACACTTGGGATCCTTCCTGGCTGCCCCCAACAGCATGCAGAGCCCTCCACTGCTCCGAGTGGGATATTAATGCCTGTCTGGGGAGGGAAAGGCAGGGATGATCCTGAGTTAATGAAGGAAGTGGTCCACTTTGACACAATCCATCCAGCTGCTGCTCCAGTGTCCTGGCTGGAGCAATGAGCAGCTCCACGGGAGAGGGAATGGCAGGAGAGGGAATGGCAGGAGAGGGAATGGCAGGAGAGGGAATGGCAGGAGAGAGGACAGGCAGGAGAGGGAATGGTAGGAGAGGGAATGGCAGGAGAGGGGAAAGGCAGGAGAGGGAATGGCAGGAGAGGGGACAGGCAGGAGTGTGGAATGGCAGGAGAGGGGACAGGCAGGAGAGGGAATGGCAGGAGAGGGGACAGGCAGGAGAGGGAATGGCAGGAGAGGGGACAGGCAAGAGAGGGAATGGCAGGAGAGGGGACAGGCAGGAGAGGGAATGGCAGGAGAGGGGACAGGCAGGAGAGGGGACAGGCAAGAGGGGAATGGCAGGAGAGGGGACAGGCAGGAGTGTGGAATGGCAGGAGAGGGAATGGTGGGAGAGGGAATGGTGGGAGAGGATTCCCCACCCCATATTTCCCCACCCTGGTTGTGGGAGCTTTGCCAGGCTGGGAGGGCACCCTAAAGCTGTGCCCAGAGGGTGGGGATGAGGGAACCCCGAAGCTCAGCTCAGCCGGTGTTGGGGTCACGCTGATGCTGAGGCTGGACAGGACCCCTGGCAGTGTCCAAGGCACAGAAACAGAGGGTTCTGCTGGGAGGGAGGAGGAGGAGGCTGCTGCTCCCAGAACTGCTCATTCCCGGCCCGATCCTGATCCCGGAGCTGGCTGAGCCCTGGGCAGCCGCGGGTGTGACTGAAGCACAGGTCCTGCTGGGTGGCTGCATGAGCGATGGGCTGGGGGCAGGGCAGGGGAGATGGATCACCAGGGATAAATCTTTGGGAGCTTTCTGTCATCCCCTGGCTGCCAAAAGCCCAGCGCTGCTGATTTGTGGCAATATTATCCTGCCATGATTCATCTCCAATTCCTGGCCCTTCCACTGCCCTCCACACCCTGGAGCAGAGTTTGGCTGCTGCACTGACACCCTGAACCTCCTCCTGCTTTGTTTTCCTGGGCCCTGCTCGGCTCCCTCATCCCACCTCTGCTGGGTGTTCTCCTTGGCAAGCATGAGGGTCAGGAACAGCCAAATTTCCCTTCCCCTTCCCCTTTCCCTTCCCCTTTCCCTTTCCCTTTCCCTTTCCCATTCCCAAATTTCCTTTCCCTTTCCCTTTCCCTTTCCCTTTCCCTTTCCCTTTCCCTTTCCCTTTCCCTTTCCCTTTCCCTTTCCCTTTCCCTTTCCCTTCCCCTTCCCCTTCCCCTTCCCCTTCCCCTTCCCCTTCCCCTTCCCCTTCCCCTTTCCCTTATTTCCCCTCCTCCATCCCCATTTCCCAGCATTTGGGGCCCTCTGAAGGGCAGAACAACCTTCTGCTCTCTCGGTTCCTGCCAGTTCATCCTCACAGACCCAGGTGCTCTTTGAGAGCTGCCCATTGCCTGTGAGAATGTAACAAATGTGAGAAGAGAGTTAATTTGAATAAAAATCACTCAGTGGCAGTTTCAGAGCTGGGAATGGAGTCCACACCACGGATGGGTGTTGGAGCTTGCAGGCTGGACGGGTTTTTGGGCCAGAATGAGTGTCCTGGTTTCAACACAGAATCCTGCAATGGTTTGGGGTGGAAGGGATCTTAAACCCCTTAAATCCCATCCCATCCCATCCCATCCCATCCCATCCCATCCCATCCCATCCCATCCCATCCCATCCCATCCCATCCCATCCCATCCACCTCTGCCAAGGCAGGGACACCTCCCACTGTCCCAGGCTGCTCCAGCCTGGCCTTGGACACTCACAGGGATCCAGGGGCAGCCACAGCTTCTCTGGGAATTCCAGCCCAGCCCTCCCCACCCTCCCAGGGAACAATTCCTAATTCCCAAGATCCCATCCATCCCTGCCCTCTGGCACTGGGCAGCCATTCCCTGTGTCCTGTCCCTCACCCCCTGGGATCAGTGCAGGGCACAGGGCAAACTCCCATGGAACGCTGGGATTTCACTGAAATAATGCACTTTTAAACTCTCCAGTCACAGGAAAATGTCATTTCTAATGGAACGTTTCAGTTCTCCCCCAGATAATGCCAGAGCCAAGATCTGCATTTTCAGGATAATTTAGAAATTGAGGATGAAATTACTGTTTCCATTTCGAAATTATTTCTTAAATTCTCTCTCCCATCTTTTTAACTAAATCAAATTTATAAAAATCAAATTACACCGCTCAGGAAAATGACAGCAAATTAACTCTCATGAAGTTTCTGCTCAAGTTACTTTCCCTTTTGCTTTAGGGACCACAAAAAAAATACAAACTGACATTTTAAATCTCAGCTAAATGAAAATTGGCACTTGGGTTTGAAATATGGACTAGAATTCCCAGCCCTGGTGCAGCTCTGGATATGAATACATTCCATACCCAGCTGCCCAAACTCTGTCGCTGACAGGACATGTCCTACATTTTCTCCAGTCTCACTCAATGGAAGGGATTTTGGATGGAAGGAATCCCTGTTTATTCAGGAAACGATAATTTCCTCTGTAATTATCTCTCCCCCGAGGATCCCAAAGCACTCAGGTGACTCTGGAGCAGATATTTCATTTTCCTGCCCAGTGCAGGCCCTGTGCTCACAAACCCCAACCGCTGCAGTTTCGCACTCCAAAACTCCTGTAAAAAATCTCATATAAATCTGTGAACTAAATATATAAATTTCCAGCCATGCAAAAGCACATTCCCTAATTCCTACATAAAAAGCAGTGCATTGTAACAGTTTTATTATAATGGTAACTTGAGGATGCTTCTTGTTTATGGGCTGCAATAACCATATCATAGACAAAATAAATCCTAAAAGGCGCTGCTGGAACGTTCAGCCCTGGAGTTTATCAGCTGGGGATGGAGTTATTTCAAGTCAGCCACAAACACACTCATCATCCACTCGTTATGATTATGATGATGCTTTTAATTAAAATATTAAAGGAGAAATAGTCAGGAAAAGCTTTGGAAAACTCGTGTGGGGAGGTGCAGGAAGAAAGACACAATCCTGGTCCTTCCCTTTCCTGTGTGTCACTATTTCCCCCACACTGCTTTCCCAACATTCTCCTCTCCTTCCCCTGATTTCCTTCCAAGGAGCAAATCCATGTCTGTGAGACACAGTGCTGCTGCTCAGGAGCTGCACTGCCTGTGAGGCTCCAGCTGAAGGAAGCAGGGCTGGGTGGGATTTTAGGTGAGATTTTGGGGAGGAATTGTTCCCTACAAAGTTGGGGAGGGCTGGGCTGGAATTCTCAGAGAAGCTGTGGCTGCCCCTGGATCCCTGTGAGTGTCCAAGGCCAGGCTGGAGCAGTGGGGTGGGATACCTGCCATGGCAGGGGTGGGGTGGGATGGGATTTAAGGGATTCAAGGGATTTCAGGTCCCTTCCCACTCAGTCCAGTCTGGGATTCTCTGCCTGTGCCCACACCAAGGGCCCTGCATGTTCCCAGCAGTTGTGGCTAAAGGAGCTGATAATTCCAGGGTTAAACTGTGAGAGGCACATCTGGGGCTGTCGGACAGAGATTTTTCCCTCTGACTTCGCATCCCAATCTCTCCAATCTCCCTGAACAGCAGAGTTCCTGGGACAGGCTCAGGTTCATTTCCCAGCAGGGAAGGGGCAGAGCAGCAGAACGAGTCCCCAGCACTGCCCATGGTGTCCCCAGGGGCTGCCAACAGCCCCAGCCCAGCCCAGAGTGAGGTGGGAGCTGCAGGAGGGCTGGGATTGACTCAGGAGCTGGCTCAGCACACAGAGGTGTGAGAAGCTGTGCCAGGGGAGACTTAGGCTGGAGATTGGGAAGAATCTCTTCCCAGAAAGGGTGGCTGGGCCTTGGCAGGGCCTGCCCAGGGAGGTTTGGAGTCCCCACCCCTGGAGGAGCTCAGGAAAAGCCCAGATATGGCACTTGGTGCTCTGGGGTGGGGACAAGGGGGCATCAGATCATGGTTTGGACTCGATGATCCCACAGGTCTTTTCCAACGCATCTGATTCTGGGATTTTGTGCAATTCACCTTCCCAGAGGGGCCATTCCATGTGGCTGGCAAGGGGAGCCTCTGGGTGTTCCAGCCTTGGCTCCCAGAGATCCACAGCCATGGAGAGAATATTCCTTGATTTATTTCCTTTATCTTCCCTGCAGTTAGAGCTGCAGCTGTGCTGTGTTTGTGCTGCAGAACTCAGACACCTCCACTGTGTAAGGAAAAATTAATCCACAAACACCAGAGGTTTATGTCCAAAAAGGAGACAGAGGAGTCCTGCAACTTTATTCATGAATAAAGGGAGAGCTTATGGCCATTTCCCATGGGGTCTCTCAAATTGCTAGGGGACGCAGCCTCTTTTTATCCTAATTTCCCATCCCGAGGTTCCCTCTCTCTTTCCCCATTGGCTAAGGTACTCAAGAGGTACAGACTTTCCAAATCGCCTCATACAGACCCTTCTAATGTACATCCCCCCCCCTTTTTATTTTCTTTGTGTCTTTGTTCTTTTTCTCTAAGTCCAGGGATTTAACACCTCCTTGGGTGAGTGACAGTCTGTGTCAATTAATGGAATTCCTATGGAAGTTATGGTTCATCCCATTGCTCCTTTCACCTATCAGGATCTGGCCTTATCTACCAGCAGCTCCACAGTTTGTTTGTAAAGACATCTCCCTCTTGATCCTTTCACCAGGAATTTCCCCTCGGCTCATTCTCTGTTCCTGCCCTGACTCCTCCGCAGCAGAAGCTGATCCTGCTCTGCACGGAGCTGCCCCAGAGTTTGGCAGCTCCGTTCTGCCTCAGGAGCTCGGCAGGCAGAGGAGGCTGCTCCTGACACTTTGTTCAAGTCCTGCTCCACAGGAGCGGGGGCTGCACGGGGCTGTGTCCAGCCAGGCAAATAATTCCCACCCAGCACCCCAGGGAGAGGCTCCAGCCCCAGCTGGGAGGGAGAGCTGCAGTCTGAGGGGTTTTAACCCATTCACACCCAGGAACTGCACTGGTGCTTTCAGCTCTAAGCGGAATGTGCTGAATTTGCTTTGCCCTTTATAAGATCTTTCCTCGTAATAAATAACAATAAATTAATAAACACAATAACAGGGCAGGGTTGAGTGGGATATTGGGCAGGAATTGTTCCCTGGGAGGGTGGGGAGGGCTGGGCTGGAATTCCCAGAGAAGCTGTAGCTGCCCCTGGATCCCTGTGAGTGTCCAAGGCCAGGCTGGAGCAGCCTGGGACAGTGGGAGGTGTCCCTGCTCATGGATGGGGTGGGATGGGATGGGATTTAGGATCCCTTCCAACCCAAACCATTCTGGGATTCTGTGGTTATCAATTAGGATTTTAATTAGAATTTTTAGAATTTTTGCTCCCTTCTTGTGCAGGATCACACATTTTTAACCCTGTGGAGGTGAAGTTAATGAAAGGCACCGAGGCAGAGAATGGCATGGAACAGAACAATCCCAAATCCAACAGCTGAGGAACCACAGCAAAGCAAGGCCACATAAAGCAGGTTCAGTCCAACACAGAACATGCTTGAATTATGTTAAAACTGCTTTTAATCATTGCTGATCCAGGACAGGCTGCAGCAGCAAGGGATAAACCATTCATTCCTACATTTCAACAATCTTTAACTTCTTTGCTGATGTTTTGGGAGGAGCAGGAGAAGGTTGCAGGCAAAACAAGGATGATTCAGAATGGGAAGGCCTGGAGGGCTCAGTCCTGTGCGAGCACTGAGCAGCAGAGAGGGATTTGTACGAGGAGGAGGAGGAGGATGGGTCACTGACTTCGGCTTCGGGGATTTCAGAAGCAGCAACAACAACGAGAATAAAAAAATAGCCCGAGGTGCTGACCTTTGTGAAACACAGAATTCAGCTCTGCCTCGGCCCAGGCTGGGATTAATTTTGTCCTGCAGCTGGGATTTAATAAAACAGCGGCTGGAGCACAGAGCCAGGGCACGCCTGACCCCTCAGCAGAGAGTTCTGTTTGTTGTCCGAGTGCTGAGCAGGACCTGCAGCTCCTCGGGCTGAGCTCGGTTTGTGTCCCTCACCTGAGGGTCAGGAACAGGAGCAGGAGCTCATCCTAATGTTCCTCTTGGCTTGGGGTGGAAATAAGGCAGAGACAGCCCAACCCCAGCGCTGTGCCATGTGAAACTGGGAGCTAACATAAAATGTGTCATCTCCTGGCTGGAAAAATATCCCTGCTCTTATTTCTAAGTCAGTGGCTCCAATAAAATCGCTGCTGTTATTTATCTTGTAAACATCTTCTCCAATCCCCCCCTGTCAGCTCCCATTATTCTCTTACAAGCCTCCTGATAATGATCCATGTCATCATCCCCAGCTCCTCATCTCTCTGCGTCCAGGGAAGTCACAGCTTTCCTCTGGAAAACATCAGCTTCTCAGAGCCCTCCCAGGGCAGTAAAAAGAAATTATACAGGTGACCAGACAGCAGAAGGTGAAGAAGAAAAATATCAAACATCACAGAAAAATCCAATTAAAAAAAGTAAACTCATGATTTACTGAGCGGGTGGGGAGGAACTGGAACAGTGCCCAGAGAAGCTGTGGCTGCCCCTGGATCCCTGGCAGTGCCCAAGGCCAGGCTGGACAGGGCTTGGAGCAGCCTGGGACAGTGGGAGGTGTCCCTGCCATGGCAGGGGTGGGATGATTTTTAAGGTTCCTTCCAACCCAAACCATTCTGTCATTCAGTGATTTGTTAAAGCAGATTTTGGGATGAATTTTGGATTCATTCAGCTGCTGGAGCTGCTCCTTCAGCTCCTTCCTTCTCTCCCCCGTTGGGGCTGGGGAGGCTCCTGGGCTGGAGGAGCTTCTCTCACACTGCTGCTCGAGTTGGGCTTCAAACAGAATGGCCCTGCTGGTCCCTGCTCTGGGGTGATGAATCAGCATCCAAAATCCATCCAAAATATGCCCAAAATCCATTGAGAATCCATCCAAAATATACCCAAAATCCATCCAGAATCCATCCAGCACATGGCACTGGCAAAGCAGGCTGATGAGCTGCTCCCCAGGGCTCTTTTCTCAGTGCTTTTGGCCATCACACCCTGACATCCTGAGTTCTAAACACCGTTCTGCCCAAACCGTAGAGCTTTTTGTGGAGACCAGTCCAAAACCAGAGCTGCTAATTAAGCAAAGTAGCAGTGAGGGCAGCAGTGATGCCAACATTTCTCCTAATCCCCATGGATACGGTTGGGAGGAATCTCCCAGAGCAGGGGCAGGAGGTCTGGATGATCACAGAACTGCTCCTCTCCTGTTCCTTCACCTCAGACCATCTTGGAGAGGAGCACGTGTCGCTGTTGAGGTGGTCATGACACGAAAAACATTCACCACAACAGCTTCTTGGTCAGAGGAAAGGAAGAAGTAACTCTTTATTTTCCAGAGCCTTTTTATACTGTTTTCTATCTTTCATGTCACACATCCATTGGCTCTCAATTCACCACCCCACAATGTCATTGGCTACCTACAGCCAGAACAACATCTTGGAAAAACACCACCTGCATGGGCCCGGCTATCTCTGTTTGTGAATTCCTGCTTGTTTTGAACTATAGAGCCACTGTGAGAATTTGGGACAACAAACTGCTTTCATGGTAAAGTAGCTCTCACTACACTCCTACAATTCCCACAAGCACAGAGAAGGAGCAGGAAATTTCTCTGCTAATTCCTGGGATGAGAGGCAGCAGGAGGGGATTGATCACCCCGTGAGCAGCGGATGGGAATGGATCCATGGAGGAATGAAGGGCAGCTTGTCCTGAGCTGGGCACAGAGCAGGAGCCGGAGCAGCAGAGCTGGCGGTAATCCCCGGCTCAGGATCCCCAGCTCAGTCCTGAGCCGCGGGCACGGCCAGCCTGGCACTGCCCCTTGGCTGCCAAGCAGAGAAAGCCAACCTTAAACAGGAGCTTTTCCTGATGGATGCATTGCTGAGAGTGGAGAGTCATAAAAGAGAAAAATAGACTGCTGTGCTCTGGTAGCAACAACCTGTGCAGGCATTATCAGCGCTGCCCCTGCGGACTGGGATTCTGTGCGAGGGAATTGATCAGAGCAGGGATTTATGGACTCCCCAGCACTGTCTGCGGCGGTGTTTTCCCCTCCAGTTCCCCACAAATTCCTCTATTTGGATTTTCTCGGGATTGCTGCTCCTCTGTGGCACTGCTGGGGGAGGAGTGGCCTGGGCTCCCAGCACGTGAGGGAATGCTGATCCCAGGGGTGACAGTGGCTCCCAGGGGGTCCTGCTGCTGGCCTTGTCTCCAGGGTGTCCCAAGGAATCCCCGCCCAGCTCTCTTCTCATCTGCAGGCTGGGCAAGTCCTTTTAGGCAAACCCTTCCTCCCATCCCTGCATTCCCTGGCATTTCCACAGCTCTGTTCCTACATCACAGAACCCCAGAGTGCTTTGGGGTTGGAGGGACCTTAAATCCCATCCCATCCCATCCCATCCCATCCCATCCCATCCCATCCCATCCCATCCCATCCCATCCCATCCCATCCCATCCCATCCCATCCCATCCCATCCCATCCCACCCCTTCCCACCCCATCCACCCCTGCCATGGCAGGGACACCTCCCACTGTCCCAGGCTGCTCCAGCCTGGCCTTGGACACTCACAGGGATCCAGGGGCAGCCACAGCTTCTCTGGGAATTCCATCCCAGCCCTCCCCACCCTCCCAGGGAACAATTCCTAATTCCCAAGATCCCATCCATCCCTGCCCTCTGACAGTGGGAAGCCATTCCCTGGGTCCTGTCCCTCCATCCCTTGGAAACAGTCTCTGTCCATCTTCCCTTTGGCTCTTTCAGGTCCTGTGAGGTCACAATGAGCTCACTCCAAAGCTTCTCTCCAGGTGAACACCCCCAGCTCTCCCAGCCCTTCCCCCCAGCAGAGCTGCTCTATCTATCCCTTGGATCATCCCAGAGCCTCCTCCAGCCTGGCTCCAGCAGCTCCAGTTCCCATGTTGGAATTCCCAGAGCTGGAGGCTCTGCAGGTGGGGTCTCACCGAGCACAGGGCAGAGGGGCAGGATCCTGATGCCTGAAACAGATGCCAAGACAAATTAGGAGTATAAAATGTGGACAAATTTATTCGGGGCCTTCAAGGTACATTTGGGCAAGCAAAAGTCCCCCTCAGGGACTACACCCAAAATGGACACTGGATCACGAGCTCTTCGCCTTTTTCCAAGTTCTGTCCATTAGCACATTGGCCCTTAATTCTCCAATCGCACCCTCAGGTGATGATGTTCACCACCCCAGCCCTGCTCCCCCAGCTCACAGTTGTTTACATATTTTCGGGCCCTAAGGTAATGAATATGTCCTTGAATCTGTGTTCAGAGAGCCTTGTTTGGCCAAAGGTGCTGGGACAGAGCATTTTAGCATTTTGTAAGAAGCACAGAACTACAGCAATTACAGATACATGAAGAGTTAAAAACTAGAAATACTTGAAGGCGTCGATCCCAATCCCCTTCCTGCTGCCCATGCTGTGGGGTCAGCCTGGCGGGGCTGGTGTGGGATCAGCCTGGTGGGGCTGGGGTCAGCCTGGCGGGGCTGGTGTGGGGTCAGCCTGGTGGGGCTGGGGTCAGCCTGGCGGGGCTGGTGTGGGGTCAGCCTGGCGGGGCTGGTGTGGGGTCAGCCTGGCGGGGCTGGTGTGGGGTCAGCCTGGTGGGGCTGGTGTGGGATCAGCCTGGCGGGGCTGGGTGTGGGATCAACCTGGAGGGGCTGGTGTGGGGTCAGCCTGGTGGGGCTGGTGTGGGATCAGCCTGGTGGGGCTGGGTGTGCCCAGCTCTGCTGCCAGTGCTGGTTCCAGCACAGGAGGGAATCCTACAAAGCCCGGCAGGAGCCCCAGGAAACAGAGGGGTGGTGAAAAGCAATGTTTGTGCAACAGAAATGCACAAAAACAACGGCAGGGGAACATTGTTCTGGTGCTCCAACAAGAACGTTCTGCAGAAAGACATTTCTGTTCCTGGATATTGAAGGGAAGGAGCTGAAATAACTGGAGATAGTCCAGGTGCCCCTGCCAGTGTGAATAAAAATCCCATCTGTACAATGTGTGCTTTCTGCAGATGGCAGCGTGAGGAGAGATCAGAGACTTGAGGAACAAAAATACCATCCCAAAATCACCTGATTTGGGGTGTTTTTCCCAGTTGCCTGTCCCTCTTGGCCCTTTTTTGCTCCTGTGTGCTGGTTTGTACTGGTGAACTCCAGTGCAGAGAGTGTGGGTGTGACAGGGCAGAGGTTTCGTGCCTGCTCTGTGCATCCACAGGATCCTGTAGGCAAAATTAATTCCTTCCTTCGCCATTCACAGAGAATTCTCCATCCCAGAGTTAATTCTGAACACATTTTGAATCAAGGCTGCAGGTAGATTGGGTATGAAATTAAAGTTAAGCTCTGCAGAAGGGACATTTGCATGCAGCAATGGTAAAAGTCGGCAAATATATTTTAAAAATTAATTGTATCATAAATTATTAAGTTAATTAATGACCCAGCTTAGCATTCTGCCTTTACAGTGCCATGTAATTATGGTGCATTTTTTTACAAGAAACTCATAAACTCTTTTGCTATTTGAGAGGTTGTGATGAGTGACAAATAGCTCAGGTTGGGACTCCCTTTCATTCCTCTTTGCCCCCAGCTCTGATCCTGGTAGGAATGTGCTGAGATCTTCCCAGGAGGCATCTCTGCCTCGTACCCGTGGATTTCATGATTCCTGATTTGCCCCAGCCCAAACAAGCAGTGACTCAGAGTTTGTTTTGGGAAAAGCTCTTTGAGTCATTGCTCCTTCCAGGCTGCATTTTCATTTTGCCCTAAAAATCAATGCACAGAAAGCCAATTATGGCTCCACACCACACAGTCTTGTCAAAGCCCTCATGATTTGAAAAAGAGGGGGGAAAAAAAGGAAAAGAGGGATGAGAGGGAATAGAGGAGCTCTTGCTGTTCACCCCATGGCGTGGCTGTTCCTCAGTCATTGCTGTCTCATTTCAATTCGAGTTCTCTGGGTACAAAGCAGAAGCCATCTGGATAAAGCAGAGCGAAAATTGGGATTCCTCCTCTGTGGCAAATCCCCGTGGTTCAATCCTTTATTTTCATTGAAACTGGGATGGGAAGGGAATGCTTGTCATTGAACTGAAACTCCAGAAGTTTCCATGAGACATTTTTGAAGTGAGGGGAATAGATTGACACATTTTGAGCTGAAAGGTTTCGCTGCTTTTCGCGGAGCTGCTCTCAAACATTCCCCCAATTCTGGGCTGGGATTTTCCCCTTTGTGGTGCAGTGTCACATCACAGCTGAAGATTTGCCACCATTCCTGGAGGAACTCTGCAAGAAGTCCCAGGAATGACTGAACACGGGAATATTCCATCGTTCACAGGAGTAAGTTTTAAAAGAGCAAAGCTGAATTTTCCCCCATTTTAATGGAAAGCTGCACATTCAGGACATGGTCATGAACTAACACAGAGCTGACCTCTTCCAGATCACTGCTGTTGGAGTTAGGTGACATTTCATGGAATTGTTCAGTTGGAAAAGCTCTCTGAGATCACCGAGTCCAACCCAGCACTGCCAAGGCCACCTCTGCCGATGTCCCCAAGTTGCACATCCACAGGGATTTGAATCCCTGCAGGAATGGTGACTCCACCCCTGCCCTGGGCAGCTGTGCCTGGTCTGGGCAACCTTTCCATGAAGGAATTTTCTCAGTATCCAACCTGCTCCTCCCCTGGAACAACCTGAGGCCCTTTCCTCTTGTCCTGCCCCTTGTACTTAGCACTTCAGCAGATGGAATCCCATGGGATCTCCCTCAGGCTGATCCCAAAGCCTGTCCTGCAGCTGGAAGGGATTTGCCCCTTTGAGGAGGAGCTCAGCCCAGCTCTGCAGGACACACCCAGAGCTCACAGAGACCCAGCCTGGGCCCAGGGCACTTCCCAAGGTCAGACTGGAGGCAGACCCGAGGGGTCCCTTTGCGCCCTTGTTTAATCACAGCCATTAAACCGAAGTGTGAATTCTACCAGCCCTGTAATCCTTCTCCACAATAAGAAGCCCTGTTAAATCCTGAATGTGCCTGCTTTAATTACAGCCATTCTGAGCCGGGATCAATCCCAGGCGGTGAGCACGGAGCGCAGATTCTGCAGCAGAATGAGATCACACCTCTGAAAATGCAAATGGGGACTGAGGCATTAAACCTGCAATAAAGCTCAATTCATCTTTCCCCCTAAAATACACACAAAATATTTAATCTCAGTCTAAATGCGGGGGCTGCTTGAATCAGGGCCAATAAAGGCTGCTTTGGTCACAGGGAGCTGGGATGTTTTATCCTTGAATTCCCACCAATGTTGGGAGGTGGGGGAACAGATCCATTAAAGTTTGGAATGAAAGTGATTATTTTGGGAGGATTATATCTATTAAAATATCCCATTATCTCATGGAGCTTTTAAAATCCCCCACCTGGAGACGCATCCCCAGGGAGATGAGAGTTACCTGAGTGAGGACACAGCAGCCATCCCTGGCAGAGGGAAATCCTTGGATTTAGGTGAATTACAGCTCTTTTCTGCTTGCCTGTGCTGGGAGGGAGCAGAGCTGTAAATGAGAGGGGTAAACTACACAGACACAGGAACAGCAAAGGATGCTCCTGTGCCTTTGCCACCTCCCAGGACAGGAGTGCTCCAGCACTGAACATCCTGTGCTGGCTGTTCCGAGCCCTCTCCTCCTCCTGGAGTTTGTTCCCTGCCACGTTCCTCCTGCCGTGGGGGGATGAACCCAGCAGGTTGTGGTGTGAACTCAGCTCGTGTTCGTTCCTTCCTCAGGCATCTCCCAGGGCTGGCAGAACCGGCAGGAGCCGTGGATTCCATCGCAAGTTTGTGTTTGCTGCTCCTGAGCAGTGCGGAAGGAGGGATACGAGTGCCAGTCCTGGGAGTGCTAATAAACAGGCTTTTGGGGCCAATAAAAATATTTCATTTGATGAAAGAGAAATGTTCCACACTGGCTGCGTGTTTTTAAAGGAATATTTATGTCGGGAAACAAAGATACTTCTAAACAAAAAGTCGCTTGGAATACAAACACAAATGTTCTGTTTCGACAATGTGGGAACAGGATCCTGATGTATTATTGACGCAGCCTGGGGATTTCGTTCCCCTGCCTGAAATAGGAATACACTAAATCCAGCACGCTCATGTGGAACGTTCTGCTGTGAAAAACTGCCTGAGTTTGGCTGGAAAAATGCTCAATTGGAAGATTACAGAGCCAGTCCAAGGAACAAAGTGGGTGTGGAGGGGATGAAATCAGCCCCAAGGTCTGGGCACAGTTTGGGAGGCTGTGTTGACACTGCATGCTCTGTAAGGCACAGATACGGGTTTGTTATCAGCGTTATCCAGCTCTGATAATGGGCTCAGCCCTGCAGAGAATATCAATGGAGCTGCACAGCTGGACAAATAACCACAATATTTGTCTTCATGTCCTTTTTGATGAGAAACCTTGGCCAAAAGCCCAATGAAATTTAGTTGTAATGAATTACTGGATAATTCAACAAACGGAGTCAGAACAGGTGGAAAACAGACGGAGGACGAGGCTGTGGCACCTCCCAGGCTGCCGTGAGAGGGGAAATGTCACCAGGACAGCTGGACAAACCTTGGGGACTCCAGCAGCTCCAGGGCCATCCATGGGAGTGCTGAACTGGAATCTTGCAATAGGAGGTGTTAAATGCAGCCTGAGCACAGAGTCGTGGGATGGGTCAGGCTGGGAGGACCCCACTGGTGCCACTCCCTGCCCAGCAGGGCCATCCCAGAGCTCAGGGCATGGCATTGTGTCCCTGTGGCTCTGGAAGGTTCCAGGGAGGAGACTCCAGCCCCTCTCCGAACCATCCACAGACCAGGAATGTTCACTCCTTTCCTAACAAAACCTGGCCCTTGGTTTCTTTGTGCTTGGTTTGGGCTGAAAAGCCCAAATTACCTGAAATTCCCCAAAAGGCATGAGATTGGTCCGAATATTTTCCACCAATTCCAACGGCAGCTGATCCTCTTTGCCAGCAGAATTTCCTGGGGGGACACGGGGGAGCTCCCATGAGGGGCAGCGATGGGAACAGCCTCATGCCACCTCTGGGCCGTGGTTTTTCTCTGAGCAAGCCTGAGAAGATTGATTTCCAGGTTTCCTTCAGTGGAACTCAGTCCATTTGGAGTGGATTTTGGTGGGCATATGGACAGTCATGGGGCTGGCACCGCTCCCTCCCCTCAGATGGGGACAGGAATTTCAGTCACAGCCACCAGTGGCTCCCAGCTTGAAACACAACAGCCCTTCATGCATTTGGAGCGGGAATTCCTCCTGCCTACGGCCTGGGATGGGGTGGGAACGTGGGCTGTGCTTCCAGAGGGAGCCTCGGAACCTCGGTGTTCCCTTGGGCTGCTCTGAATTCCCTCTGCTGTGGGATTCCTCTAAGGCTCCACGTTTATCTGGGAGGAAAGGCCTCCAAAAAGGCCGTTCTGAGTCTGGAAGATCAGTGAGAGAGGCTGTTTGAAGGGTGAACACACATTCCAATTCCCAAGTGATTCCTGCATGGAGAATGTCAGGAAAAATTAATCTACAAACACCAGAGATTTATGTCCAAAAAGGAGACACAGGAGTCCTGTAACTTTATTCATGAATAAAGGGAGAGCTCATGGCCATTTCCCATGGGGTCTCTCAGATTGCTAGAGGACACAGCCTCTTTTTATCCTAATTTCCCGGCCGCAGTTCCCTCTCTCTTTCCCCATTGGCTGAGGTACTCGAGAGGCACAGACTTCCCAGAACGCCTAATGCAGACACAGTAATGTACATTTCTCCTAATGCAGACACTCTTAATACAAATCCTCCCTTTCTTCTGTTTCTTATATCTCTGTCCCTGTAGTTTATTACCACAGCCTTGGGTGAGTCAATCACTGGAATTCCTATGGAAATCATTCCCACTGTTTCTTCTGTCTCTCAGTATGGCTCTTACCTTACCAGCAGTTTGTTTGTAAAGACACTCCCTTATTCCCTTCAAGAAGCACCAGGGAATGGAGAAAAAGCAGGATGGATTCACTTCCATAAATGTGGGAGTCAGTCGTGGCTCAGGCGCCTTTGGCTGTCCCGGGCACTGCAGGACCTGGCAGGTCCTGGCAGAGCCCCGAGGCCTCTGGGAGCCACAGCTCCAGGATTTGCCAGAGCTGTCACATTGGAGAAATTCCTACCTTTTTTAGGAAAGTGAATGGAGACCCCAGGGACAGCCTGAGCCAGGGCTGGTTCCTCCCAGAGCCTGGGGCGGGAGCAACAGAGGGAAAATCCAGCACAGGGGGAGGCATTCCAGCCCTGGGGATGCTGCTGAGGAAAAAATGGCATTTTTGGGAAGGTACAGAATTGACAGCACAGGCAGTGGGGAAAAACCTTTGGAATGAAATCCCAGCTTTTCTTGGCCCTTTGGGAGAAGGAGGATGGAACTTCTCCTGCAGTTCCTGGGGCCAGGAGAGGCTGCAGGGCTCCCAACCCTGCAGGGGCCACCAGGAAGCACCTGAGGGACAATGGCTTTGTCTGGAATTCCAGTAACCTCCGGGAACCCTGCAGCTCCCCAAAGCCTTTGGGGTTCGTTCCTGATGAACTGAAGGCTCTTTGCAGTTCTGCTCTGGCTAAAATGGCTGCAAAATGAGATAGTCAGAAGCTGAAGTAGTGGCTGTGCTTATTCATTTTTTTAAAAACAAGTAGTGGCTCTTTTCCCAAAAATATGGGAAAATATAGATATTTTAAAAAAATAGCTGTTAAATTTATTGTGGGATTTTTTTTTTAGTTATTATTTAGAATCCTATTCACATTTGCTATTTACTTATAACTAAATTCTTATTAAATGTAAAAACTTCAGTGATTAGTTCAGTGTCTTCATACAGTTATCAACGAAAATGTTCACAGACACTTCGAAAGAAGTGAAAAAACGCCCTCATTTTAAAAGATGCCAAATAGGAGAAACTCAGAACTATTTGTTCAATTATTTGCTGTCTCTCTGTCGGGTAAAAAAACCCACTTAAAATAACAATAACAGAAAAAAACCCACTTGTGACGAATGCTGGAGTCAGCAAATGGGTTTTAAAAAGCATCTCGGAATTTCCCAGATTTATTTGTTTATGGCTACAATGGAGAGGGAGGTGGGAATGAGGGAGAAATCCATGATGGAGCTCCAAGTGGTGTTGGGAGCAGCTGGGAACAATTTCCTGCTGCTGAATAGAAACGATTTCAGGGCAAAACTGCACCCTCCAGGGGTGAAAGGGAAATCCTGGGATAACAGCTTTGCCCTCCTCCCCATCCCATGGGAGCACCGCACCCCCACCAGCTCCCCTCTTTCTCTCTGTCCCTCCTCCAAAATTGGCTTTTTCCCATTGTCTCGCTGAATCTGGGATGGCGTTGGGCATTTCCCAGTGTCCCAAGGCACAACCCTTACTTCCCAAAAATGTAATTTGCAGTGCCTGGTGCTGTCCCAGCCTTCGGAAGCCCCGGGAGGGCCCAGCCTGGTCCCTGGGCTTTGAGGTCAGGGTGGATCCTGAGTTTCCTTCCAGGACCTCTGGGGCTCTCCGTGGACCCCAGGGCTGAGCCAAAATCCCAGTTCCACCTGGAATGGTTGTGGCTGACACCATCACCGGGAAATGTTCCAGCTTTGGCCACAGAATGACACTTTGTACCTGCACCAGGGATGTCATTCTCAGCTCTTCCCAGCCCGGGGACTGGAAACTGAAAATGAGCTGGAACTGCTCCATGTCTGCTCCAGGAAATGGAAACAGGGATGAGATGGGAAAGCAACGCTCCTCTGGCTGGCTGGAGGGGGGGACTTTCACTCCCTCCCCGCTCCCTCTCTGGCACTGTTAATTAAAAACAAACCCCAGTCCAGAGCTGAGAATTGCACATCCATTCTGGCAGGTTCTCATCGCACACTTTGGGAAGAGAGGGCAGACCCATTCTGAGGCAGCCGAGGCTGTTGATGGATGGAGGCTCTGCCAGCCTCAGCTGTGTCCCTGCCCTGTCCCTTCTCTGACACTCAGGGGGTGCTGGGCTGGCCCCTCACAGCAGGGGTGACAGGGGCACAGGAGAGGCCCCTGAGCAGCAGGATGGAAGCTGCAATCCCCTGGAGAGCTGAGAAATCCCAGGAAAGCTGTGGGCATTGACCTTTCCATGGCTGCAGGGCTGCACCAGCAGCAGCCAGGCCTGCCCATGGGGAGCCCATCAGCCTTTGGAAACTGTGCTGGGCTCCGCTTCTGCTCCCAGCATGGCTGGACTGGATCCTGACTCTTTGGGAATTTCAGTGCTGCCATCAGGCATGAGCCAAATTCCAAAGAGAGCCTGGTGCCAAGAGCCTGAGTCAGCCTCGGCCTCTCCAGGGTCTCATTCCCTGTCAGCTCCAGGCTCTCCAGGCAGAACTGTGAACACCCAGCCGTGGGCACCGGGCTGGAGCTCTGCCAGTGACGTTCATTAACAACATCGTGCTGACAGATCCTGGAGAGTCAGTAAGTGCTGGTAAACATCTTCCTCCCCAGCTCTGAGCTGCACTCCCACCCTGAGGACTGACCCAAGGTCGTGCAGCACAAAATTGAGAGAGAACAAACAAAAACCACTCCTCAAGTCTGCCAGATGAGTTCCTTCTCCTCGGGACCAGCTGCAGCAGATGTGCCAAGAGAGATTGTTTGGAATGGCCTGGATATGTCCAAGTGCTGAAGTGCTGAGTGCCCTTGGCCACGTTTGGCTGCTGCCCCGAGGCGTCTGTCGGGAGTGCTGATATCACAGCCCTGTAATGGGGGCTGTTAATTAACAGCTCCCTAACCCCCCGGGCAGAGGTGCTGTCAATCCCAGCCCCATAACGGGTTCACAGCTCCCTGAATTCCCCTGTCAGGAGTGCTGATATCCCACCTCATGATGGGTTCACAGCTCCCTGAATTCCCCTGTCAGGAGTGCTGATATCCCAGCCCCATAACAGGTTCACAGCTCCCTAAACCCCACGGCAATAGTGCTGATATCCCAGCCCCATAGCGGGTTCACAGCTCCCTAAATCCCTGTCAGGAGTGCTGATATCCCAGCCCCATAATGGGTTCACAGCTCCCAAACCCTCCATGCTCCCAGGGTATTTCTTGTGTGAGTAAAGACGAGGCAGCCACTCCTCGTGTCTGGGGCATCTGTTGGGATTTCCCTGCCCAGCAATCCCAGTGATCCCCTCCATCCTGGGGCTCTCCCTTGGGCGGGGCTGCTGCACACACAGGGAATGTGCCAGGCTGCTCTGCAGAATCCCCACTCCTGTGGGGAGAGATTCCACCAGCAATCACACGTGCCTTGGACACTGCTTTTTATTCCAGTGGTAAAGCTCTTGGGAATTACCCTGACTCTGGGATTACCCTGACTGTGGGATTACCCTGACTGTGGGAATTCTACTGACTGTGGGAATCGCCCTGACTGCTGGAATTGCACTGACTGTGGGATTACCCTGACTGTGGGGATTCCACTGACTGTGGGATTAACCTGACTGTGGAGATTCCAGTGACTGTGGGAATTACCCTGACTGTGGGAATTAGTGGCCGTGGAATTACAGTGACTGTGGGACCCTAACTGTGGGAATTACCCTGACTGGGAATCCCACTGACTGTGGGAATCCCACTGACTGTGGGAATTACTCTGACTGTGGGATTACCTGGCCTGTAGGAATTACACCAGCTGTAGGATTTACCCTGCCTGTGAGATTTACCCTGACTGTGGGAATTACGGTGGCTGTGGGAATGACACCAGCTATAGGAATGACCCTGTGGGAATTCCAGTGACAGTGGGAATTACCCTGACTGTGGGAATTCCATTGACAGTGGGAATTACTCTGACTGTGGGATTATCCTGCCTGTAGGAATTCCACCAGCTGTAGGAATTCCCCTGCCTGTGCGAATTACAGTGGCTGTGGGAATGACACCAGCTGTAGGAATGACCCTGCCTGTGGAACCCCCAGCACACGATGCATTCACGTTCCGTGTGGTGAGTCCTGGAGTCTGTCACTTCCATTCCAGCTGCAGTGGTTATAATTCCATCAACCAATGCCTTGTGGTGCCATTTGGGAGCACTGGAATTTTCCAGGCCATTAAAGCTGCCTCAGAGCTGATCCCGTCTCTGCTCCTCATTCCGAGGCACAGCTCGGCACAGAACCAGGCAGAGGGGAGCAAATCCCCCAAGAGACTCTCGCCCTTTATGGGGGAGAGAACCCACAAACCCCCAAAGGATGAACACCATTTCTGGCCTTGTCATTTATGGGACGGGGGGAATGGCTTCAAACTCCCAGAGGGCACAGATGGATGGGATCTTGGGGATAAATTCCTCCCTGGGAGGGTGGGGAGGGCTGGGAAGGAATTCTCAAAGAAGCTGTGGCTTCCCCTGGATCCCTGGCAGTGTCCAAGGCCAGGCTGGAGCAGCCTGGGGCAGTGGGAGGTGTCCCTGCCATGGCAGGGGTGGCACTGGGTGGGATGAGATGGGATGGGATTTAAGTTCCTTTCCCACCCAAACCATTCCATGATTCCATGATTTTGTGACTCCTCTGGAGCCTTTAAAAGCGTGAAATTTGGATCCATATGGAACCAAAGCCAGGCCAGCCCTGCAGGCTGGAGCGACCAGCAGCAGTTGGAAAATCTGTTCCCAGATTTGCTGAAGCACTGGAAAAGAACAACAACAACAAAAAGGCAAAACAAAAACAGAGCTACAAAAAAAAAAGCCATGAGTCACCAAAAAAAATCCCCAAACAAACAAGGGAAGCTTTAATTTTTATAGCAGCATGTTTAATTAGTCTCATTTATCTGGGACGTTAGTTAGTTTGTTTTAGGCATAATAAACACTGCAGGCTGTCGTTAATTTGAGATCTACAGCCTGTTCCCAGTGGGGCTGGGATGGGCTCACTGCTGCCCTGGGTTTCCTCCTGGAGAGCCCAACCTGCTCATTCCTGCTGGGACTGGGGCTTTTGGAAAACACAGCATGGAGATGGTTCAACCTTTCACCTCGGCAGGTCTCCTCTGGATAGCGATCATAAAAATCAAATTAAAAGTAGCAGGAAGTGCAGGTGGGAGCACAAGGACATTCCTGGGGTTGGAACTCAGCCCTTTTCCCAGAGAAGGACTCTGCCCTCCTGCCCTGCTGGGCTCTGCCCAGCTCGGAGTCATTATGTGGCCCAACTCTCACTCCCTGTTTGCTGCAGGAGCCTCTGATCCACCCTGACAGGATCCAATAGCTCCATTACAAAGGATAAAAGATTGTCTTTAGCAGGAGAGGGAGACAGGAAGAGACAGGAGCGAGAGTCTTTAATCAGAACCCTGAATTAACCTTCCCAGAAGGGAATCCATGTGGACTGTGGCTTTTATTTATAAACCTTCTTCTTCCTCCAGGCTCTGTCTACTCACGAGGAGAAGCAAAGCCGCGGAGAAAGGCAGGATTTTGAGGATATCTTGGCTGAGGGGATCAGCGTGGCTGTGCCACAGAGTCCAAATAAGGAGAATTAATTAAACCCCGAAGCACAAATCGGCAAATACAACTCTTGTCCCGCGAAACAAAGGAGAAATCTCGTCAACATCTGGAGAAGGGCCCCTGCTGAGCTCCGAGCCGCCTGAGCCTTCGTCTCAGGACTTTCGCAAATAGAGAGATTATTTCCCTTTTATTGCATTAGAAGGGGGTGGAAGGGTGAGCAATTGAGAAACTTCATTATGCACCGAGAGAGGAAATGATTCCAAGAAAAATGTATTTCTCCATATGGGAAAAGCAGGGCTGTTTGAGACTCACACTGTGTTCTTCTTCTGCTTCTTGCCACTTGCAAAGGCTTTTCATTCCACTTGTGTTTCATGTTTCAAGTGGATTATTTCCTTCCATTGATAAGGGGATAATTCGCTTAGGCCTTGCAGATAGTTATTTCTTTGCTCAGAAAGGTATTTTGCATGCAAGGATCAATTTTTTTGTCTTTTTTTAAAATAAAACAACATCACCTAGAGGCTGTGGAAATGAGCTCTACTAACGAGGGCTGAATGGCTGCTGACAGGGAGAGTGAAGGGTGATTTAAGCCGTGCTGGGATGAAAGCTATGCTTTGCCCAGCTCCAAGCACTTGGGGAAGTCAGGGTGTAATAAAGTTGTGTTCTGCCACTCCAGGTAGCTCCTCTGGGCCCCTCAACCCTCTCCTCAAGGAAACAGTGCAGCAGAGAAGCCCAAAACCTCTGGCACTGCCCTTTTCCAGGATTTCTGGCTGCTGGATTGGCTGCCCTGGGCCTTGGGGCAGGGGGAGATGCCCCAGGTGGGGTGGACAAGTGTTGTCCCCAGACACTGGGGCCACTCTGGGAACATCCCATGGGATGTGAACATGCCAAAGGAGCAGAGCCTGGTTCTCCCGGTTTGGATCCCTGGGAAGGGGGAGGGCAGTGCTGGCATCAGGGGGCACCTGCACAGCAGCCAGGGAGTGCCAGGGTGGGTCTGGCCCCCTGATCTGATGGGCAAAACGAATACTAAATTGTGTTTTTAATGTAGAATGACAGTGTCCCATTTGTGTCATAATTGTAGTGAAGCTTGCAGAGGTGGATTGTGCGTAGTTTGTGCCAAACGGCGGGGGGAACAAAAGACACACCCAATATGAGTTACAAGCAAGCTCCGAGTTTATTTTGCTGTTTACTACTTATATACTGTTACAGTTTATTATGCTTACTAGTCATAAGGTCATTGGTTAGATACAAAGAACTTAATTTACATATCTCTCTCAAATGGGGCTTCAACTATAACACTCTCCTTCATACCTTTAACTATAAGTAACTCTTGCCTGATCTGAAGGTGCTTTCCACGGAGTTTGAGGTCATGGTGACCCTCAGCCTGAGTCACGTGCACCCCCCGGCCTACACTTTGCTTTGCTCGCATAGAGCGTCCAGCTCCAGCGATCCATGGCCTTGTTCTTTGAGCCAAGTTTTGAACAAGTCTTTGAACAAGTTTGTTCTTTTGTTCAGTGTTGTGATAATGTTATTCGTAGATTTGGTGTGGGGAACTTTGTCTCTTCTGTCCATTTAGTTTAATTGTTTGTTTTTTTGATGTTCTAAATTAAGATTGTGTGTTGGATGTTGATTTAACACACCTGGAGCCCCTGTGAGATCTGCACCCCCAGGGCAGATCTCCCCCCAGGGCAGGGCTGGCTCCTGGTTCAGTTCAGGATCACCTCAGCCCTGTTCCCAGGCACAGTTCAGACACAGGCTCTGGTCTGGAGCCATTTATCCTCCTGCCATCTCCAGGGTGAGTGGCACAGACAGTGACAGCTCCCCAAGGACATCAGGAGCCCTGGGTGGCTTTACCCAAGAGATAAAGCTCGGATGTGGCGATTTGTGTCCATGGCTGCTGTCCCCCCAGTCCCAAACCCTCCATGTCTGGTGCAGAGGGAAAATCCCAGCGGGATCAGCCAGGCCTGGCTCCTGCTCAGGGATCCATCCCCAGAACCAGCAGCAGTGTGTCCTTGACCCGGGGCCAGCTCTCCCATCTCCCTGGCTCATCCCAGCTCCTGCAGCCTGAGGGACAGCAGGGGTGGCCCTGGGACACACGTGGCACTGCCATCCAATTACCCAGATTTCCCTGGAATGGCAGCCAGGCCTCCCAGCCTGCTCAGAGTGGCTCTGTGGGTTTTGGGAGAGCAGAGGCTGTTAATGGCAGCTGCCCTGGGAGGAATGAGCGGTGCCTGAGCCACAGAGGCAGCACCAAGTGCCCGTGGCTGTTTGTTTGTATTTATTTGCAGAGACCTCGTTAGGAGCGTGTCAGAACCACTCCAGTGTTCCTTTGTAGGGTCACCCCTCTGGCAGCGAGGGAAGCGAAGATTGTCGTTCACACCTCGCAGTTTAAATGTTCCCTGTCCTTTTACCAAACCCCAGCTCTGCATTTTCCTGCTGTGGCCCTGGGTGAGACATTGAATTTTGAGGCTGTTTTGTAGAAGGCGTCAATGAAACACCGCTAAGGACAATCCCTCGTTAGTATGGGACTGCTGCTGCCGTTCCCTGCAGCCCCTCCTGGCCACTTCTGTCTCGATTTGGGTGAATTACAGAATCTGCGAGCTGCATTCCAATGCTGTTGGTGTTCGGGAGGGAAGAGCTGTGGCCTGGAATGTTAATGAGTGAAAGGAATAAGAGAGTGTCTTTACAAACAAACTGCTGGTAAGGTAAGAGCCACACTGAGAGATAGAAGAAACAATGGGAAGGATTTCCATAGGAATTCCAGTGATTGACTCACCCAAGGCTGTGGTAATAAACTACAGGGACATAGACATAAGAGAAAGAAGAAGAAAGGGAGGATTTGTATTAAGGGTATCTGAATTAGGGGAAATGTACATTACTGTGTCTGCATTAGGGAAGTCTGCACCTCTCGAGTACCTCAGCCTATGAGGAGAGAGGGAACTGCGGCAGGGAAATTAGGATAAAAAGAGGCTGTGTCCTCTAGCAATGTGAGACACCCCATGGGAAATGCCCATGAGCTCTCCCTTTATTCATGAACAAAGTTACAGGACTCTTCTGTCTCCTTTTTGGGCATAAACCTCTGGTGTTTGTGGATTAATTTTTCCTGACAGTGTGGGATGGCAGCTCTGGAGGAGGCACTCCCAGCCCAGCCCTGGCTCTGCTCCTGCCCTCACACTGCTGCCCAGGGACACCTGCAGGGCACTTGGGACACGGCCCTGACCTCTGGGACACCCCAGAGGACTTGTCCTCACTCCCTGAACTCCCCAAACCATTCCTGGCTGTGGTAGAGATGCTCAGCTCTTCTCACGTGTGGGAGCAGATCCGTGTGGGGAGAGGCAGCCCCAGCAGTGCAGGGCAGGGACAAACCAGTCCCCAGTGAGGCTTAAACTGGGAAGTCTGAGGCGTTTTCAGGGAGCTCCCAGTCCCTTCAGTGGGTGTTTGGTGGAATCCTGGAATGGTTTGGGTTGGAAGGGGCTGTAAAACCCATCCTGTTCCATGGGCAGGGATACCTTTCCCTGGGCCAGGGTGCTCAGGGTGGCCTGGGACAGATTTAATCCCCTCGTGAGCGCCTGAACCCAACACTGATCAAGATCCTTTTCAGTGAGTGTTCGATGCCCCAGGAGGGGAAAAACAAGCCACAGTCCTTTTACAAATAAAAAAATTAATCTCTCCTCCCACCCAGGAGGGGCTGGGTAGATTTGCAGAGCTCTCGGGGTCTGGGGGAAGCTCCTGTGTGCCTAAATCTCCTCCCACCACAGGAATGAACATGTGCAGAGTCATCACTCGGGGTCCTGCTCTCCCCCTCCTCACCTCGCTCTCCCTGGGTGTGGATTTTTGGGTGTGGGTGTTTCAGAGGAGCCCAAAGCCCCACCTGAGCTTGGGCAGGTTCCAAGTGTGCTCCCCAGAACAGCATTCATTAGTCTGTTTGACATAAATACTGTTTTCAGGTTAATGTGGTTAACTTAATGAGGCATTTATTTGCAGTAAGAACTCTCTAAGAAGCTCTGTTTTCTTCCAGTGAGCTGAGCTGACGAGGGGATTAATAACAGGCTTGAACAAGCAGGCTAAGAAAATAAATCCACCAAAGTCCTCTGTGCAGGTTGTGAAGGATGCTTGGATTGATCCCAGCAAAGGCAATCATTTCTGACACGATGGAGGGAAATAAAGCACATTTTCCTCGCCTGCACATCCCACTTGTGTCTGTCAGGGGCTGTCCTCCCCCCAGTGCTTCTCTCCCGACCTCAGGAAATGTCTGATCTGAGTACAACCAGCAGCAGGACAAGGTTTCTCGGGAGCCAGAGGGGTTCCAGGATATATTGAATGGAGCCAGACCTTCCTAAGAAGAGAGAGATTTTTCCCAGCCCTTCCCCAGGCGAAGGAAGTGAGATATTCCCAATGTACAGGGATTTACCCAAGAATTTCTTCCCATCCCAGGGCTCTGCACTGTTGCTTTTGCTCCCTGGCCAGACAAAACACAGTTATTCCAGATAAGATACAGACATTCCAGATAAAACACAGATAGTTCAGATAAAATATAGATATTCCAGATAAAACACAGTTATTCCAGATAAAGTACAGATATTCCAGATAAAACACAGATAGCCCAGATAAAGTACAGATATTCCAGATAAAATACAGATATTCCAGATAAAGTACAGATATTCCAGATAAAACACAGATAGCCCAGATAAGATACAGATATTCCAGATAAAACGCAGATATTCCAGCTAAAGAACAGATATTCTAGATAAAACACAGACATTCCAGATAAAACACAGACATTCCAGATAAAGAACAGATATTCCAGATAAAACACAGATATTCCAGATAAAACACTGTTATTTCAGATAAAATAGAGATATTCCAGATAAAACACAGATATTCCAGATAAAGTACAGATATTCCAGAGCCACCTGGACCAGTGCTGTGCTCTGGGATGACCCTGCTGGAGCAGGGAGGAGGGACAAGTGATCCTGTCTGATTCCTTCCAGCCTGGCCCATTCCACAATTCCATGATTCCACGATTCCATGATTCCATGGTTCTGTTTTCTATTACGTCATTGCCCAAATAACAGAATTAATTCCTCAAGCCTGGAAGGGTTTTCCTTTTCCTTTACTGTATAACCAGGGAGCTGAGACACAAACATGGATAAAGCTGAGACAGCTGAGATCAGACGGAGCTGCCTCACCAGGACATCTCCTGCTGGGGCTTTAGGCAACCCAGATGTTTGCAGGAGTCCAGAAGAGAACTGTTAAAAAAAGGGACTAAAACTTGAGAGGCATCACAGAGGCCTGGCCTCAAAATGAGGATTTTTGTGGCTGGTACTGAGAAGGGGAGGGAAGGTGCAGCCAAGCTGTCCCTCAGGAGATCTTACAATGCTGTTTATTCTGTTTCCAGTTCATTGCCCTGTTCAGTGTGTAAATTTTCTTCCCTTAAAATGTCAGATTGTGTGGAGAGAAAGGAGCACGGTGAGGCTGCTTTAGTCTGCAAAGCCAAACTGCGCTGGGCATCCGAAGGCTTCTGCAGGGGGAAATCATCAATATTAACACAGGGATGTGACACAGAGACAGAAAGTCTTTGTCCTCAATCGACTCCCAGATAATTTGCCAAACACAAAAATCATTGAGGTTAATCTGCCATGGCAAAATGCCATCTTTTTTTCTTCCTGAAGCAGAGATTCCTCCATCCTTTGGGAATGGTCACTGAGAGGGGTCCCAGGGCAGAGAGCCCCCAGGGCACAGGACTCAGAGCAAGAGCAATGCCCTGTCCCCAGAGGTACCATCAGCTCATGTGGTGACACCCTGGGAGGAGAGACACAGAGAACTGGGGTGGGATCTGAAACTTGACACTAAACTTCCTCCCTTTTGCTCAAAACTGAAGTGTGATGGAGATCTTGGCATGGAAAATAGCCTTTAATTGGAGAATTATCTGCTCTGAGACAATTCAAGAACTTTTTCTCCCTGATCTTTGCTCACAATGCTTTGGCCCTGAAGCTTCCTGTGAACATTGATCCGTCACAACCCAGCACAGCCCTGGAAAGAAAAGGATGCCCTGTCCATAAATAGATCCCAACTCTCCAATGGAATCCCCACAATTCTGAATATAATTTTGCAGCTTTTACAGAATGCAGCTAATTGACCTCCTTTCATGTTTTCTTTGGAGACCGCCTCTCTCTCCCCAAGAAGGAAACTTCCCTCTGGCCAGGCAGGGCAGGAGCACATGGAATGTGTCTGACTCTGCAAGGCAGATGAATTTGGGGTGGGGAAAAAGGAAAAATGGTGATCCAATCTGTTGATGAACCCTCTGGAAGGGGAGGTTTGACTGCTCTGGGCAGCTAAGGCAAAGCTTGGAAAGCTCAATGGTGAAGTTACAGCTTTGAGCAAAAAAATTCCCATTGCAGAGGCAGCTTGGAGAGAGACACACCGTGAGTTGGTGCACACATCCAGTCTGTGCTGGGCTTTGCAGTCCCAAATACTCTCAGTTCTCATGAAGATCTTGTGATTGATTTCTGTCTGCTCTGTGCCTCCTCATCCCTCTGTTCGCACAGCTGGAATTTTCCAGAGGATGCTGCGATTGAGGGGTGTTCTCTGTTTTAACTTTTCTGGAGACTCTTGTGTGAGAGGTGGGGAACTAAAGGAGCAAAAAAGCACTTGGGAAGGTTCTGCTGGTATTTCAACAGGTATGAAACAGCAACACGAGAAACTTGCTTTGTTTTCTCATGTTTTCAGCCTCTCCCCCTTGTGTCAGAAGATCACAGCCAACCTCTGCCACCTCTGCCTTGTGCTCACCTCTCACCTGGGCTTGGATCACAAAGCCTTTGGCCTGAGCTCCCTTCCCTCTCCCATCTTCACAGACTGCAGGCTTTCCTCTGAAACACAAACAAATCTGCCCTGTCTGGGTCTGGCCCCTGTCCGTCCCCTTTTCCCTGGCCTGCCTCAGTCCAAGTTGTATTTTCCACCTTGAAGTGCAGCTCTCAGCTCCCCGAGACCTCTCTCTTCATTACCTGCCTGTTGCTAATTAGATTTCTGCAGGTTTCATTCTGCTCAGCAACCCTTAAACATCAACTTCCGCATCTTCTGGCCCCTCCTGGGAAGCTGTTGGCCACCAGGATTCAATCTGGTGGGCTTGGCCACGATTCAAGCACTGCAGCATGGCCAGGAGTCCATCTGTCAAATGAGCATCTGTGGCTCACCATTCCAGCTGGTTTGTCCACAGAATATGGGAAATTTCAAATGGGCTTCTGCTTTTTCAGAGCAAGGACAGGAGAAAGTCTTCCCTGATCACCTGAAATACGGCTGGAGGTGTCACAGGACCAGGGAGGGATCAATACAGAACTCCCTGAGTGTTGGGGCGGACACTTGAGGATTGATGGGATTTGCATCAGAGAGACATAAAGCACTTTAGGGAGGAGGAGTGGAAGTTCTGCTCCCAAAAAATAATAAAATATGCTCAAGAAACCTTTTAGTCTTTCTTGGAGGCTTTCCAGCTGAGAATCCCAGTGTTTTTTATGGGGCAAGGCTCTGTCTGACAGAGCTGCACCGATCAATGGCACAACAGCCACAGGATGGGGACACTCCTGAAATTTAACACAGAACAGGCCATGGGATTGGGGCATTTCTGAAATGTAACACAGAACAGGCCATGGGATTGGGGCATTTCTGAAATTTACCCCAAGAGGAGAGCCCATGTCCCGGTGTGACCCTGGCTCGAGGTCCTGGTGCAGGACTTTTGCTCACCCCAAGCCACCCCTGGTCAGGTCAGAAGGGGCCCTACTGTGCCCTGCTCAGCCCCAAAGGTTTGTTCCCCCTAGAAAAGCAGGTTCAGCATCCTGGAGGGAGCTCCAAGTGCTCTGTGATCCTCACAAACAAGAGGGAGCTCAGAGCTGAGGTTCTTACAGCATCCCCAATTCTTCAAAATCTGTGTTTGAAGGCTCAAAAGCCCTCCCTGTGCTCATTGTTTATAGCAAATGGGGCTGTACCTGTATAAATCACACAATGCACATTTGGGCAATTTTCCCCATGATTGTGGAAGGAAGGCATTAATTCAGCAATGGATATTAATGCTGGAAAAGAAGCAGCTCCTATTTGCTGCCTGGGTTGCAGACAAAATGCAATTCTTTGCAATGATATTATTCTGGATTACACGCTGAACAACATTAACATATCCCCCAGTGTTTTGTGATCTCATAATGAAACTTCTATTACCAATCAGCCATGAAAGAGATGCTATTGTGGGGGAAAAAGCCCTCGGAAAGGCTCCAGGCTGAGGCAGCAGTGCCACAGCAGAGCCTGACCTGCTGAAGGTCTCACCAGCAGCTTTTGGTGGGGTGGGCACAGGACAAACAAGGGGCACAGGGCACATTGACCCCTTCCCCTCGTGAGCCCTGTGGGTGCTAGGAAGGGCTTGGCCTCTGCCTCCCTGTCCTGCAGCCTCTGGGATGTCTCTGGATGGAGGGATTGGTGAGCATTTCCAGGGAATTTCCACTTTTCCAGGTCCATCTGCAGCTGGGGTGTTGCACTGGCTGAAACCATCTCGGAGAAGTTGAGAGGTTCTCACAACAGCAACAAACTGGTGGGACAACTCTGAGGTGTGAAATAGCCTGAGTTTGGTTGGGTGGTCTCTTCCAAAGGTTATGTTCATCTTCCTATGTTGATTGGCCTTGACCTGCTCCTTGACTCTGTCCTTCCCTTCCCCTCATTGGTTCTTGTATCACACACTCCGCCCCCCCTTCTTCCCATTGGTTGTGGTTGTATCTCCCTGCCTTCTCCCCAACCCTATTGGCCCTGGACCTTTATAAGAATGGCCACTCAGCCATTCTTCCTCTTTTGCTGCTGGACCCCTTTGAAAGTAAAGGCCTTTGGAATCTCCAAGCGACTGGGCCCTCTGAGTTTTGTGTCTCTGGTAAACACACTGAGCTGATCAGAAGCTCTGGGGTGTGTGTGTCTGTGCTATCCATCGGCATGGGTGATGGAAAAGGTCTTACTTGCACGGTGTCAGAGGCATCGGCCAGAAGGCTCTGTCTGGGAATTGGGACACTCTCAGAACGCGCAGGAGAGCACGGCTCACCCCACCATCACCCAGTGTTACTGGGGAGCAGCTCCTGCCCTGCTGGAGAAAATCCCCTGCAGAGAACAGGGCATTGGGACAGACAGGAGGGATTTCCATGGCTCTGGGACTGAGCTTTAGGTACCGAACCTGGCACTGCTCTGCAGCTGCTCTGGTGGAGCTCAGGAGTTTGGGGACAAGTCACTGTGACATCAAAGACAGCTGTAACTGGCAGGGAGAGAAGCTCAGTTCAGCCAGAGCTGTTTTCCTGGAAATGTGCTGCGATGCCTGGAATTGCACCCATTTCAGCTGGGTTTAATCAGAGTGTTACTGCAGGTTAAACAAATACCAAAGGATCACTGCAGACAAGAACGAGCTGCATTGTTAGAACTGTTCTGCAGAAGATAATTACCTATTATATTGTAAACCTCAGACATTTTTTTAAATAATCATTGTTTAAATACATTAACTGCCTTATTAAAAATTAACCTTTGAGAAGCGTAATTTACTATAGAACACTTGCATGTTTGGAAACCCAGGAGGTGAGGAAATCTGCAAGTTAATGAGTCTGATTCTTCTCAGGTCTTGGCCACAGCCTCTCTCCATGATCTGGGTAATTTGACTTTCTCTGTTGGAATGAGCAGCACCAGTGGCTCTGAGCAGAAGCTCTGATTGAGTTCGGATCCTTCCCAAAACCAGGCTGGTACTGTCCAATGCCAGGGACAGCCGTGGTCAGCAGGAGCCAGGGGCAGGACAGGGTTTTGGGGACAGCCCCACATTGGGGTCAGAGGGAACAGGGGCAGGATGGGGTTGGGGACAGCTCCACCCTGACTGCTCCCACCTCGAGGCAGGACTGGAGAAGGGCTCCAGTGTTGTGGAGCAGCAAGAGCTTACAAAAGGAAGGCCTTACAAAAGGAAAGCCTGCTTACCCTTGTAAAATCCTTGCTCACTTCTGTTACTTTGGCTAACTAGAAAAGCATTCTAGGAGTGACTCAGGTAAACTAGAGGTGAAAGACAAGTGACATAATTGTAAAACAATTGTTAGAAGCAAGAAGTGCTCCCACCATGGGGCTCATGGTTGGTTGCATCTGATGCCTGTTCCTATAGTGGTCTGTGGTGGTTGGTTAAGCACATTTGCTGTGCCTCACAAGAATGGAAACTCATAACAAACTAACAGTTGAAGAACCCTGGATTTTTGCAATGCAGTGTCTTCTCCATCCCATTGTGGAGATCGTGTGTGCCTTAATGCCGCACTCCAGCCCATGAGGAATTCCAGCAGTAAAAGAAGATGACCTGGGCAGCCATGGGAGGGGTCAGCGGGGTCTGTGAGGTTCCTGTTTTCCTCTCTGGGATCTGGAGTTCTGACCCACACATCCAATGGTGCCCAGACGTGCCCCAGGCCCTGGAATCAGCTGATTTCATTCTAATTGTGCCCCCCACACTGGGCACAGTCCTCTGAAACAAGCCCAGTGATATCCAATGCTATCCACTCTGAGATATCCATGATCATGGAAAAAGCCAATCCTCCCCTCTGAAGGGAAGGGCTCCTTCCAGGAGCTTGTCTTAATTCCCTCAATTTGCATTTCCTGGAAGCTGGTGTGGCTGACACAGTACTTCCCTCCCGGGAGCATTCCTGGGGCGCTGCACCCTCAGATCCAGAGCCCCTGGAGGTGGCAAAACATCTCCAGCTCCATGGGAAGGCGTGACCCTTGGATTTCCCCCATGGATCCATGTTCAGCACGAGGTAAATGTGCCAGCAGCCCCTGAACTCTGAGCATTCCTGCTCGGAGGAGTCTGTCTCACTCCATGCAAATGCTGAGTAGTTTTTAATGAAACCCAATTTTGCCTCCAAACTGGAATTATATTATCAGCAGTTAATTATCACCTGTCAAGCCGAGCTCATGCTGCCGTGGGGGTTTGGTTCTCCGGAGTTGTGCAAAGCTGAATTCCTCGGTGCGGGATGAGGAACCCTTTTTGTCAGGAGACGCTCATGTTTGAATGCTCTCGTGGCTCCTGGGATGGAAATGAGCTTTGATTCCTGGGGAGATGACAGGTTCAGTGCTCCTGAAGTGGCTCACCTGGAGATCAGCCTGCACAATAGTGAATGGATCCTAATGACTGTTTACGTTGTGCTCTCGCATCGCTCCAACACATTTTCTCCTCAGGTATTTCACAAACTGTAGCTGTGGATATGAGAAACATCTGAGTATCTCTGAAAGCTGTGTTTGAGGAAGCAGCTTTTGCTTCACCTGAGCTTCCTTCATGTCTTCCAGAGAAGGAAAAGGATCCTCAGAACATTTCAGCACCTTGGCTCTTGTGCAAATTCAATTTCAATCCTTTGAAAGGGAACCAGACTTTGGATGTTCCTCCTGACACTGTTCACATTCTGTAAACAGCCTTTGGAACAGCTTTTCTCCTGGTTTTAAGGGAATATGGAACATGGAAAACTGGCAAAGGCATAATTGCTCTTCACCAGGGGAGGGCTGGGGGAGGGGAGGGGAGGGGAGGGGAGGGGAGGGGAGGGGAGGGGAGGGGAGGGGAGGGGAGGGGAGGGGAGGTTTGGGAAGGGAAGGTTTGGGAAGGGAAGGTTTGGGAAGGGAAGGTTTGGGAAGGGAAGGTTTGGGAAGGTTTGGGAAGGTTTGGGAAGGGAAGGTTTGGGAAGGTTTGGGAAGGTTTGGGAAGGTTTGGGAAGGTTTGGGAAGGTTTGGGAAGGTTTGGGAAGGGAAGGGAAGGGAAGGGAAGGGAAGGGAAGGGAAGGGAAGGGAAGGGAAGGGAAGGGAAGGGAAGGGAAGGGAAGGGAAGGGAAGGGAAGGGAAGGGAAGGGAAGGGAAGGGAAGGGAAGGGAAGGGAAGGGAAGGGAAGGGAAGGGAAGGGAAGGGAAGGGAAGGGAAGGGAAGGGAAGGGAAGGGAAGGGAAGGGAAGGGAAGGGAAGGGAAGGGAAGGGAAGGGACCCCCCAAGCTCTGATGCTTCTCAGTGAGAGCTGAGCAGCTCCACGATCTCTGCAGCAGCCGATGCCGTCCCGCAGCCCACGTGGCAATAAAGGCAGACAAAACCAATAAAACATTGCACAGTTCCATCACAGACTCTGCAAATCACCCTCATCCTGCCACAGTGCACCCAGTGGAGGATATTTTCTCTCTGTTGGCAGGTTTCTCCCTCGCTGGCCAAAGCTCCTTTTGTGCAACTGCAGCCATTGAAATGAAGGATTTTTGCAGCTCCCATCTGCTAAGTACCTGTTCATTAAACAGCCGACACTCCCACTCTGCGCAGGGCAGGAATTCCTTTATCTGCCGTGATTAAAGGGAGCAGCATTTGGACGATGCACCCATAAATTCTCGCATTCATTTGAGCCCCGAGCAGCTGAGCACAATGGGCAGCTCCTGTCCGGGGCTGGGATAATAAACCTGCCACGGGTGGTGACTGAGGTGTCAGCCCCAAAACTGCCATGGGGGTTGATTGAGGTGTGATCTTCAAAACTGCCATGGGGGTTGATTGAGGTGTGATCTTCAAAACTGCCACGGGTGTTGGTGGCAGTGTGATCCTCGAAACAGCCACGGGGCATTGGCTGAGGTGTCAGCCCCCATCAGAGCCGGAGTGGGTCTGTGTTAGCACAGGGAGTCAGGGAGTGCTGGGAGGGAGAGGGGCACGGTCAGGGTCTGCGATCCTTTCTCCTGCAGCTGGGGAGGGACAGGGGCACATGGGGCTGCCTGCCCTGCTGATTTCTGGTGCTGCCCAACCCCACACCTGCCTCACGGGCTGTGTGTTTCGGCTTTGTCTCCTCAATGCTGAGGATGGCACCGACACACCCGGGGGGAGCCCAGGTGTCCCTGTGGTGGCAGCACTCAGTGCCCACAGCCCCTGGGCAGTGCCCGCAGCCCCTGGGTGTCACCGAAAATTGGGAGAAATAAAAAAGCCTCTAGCATTATATTTGCAGTGATAGAGAATCAGGCATTACTTTATTTACTGGCCAGGATGTGCCAAGGAAAGTATTCTTAAACCACATGCTTTCACAGGATTTCCCCCAATTTTTATACAGTTAACACCCACAGGGATGTATTGTTTCAAAGTTCATTGGTCCAGAGTTGAGCAACCCTCAGTGTTCAGTTTTCTATTGGATCTGAATCCCCTCAGCTCCGATGTAAATTAGATCTTCATTTTTAAATTTTCTTATCAGTCCTTTCCGGGCGAGATGTCTTCAGCTCTGTCAGAGGTGCTCTGGGGTGGATGTTTGGAGATGGCCACCGATGTTCTGTTCATGTTCCGTGGATGTTTTTATCTCTCTGGGGATCTTTGGGCTGCTCCACTCTGTCCCTGTGCTGAGCCCATCTCCTTAGAGTGATACTGTATCTCCTAAATAAATTAAAGAAAATTCCCTTCCCCAAAGCAAGGTCAAGTCCAGCCTAACTAGAGAGACAAAAATAAAAAGTTAAAAGTTATACAAAACTTTTAAACTGGTATATTTTCCAACATGGGCACATGTGTCCCAGCCTGGAGACAATGAGGCCACACCACTGTAGCTGAAGCTGTGCAGGAGCAGTCTGGAGCTTTTCCTTGGACACAAATGGAGGGATCTCAGTCCCTGCCGTGCTTCTCAGGTAGCAGGGGGTGCCTGGCCTGAGGCTGCAGCTCCTGGAGCTCTGTGCTCACTGCCAGGGTTGGCTCCTCTGGTTCTGTCCTGCTGTATTTCCAGGGCCTGCACAGGGAATTGAACCTGCACCAGCCTGAGAGCTCCCATGGAGAGAGCAAATCCTCCTCTGGGAGGAGAGGGAGAACCATGGAATCACAGAATCATCAGAGACCTCCAGGTGCACCCCCCAGCCAGCCCCACACCATGGTCACGCTGACCATGGCCCCGAGCGCTACTTCCATGGATGGGAACTCCATTGCCCTGGGTAGTCTGTCCCGATGATTTCTAACTGGTTCCGTGAGGAAATACTCCCTAAAAGCTCATCTAAACCTCCCCTGGAACAACTTGAGGCTGTTCCCTTCCCTCCTGGGCTGCTGCATTTCCTTTGGTGATCCCTGGATAGACCAGGAGGGTCTGCCCAGCCCATGCCTGGGGCTGAGGCCAGGCTGGGGCTCGGAGCAGCTCCTGGTGATACCCAAGCATTTGTCACTGATGGAGATTATTTTTCAGATTATTTTTCTGGCCTGGTTCTGTTTCTGTTCAGGGACAATTCCTTCAAGACAAACTTCCTGTGCGGGAGAACTTTCCAGCCAGACTGGAGCTGTCCCCACTAAACAAGGACAAAGCGGAGAGAAAACTGGGAGAGAAACAGCATCATGAGAATGAAAAGCTCTGAACTCCAGGCAGCTCGCTCTTATTTATTATAATTCCAGATCCATGCCAGCATCCCCAATTTTCTGCATTGTGCTGTAATTTCCCTTAATGCTGAATTAGGTCCTAATCATTTGTATAATTTAAAATATGATTTCTTTTGGTGAGCGCGAAAGGTTCTGCAGGGTATTTTGGGGTTGTTGTTTTTTCTTTTTCCTCCTTTTTCCCTGGAATGTTTTTATGAAAATTACACCTTTATAGGAGCATCCTTTACTTTAAAAAGGAGGGGAGGAGCATTATTACTTATACAGAGGCATAATGGGAGTGGAGCCCTTCAGGCAATTTCCTTTTTAACTGAGGGTTCCATGAAACCCTTCCATTGTGCTGCCAAGTCCCAACCCCAATCCCAATCCCAATCCCAATCCCAACCCCAATCCCAGTCCCAACCCCTCCTCCCCACCTGCTCTCCCACAGGTGTTGGCACTGAAGTTTTTTCCTGGTCACTTCTCTCAGCTAAAACAAAACCCTCCAGGATCAGCCACCATCACATCCAGTGAAATTCTCTGCCCGAAAAACGCCAAAATTAAAAATATTGCAGGCTCTGAGCAGTCTGCCCTGCATTGCTAAGGCTGCTGTCCCCAGCCAGGGACAGGAATGTCACGGAGCTGCCTCAGAGCAGGTGCTGCACGCTGGATTTCAGCCCCGGGGGACTCGGGATCGCAGGAAATGTGTGATGCTTTGCACTTCCAGTGTCACCTTTCGCCAGAGCAGCTCCGAGAGCTCTGCAAATGCCAGCTCTGAGTGCGCTCCGAGGACTGGGGCAGAAGTTTTCCACTTATCAATTCCAGGCCATTTTTTTTCGGTGAATTCTTTAGCACTGCCATGATTTTGTTCTCCCAGTTTGTCACTTCATTCTGCTCCAGAAGGTCAAGGGAAAGTGAGAGGAGCTCCTGCAGGTTGGACTGTGCAGGAACGAAACTTTCTGCTCCAGTTTTCCCTGCCTCGGCTGCACGAGGGATTGAAGGGATGGGGCACATCTCACCAAGGACAGGCCTTGCCCAGCCTGCTGCTCAAAGAGGATTTTCCTGCCCCAGGGATGTGCTGAGGCCACACATTCTGCTCTGAAATCTGGGATTTCTCATCCCCAGAGCAGCGGGAAGATCCTGCCCTGCGCTGATGGACTCTCAGGAGCAGCTCTGGAGGTGGCACCTCCTGGTTTGTGGGAAGGAGCATAAGCAGCATCCCAACCATCCTGGTGTTCCAGGGAAAAAGGGATCTCCCAACAATTCTGGTATTCCATGGGAAAGAGATCTCCCAACCATCCTGGTGTTCCAGGGGCAAGGGATCTCCCAACCATCCTGGCGTTCCAAGGGAAAGGGATCTCCCAACAATTTGGTATTCCATGGGAAAAAGGGATCTCCCAACCATCCTGATATTCCATGGGGAAAGATGTCTCCCAACCACCCTGGTATTCCAGGGGCAAGGGATCTCCCAACCATCCTGGTATTCCAGGGGGAAGGGATCTCCCAACCATCCTGGTATTCCAGGGGGAAGGGATCTCCCAACCATCCTGGTATTCCAGGGGGAAGGGATCTCCCAACCATCCTGGCGTTCCAAGGGAAAGGGATCTCCCAACAATTTGGTATTCCATGGGAGAAAGGGATCTCCCAACCATCCTGGTGTTCCAGGGAAAAAGGGATTGCCCTCACCTGCCCTGAGCTTTCCCTGGAGCTGTTCAGAGCACCCCAAAAACAGCCAAATGCCCAATCCCCTCCCCCCCATCCTTTTGGATTAAGAGCAGTTTTTCCTCATTTCACGAGTTTGGGAACAGCCACAGCCACAGAGTTCCAGGGAATTGGTTCCCTCACCTTTTTTATCTTCTGGGGGATGATTTCTTCTCCACAGCTCAGCAGGAAATGATTTTTTATAAAGTGTAAACAAAATGCTTCGAGAGGATAAAAATCCCTCGGGAGTGAACCCAAGCAGGGCACCAACCATCACTGTTTTCATTTGGGCTGCGGATAAACTCCAACCTCATTTCTTATCTTGAAAGTTGCACTAATCCACCTCGGAGCCAACAATTCCAGTGGGGTAAGACACTGGAATCAAAGGCACTCTGTGGATTTACACCAGCTGAAACCCACAGCAGACATGAGGTAATTGCAGAGAGAAGGGAATCAAAGAAATGCCTCTTTTTTTCTTTTTTTTTTTTTTTGTGCTGACAACTTTAAAACCACGCTTTTCATGTGTGAAATGAAAGATTTGTATAATTGCTCATCCTTTGAACTTGGGTTTATTAAAACTGTGACATGCACATTAAAATGAGATTATAGACGAAGGGAGGAGAAACACAGAGTGAGTAACTGCCACATAATGCAGTGACTGGGGAAGAGAAACAGCCGGGGCTGGTGGCAGGAGATGCAGAGCTGGGAGAAAGTTCCTCTGAGGGCAAAGGCAAAGAGAAAAATCAGAATTTTTAGTGTTTTTTTTGCTGTATCACCCCCTGGCAATGCCAGCTCTGCAAGAGGGACCAGAGCCGAACCTGAGCCCACATTTTGGTGCGGTTGGCTCCTGGTTACAGCCCCAGGAACAGCCCAGGCAGCTCCAAAGTCACAGCTTCAGGAGCAGCGGGACTGGCAGGGGGGTCCTGGTGACAAGGGCATGTCCAGAGCAGCCCAGCCCAGCCCAGCAGCTGCTCCGGGAGCTCCTGACTCCCACCAAGGCTGGGAAGCAGCTCCAGGTGGGACATGAGCTGGGGAGGGGCTGGGACCAGGCTCCAGGCACAGCGGAGTCTGATCTGCCTGTGGCTCTGTCTGTCTGTGGCCCTGTCTGTCCATGGGTGGCTCTGTCTGTCTGGGGCTCTGTCTGTCCATGGGTGGCTCTGTCTGTCTGTGGCTCTGTCTGTCTGTCTGGGGCTCTGTCTGTGGTTCTGTCTGTCTGGGGCTCTGTCTGTCCGTCTGTCTGTGGCTCTGTCTGTCTGTGGCTCTGTCTGTCTGGGGCTCTGTCTGTCTGTCTGGGGCTCTGTCTGGGGCTCTGTCTGTCTGACTGGGGCTCAGTCTGTCTGGGGCTCTGTCTGTGGCTCTGTCTGTCTGTCTGTGCAGCCCCAGGAGCCCCCGGGAGCAGGGATTCACCACTCTGGCCCCTCCGGGCCATGGAGAGCACAGTTAATCCTTTTGGAGGATCCTGGTGTTTCTCAAGTGTTCCCCACTGCTGAGGCACCTCCTGGGGCAGCTCTGGGCCTCTCAGGACAAGAAGGACATGGAGAGGCTGGAGCGTGTCCAGGGCAGGGAACAGAGCTGGGAAGAGGCTGGAGAATCCTGAGGGAGCTGGGAAAGGGTTCAGCCTGGAGAAAAGGAGGCTCAGGGGGACCTTGTGGCTCTGCACAGCTCCTGACAGGAGGGGACAGCCGGGGGGGAACGGGTTTGGGGTCCCACCCAAAATCCCAACCCTGGCCCACAGCTGCTCCCCAATGAGCTGATGAGGAATAAAAAGACAGAAGGGAAATTTGGTGGAAGCAAAAGCAAACCTTCCAGGCTTAGTGGAGCTTTGGGCTCTTGGCTGAAAGGACTGTCAGTGCTGAGAATGTTTCTCCAACGCCTGGGAAGTCTCAGATGGGAATGGTGCTGCCTGCTGCTCGGGACAGGCATTCTCAGCCAGCCAGGCCATTGCTCCTGTCATCGCCATTACTGCTGGAACAGAACGGGGTGGAGGGAAAAAGGGGAAAAAAGTGCTTAAACTGACTAAACTGACAAGCTCTTTCTTTAATTTTAAGTTGCTCCAAATCGCAGCTCTCTGGATTGCGGTGGCTTATGAACAGCATGTGCTATGGAGAGGAACAAAAGCATTAAACGTTGGATAAATCCTGCGGCTGGGCTGGAGCCCCTCAGAGAGCCAGGGTGGGGACAGTGATTGGCCCCAAGCAGGCCCAGAGACACTTAAGAGACACAGTCAGAGCAGTGGGGATTTGCTTTATTCAGGTGTGGGGATTCACTCCTCCAAACACACACACCCCAGCACTGCCAACACACAATGTTATGGTAACATTCATGAATATTCATCACATTCCCCGGGATAGGAGTGGTTATACAAATCATTTCTCAGAAATCATTAATATCATTAGCATGTGTGCCACGCATGGCTGTGTGTCCTGGTGGTCTTTGGGGTCTTCTCGTGATGAAGATCTGTAGTCTTCATCACAGTGCACTTTTCACCTTTCTCTCTGGAGCATGGGCAGTCCTTGGTGGGTGATTCAGGGTTTCTGTGCTGGCCTCAAACAGATTCTTGTCCCTCTGATCTTGACAAGATAAAGGGAATCCTGTTTTCCTAGGTTTAGAATTTACATATTCTGTCTCTCAATAGTTAACTTGAGTTATTGACTTGAGGTGTTGACTACCCAGGACATCAGGGAAATGGGGAAAAACCCCTCCAGGGCAGAGCTATTTGCAGCCCTTCAGCTCTGGTGTCCCCTGGCACATCCCTGTCTCCTGTCCCAGTGCTCTGGCAGAGGGACAGAGGAGCTCCAGGCGTGTGCTGGGGTGGCTCTGCAGAGTCCAGGCTAAGGGTAATGGGGAAGGATAAAGGTGGTGTGGGGATCGAGAGGTGTAAAACTGTCCCAAAGGCAGGACTGTCCCCGGAAAGGAAGGGACACTCAAGGAAATTCAGCCTGGGGAAGAGAAAGCTTTGGGGTGACCCCACTGTGGCCTTCAGGGCCTGAAGGAGCTGCAGGGAAGGTGGAGAGAGACTTTGGAAAAGGGCCTGGAGGGACAGGACACAGGGAATGGCTTCCCACTGCCAGAGGGCAGGGATGGAAGGGATCTTGGGAAGGAATTGTTCCCTGGGAGGGTGGGGAGGGCTGGGCTGGAATTCCCAGAGAAGCTGTGGCTGCCCCTGGATCCCTGTGAGTGTCCAAGGCCAGGCTGGAGCAGCCTGGGACAGTGGAGCAGCCATGGCAGGGGTGGGGTGGGATGGATTTAAGGTCCCTCCACCCCAAACCACTCTGGGGTTATCCATTGTCCATTTGGGATAACAGGAATATCCGATTGATTTTCCCCCAGGTGAGCTCTCCCGAAGAGCAATTCCCAGTTTCAAATCCCTTCAGTTGAACCTTCAGTGGTGCCCCGTGACAGCACAAACTGAAACATGGGAGGGTCCACCTGAAAATGAGAAAAAAAATTATATTTTTTGCCCTTTATATTGGGGGCAACAAAGCCTGGGAAGAGGCTGCCTGGAGAAGGAGTGGAGTCTCCTCCTGCTGCAGGTGGAGCTGCCTCAGCCAGGCTGGGACCAAGTGATTCCAGCCTGGAATTCTGTGCTTGTCCACATGATTCCAGTCTGGAATTTCATCCCTGTCCAGGTGATTCCAGCCTGGAATTCTGTCCCTGTCCAGGTGATTCCAGTCTGGAATTCCATATCTGTCCAGGTGATTCCAGTCTGGAATTCTGTGCCATGTGCACATTTTACACTTCATTCTCACTGATGCTGTCATTAGTGCTGTTCTTTGACAGATATTTCCTTCATCTTTAACCCTTTTGCCCTGAACATGGACTATAAAAAGAAACTTTGTAATTTTCCCTGTCTTTTTTTCCCCCCATTAAATTGTTCTGAGAAGCAAAATCGTTGTTATTATGACTAAATGTTCTTACTCTTTTTATGTTTAAAAAAAATAAAATCTTTAACAATAGCAGGGAGGGTGGAGAGAGGGCAAAATTGCATTTCTGTGCAAAGTGGCTTTGGAATTTTTACACAATAATTTTCCAGGAGAAAAGCTTCAGGGATCATATCGAATGAATTTTGCCATCAGAGTAAGAGATCTGTCTTCAGATGGGGAAAATATATTTTAATTTGACAGAGGGCTGCGAGGGACTGTGACAGAATCACAGAACTCGTTTTGCTGGCAGGGCTGAGCAGGAATCAGAGAAAAACACATTTCTGCAGGAGAACACTGCCGGGGTTTGTCCCAGGGAGCTTTGGACACAGGCAGGAGGTGGTGGGAGCGACATTTTCCTGCCAGTGAAGCTCTGGGTGATCATTCCTGGTCGGAATCTCCTGGTCAGACATGGGGAGCAGTCCCAGGAGAATCCTTTTCCACAGGAATGAACATTAAAGCCACCAGAATTTTTTTTTGTCAGCCCTGCTTGGAGTCTGCCCCCATCTCCAGGCCTCTGCTCGGGGGGTTTGGAAGTGAGAGGAGGAGGATTCTCCAGCCTTTCCCAATCTTCTGAAGGGAGAAAATGAAGGACACTTTTCAAGGCCTCTGCTGTCCTGGGTGACAGGGACACATCCCATCCCTCTTCCAACAAACTTTGGTTATTACAGAAACCTGGGATGAAAGTCCCCCTTCAGTTGGATCCAGCCCTTTCTAGAACTGATGTTTTCTTTGTTATTTTTTCCCCCAGTTTCATTTTTCCCCTGTCTCTCCTTCCCCCCCACCCTCCATTTTTTAGTGCTTTAAAGCTCATTGAGTTAATTCTGTGCTTCTGCTCCATCTCCATTTGGAGAGGGAATGAGAAGAGCGTGGGTTCATTTGCTGAATCTTTTTAATAAATTTCTCCTTGGTTTGGGGAGTTGTGAGTGATAAATCACAGCCTCCATTGTTGTGGGCTCTGTCAGCACCCTGGAAATATTTTTAAACAAAGAAATCGAAAATTACATCTTTATCCAATGAATAAATCAGTCTTTGTGCGTAACCGCCCAGGCAGGTCCTCACCATGGCAATGCAGGGATTTACAGTGCCTGGGCCACAGAATCCCAGCCTGATCCCCAAATCCTCATCCTGGGCCACAGAATCCCAACCTGATCCCCAAATCCTCATCCTGGGCCACAGAATCCCAGCCTGATCCCCAAATCCTCATCCTGGGGTACAGAATCCCAGCCTGATCCCCAAATCCTCATCTCCAGCAGCCCGGAAGTCGAGAGAACAGCAAATATTTCACACAGAAACTCAATGGCATCACTGGGACTTCGTGGCCTTTGGTGCATCTGGACTGGGTCAGCTTGGGAAAATGGAGATCTCTGACACTTCCAGGCTGAACCTTCTCTCCAGGGCCTTAAAGGACCTTAATCCCATCCCATCCCATCCCATCCCATCCCATCCCATCCCATCCCATCCCATCCCATCCCATCCCACCCCTGCCATGGCAGGAACATGTCCCACTGTCCCAGGCTGCTCCAGCCTGCCAGGGATCCAGGGGCAGCCACAGCTGCTCTGGGAATTCCATCCCAGCCCCTCAGGTCGGGATCAATGTGTGCCCCTCATTCCACTGAATTTCCTTGTGGGAAATGTGTGAAATACAAAGTGAGAGTTCAGGCAACTGAGGGAGCCTTTGGAATGCATGCTGAGCAATAATTAGCTAATTAACAGTCTTCTGCTGGGCTGCAGAGGAATTTGCAATCCATTTCCATGGGATGTGGAGCAATGAAGCTGTAATGGATTCAGAGCTCTCACTGTCATTGGTCAGGAGGTGAGGGAGGAGGGAGGGGAGGGAGGATGGGCTGGGCTTGGAGCTGAGAGATCTTCCCAGCCCTCAGAGGTGTCCGGAGAGCCCTTCAGGCCTTCAGGCAGCACAAAGTGTTTTCCAGCTGTGTCTGAGTGTCCAGGTGTCTTGGTTTGAAAGGCAGGTGTCTGCTAAGGAAGGTGGGAACCTTCCTTAGAATAGAGAATGTGAACCCCACTCCCTCTGAATTATTATAACTTTGGAATCAAGGGCTCTCAGGCAAAGATATGGGAAAAGGAATAACAGCTCTTCACTAATATTTAGAGCAAGGCAATAATGCAGAAACAACGGTTTAGATAGACAAAGTCAGAATCCAACCTGCACCCTGTCAGGGTGGTGCTGCAGTGCAGGTCAATGGTGCTGCAGTCCCGTTGGAGTGATGGATGTGCTCTTGTTGGAGTGGTGATCTTGTGGAAAGGTCTCGTCGCTCTCTGCAGGTCCAGTGGTGGCTCTGGAGCTCTTCTCCTCTGGGAATCAGTGGGAAAGGTACCCCGGTGTTGCAGGGTCTCAGTTTGTGTGCAGGTGGCAATGTTCAGCTCCTCCCCTCTGGGCAGGGCATCTCCCAATGGCTGATGGAATCTGAGAGTCACTCCTGAGCCCTCGATGGCCATGAGCAGAGCTAGCCCCGATGGTGTTAGCAGGGCTGGGTCATGCTGAGCACAAAGAGCACTGCCCCAGCTGTTTGAACAGCTATGGAGATGGGAATAGAATACAGACTTTTGGTTACACCTTCCATGGAACCTAGGACACCAGGGCTGGGCTGGATGGGGCTTGGAGCCACCTGGGACAGTGGGAGGTGTCCCTGGAGCAGGTAGGCTTTAGGGTCCCTTCCAACCCAAGCCATCCTGGGGTTCCCCAATTCCCTGAAGGAGCTGGCAGCATCTAGGACCCTTTGAGGAGCCCATGGAAGTGGTTATTGTGGGGACTGAAGCACTGATTGGTGTTTCCCTACCCATCAGGAAAATTGGGATCATCACAGATGTATTATTAATTTAATATTAATTTAATATTAATGACAGCAAACTGATCCCCCCATCCCTCCTGTCACGTTCATCACTGCTCTGGCACCTTGACACCAGTGACAAAGCCATCAGTCACTGCTGCTGCTGCCACCTCCCCTGGGCCTTTGGGAATGCCTTGGGAATGATTAATTAAAAGGAAAAAACAAAAGACAGTGACTTAATTTAGAGGCACAACGGCTCTAGCGGTGGAGTCCTGTTATTTGTCTATTTTTTTAATGTAGTTCTTAGAGAAACTCTTCATTTTCATATGAATGCAGCAGGGAATGTCCCTGTGTGTGCCACCGGGACCGGGATAATTAATGGATCTAATGGGAAAGTTTAGGGTTCGTTAGGTTTGGAATTCCGGCAGGTTTTTAATCAAGCATGTTCCAGCAAATCATTAAAAGCTGAACACAATTTGTACAATCCTGTGGCGCTGGGAGCTGGCTGAGGGCAGGGAGGGTGGCACCTCTGTCACTGTCACATCAAACAGGACAGTGAGGGTGGCACAGCCGGTCCTGGCCTTTGGGAGGGAGCGTGAGGAGCTGGGAATGGCTGATTTTCCCGATAAAGTGGCAATAAAGGGACAGCAGTTACAGTTATTGGCACTGTCCCCTCTCTGTCACTCCCCGGCCATCACAAAGCCTTCACTGTGGTACAATGGGCCCATGGCAGCTCAGCCACGCTGGGACATTCCCAAATCACAGCCTCACGGGAATTCCCAAGGCCAGCAGGACAGAGGGGCTGGGCAGGGACTGTCCCCAGGAATGAGGCGCAGACAGCTCTGGGGACTCCCCAGACACAACACGAGGCCATCGGCGAGGCCAGTGTGGCACCAGGCTGAAGGGTTTGGGTCATTTCCCATTTATAAATCCCTGCAGCTCCAAAAAAACTGCTCCAGCGACAGCTGGGCCAGCCCAGGGTGGCACTGAGGGCAACACTGAAGAAGTTTGGGGCAGGATTCCAACCCACAGCTCCCAAAGGATCGGCTCTAACACCAAAGACACAAACAGTGAGGAATTCTGACTCCTGAAAAACCATGGGCATGTAGGAAACCTTCAGCAGCACCCTGAGAGATAAAGCAGACTCCCCCACCCTCCCAATTCCAATCATCCCTCCCAATTCCAATCATCCCTCCCAATTCCAATTATCCCTCCCAATTCCAATTGTCCCTCCCAATTCCAATTGTGTTGGAATTCCCTGTGTTCTCTGCATTATATTCCTTCAGCTTCTTTTAAACTTACAAGTTTTTTTCCCGCTTTTCTTGTCCTTCTCTCTTTTCTCTAAATGTAGAATTCTGGGCCAGCAGGATTTCCCAAGTTTCAGCAGCTCCAGCTGCATTCCAGGTAATAATCAAGGACACATTTTTGCAAGCTCTGCTTAGAAGGAAAAGTCTTTTTTTCCCTCATTGCTCCCCTGCTTCTAAACCCACACCTAACCTTCCCTAAAAGCTCTGCGTGGCCCTGACGCCCTCCTGGAGGTGCCTTTTAGATTGTGTTTCTTTCATGTCCCACTCTGAACCAAACATCTCTGGCCTCATTTCTGTGAAAGGAGATGAGAATTCCCAAGGGTTTATTGTGGGCGGTGACCACCCAGGAGACTGATCAGGCAGCTGATTTTATTAGGGCTTTAAAGACCTTTCCTATATTCCTTTAATGCTCCAAAATGTTACAGAATGGGTTGAATCCCTATTTTGGGAGGATCTGAACAAATCCCACTCTGCTTTTGGGGTTCGCAGCTCTCCGTGGCAGGCCCAGCCCTGGCTCTGGCTCCTCCTGACTGCAAATGAGGGTGCTTGGGATGACTGTGTTTTCCAGGAGCCAGGAATTTTCTCCCCCACTTGTTGGAAAAGGAGCAGGACTGGTGACTTCTGATGGATGTGACTTTGCCAGCCGTGCCCATTCCATCACTGTGATTATGGCACAGCTCTGGGAGTGTTAAAACCCAACTTTACACATTTTTTGGAGCTTCTGCAAATGGTCTCATGTCCAATTCCAAAATAAAAGCACATCCTTTGCCCCAAAAGTTCACGGCCCCGGTCATTTTCACAGCTTCTTGTTTATTTTTCCCCGGTTTAGGTCACCCTCGAATCTCAGCTTTGTCCCGAGTGTCATCACAAATGTCATTAAAGATCCCTCCCTCAGTCAGATCCCACATCCACCTCCTCCTCCCTTCAGCACCATCTCAAAAACGTGAACATCAGCGGTGATTTGCGGGGTCATTTCACCATTCCTGACACCGTGTTGAGCATCTGCTCTTTGATGTGCCCTTCAGAACCGGGGACATTTCACTTGCACCGTCTCTGCAGCGTTTCCAATTACTTTTGATTGTGAAATAGAGGGAAACTCAGTGAACTTTGACAATCCCCTTTTGATGGGTTTCATGGCTTTTGTATTTCTGTAGGATGGGAGATTTTGGGAAGGAAAAGAAGGAAAAGATCTGCTTCCTGATGGGGCACGGATCAGACAGCAGCGGGAATTCTGTCCTTTGTCCTGCCACAATGCCTAATTCCATCCCTAATTGCACAGATTCAGCCTCACTCACGATAAAACAGCTCCTTTTCCTCTGACACCGAGCACACACAACCCCGGAACTTTTCACAGCCATCCCAGAACAGAAGATGAAACCCCACAAAGTCGGGAGCAGGGAAGAGAAAGATTTCTCAGTCTGAGGGTTATTTCTCTGCTCTCCTGGGGGACAAGAGTGAAAATCTGAATTAGAAAGAATAAAGCCCTAAAGGAACCCCATGCAAAGCGTCTGCCCTGAGGCAGGTCCGGGTTTGTGGAGCTGTTTGCTCCCTGGGAATGGCGCTGGAGCTGCTGTGGGTGGGGCAGGGAGTGACAGGTCACAGCCAGGGGGACAGGGCAGTGTCCCCAGGGCCGGGGGCTGCCAGGGGGGCACCCAGGCAGCTCAGCTGCAGCTCCTCAGCCTGGCATGGATGGGGTCCCTCAGTGCCTTCTGATGGTCATTATCTGATTACCTTTCTTCCAGAGGGAGAACGGCACAGCAGAGAACTTCCAGAGCTCCAGAGGGGCTGTGCTGAGTGTCAGGGTGGGCTGGGGTCACCCAGAGCTCCTGAGGGGCTGTGCTGAGTGTCAGGGTGGGCTGGAGTCACCCAGAGCTCCTGAGGGGCTGTGCTGAGTGTCAGGGTGGGCTGGGGTCACCCAGAGCTCCTGAGGGGCTGTGCTGAGTGTCAGGGTGGGCTGGAGTCACCCAGAGCTCCAGAGGGGCTGTGCTGAGTGTCAGGATGGGCTGGAGTCACCCAGAGCTCCAGAGGGGCTGTGCTGAGTGTCAGGGTGGGCTGGAGTCACCCAGAGCTCCTGAGGGGCTGTGCTGAGTGTCAGGAGGGGCTGGGGTCACCCCATGGCCAGGATAGGGATCCAAATGTGCTGTGCTGAGTGTCAAGGTGGGCCGGAGTCACCCCACAGCCAGGCCAGTCCTCAAAGGGGTTGTCCTGGCCCAGCCAGGGATGTTCCAGCACCCCCAGGTTCCCGCAGGAACTCCTTCTCCCCAGTCCATCCCAAAGCGTGGGATGACCTGGGGAAGCAACAGGAGATCCTCACTCCAGAGCTGTCAGGGCACCACGGTCTGCACAGGGCAAAGCCCAAAGCAAAGGCACATCAAACCCTCCCTGGGATGTGGGGAAGTCAGAGAGCTCCCAGCTCCAGAAGCAAATCCTTCAGGGATTGCTCTCCTTGGAACTGCTCCCAAGTGTGACTGGAGCTGTCCCTGTCACCTCCTGTGCACTGCACGTCTCACACCCAATTCCCACTTTGAATGGTTTTCAACCTGAAACTCTCCAGATGCTGAGGCAGGAAGAAAGATCCTGGCTCTTTTCTCCTCACATTTCACCCCAAAACTCCGTATTTCACTCCCTTTAGGGTCCTTTAGTTATCTCCCCCACTTAAACAAATATAGACTGAGCATTATTTTCCTGCAGGGGTTGGAGCTGCTGTGTAAAATGGGAATTGTCGTGTGCAATGGCATCTGTCTGATGCAATTCCAATGCTTCTCACCCTCCTGGGCATAATTACTGGGAAGAATGAAAAAAAAGGTTCCTTGGAACCACGGAACGATTTACACCCCGAGCCCCTCCTGGTGCAAATGAAAGCAATTTTATTGCTGTTCCAGTTGTGATCAGCGCAGAGCAAATCAAATATCAATCAGCAGAAGCGTGGCTGATGCAGGAGGTGATTCCAGGGTGGCACTGCCTCGCTAATGAGCCCCATGAGGTCACAGCCCCCTGGTGTCACATCAGCACTGCCACTTCTGAGCTGCTGCCTCTGCCGGGGCCCAGCTCGGGGACAGTGGGGACATGTCCTTTCACGTGGCATCACAGCACCTGCTGATTTCATCCAGGGCTGGCAGCTCTGAGTGGTGGCTTGACGGTCAAAGGACCAATCTGACACCAAAACAGAAAAAAGTCTGCCCAGAGGCGTTGGCTGCTCGTTATTTTCTCATCATCAGCTCGGCCTGGGCTGCTCTGAGTCACCAGGGATGGGGACAGGGGAGGGACCGAGGTGAGGGAGGGCAAAACGTGAGGCTGCGGGCCCAGATCTCATCGGTGACACGGAGATGGAGGGGACAAAAGCTGCTTTAGGGTGGGAGCTGGTGCCACCCTCCTGGGGCTGTCTGTCCCACCTCACCTCTGTCCTGTGCTGCTCAGAGTTATTGCCTTCCTCTCCTGATGCCTTCCTGGGATCCCTCTGGATCCCTGAGGTGTGGGGTGTCCTCTCCCCGGGGTGTGGGGTGTCCCCCCGGGGTGTGGGGTGTCCCCCCGAAGTGTGGGGTGTCCCCTCCCCGGGGTGTGGGGTGTCCCCTCGAGGTGTGGGGTGTCCCCCTGAGGTGTGGGGTGTCCCCCCGAGGTGTGGGGTGTCCCCCTGAGGTGTGGGGTGTCCCCTCGAGGTGTGGGGTGTCCCCCTGAGGTGTGGGGTGTCCCCCCGGGGTGTGGGGTGTCCCCCTGAGGTGCGGGGTGTCCCCCCGAGGTGTGGGGTGTCCCCTTCCCAGGGTGTGGGGTGTCCCCTCCCCGGTGTGTGGGGTGTCCCCCTGAGATGTGGGGTGTCCCCCTGAGGTGTGGGGTGTCCCCCTGAGATGTGGGGTGTCCCGCTGAGGTGCGGGGTGTCCCCCTGAGGTGTGGGGTGTCCCCCTGAGATGTGGGGTGTCCCCCTGAGGTGTGGGGTGTCCCCTTCCCAGGGCGTGATGAGTTCTGCTCTCCCCCACCATTGCATTTCCAAAAGTAAATGGGAATTTTGTCACTCAAAACAATTCCCTTTTCATATTCCCACTCACATTTTGTTTAATTCCTCCTGCACCTACTCTGTTGGTTACTCTGAACTGATGTGATTTTTCCTACCCATCCCACCCAGAGATCGTGGCAGCTGCCGTGTGTCCCCCAGAGCTGTCACCCTCTGTCACCAGGAGCTCAGGGCACCGAGGGTCACACCTGAACTCACCTTCTGCTGCCATGGCCCACCTGCAGATCCAGATGTGAATATTTCGGGGCACAAATGAGGGTTCTCAGCTGCCCCGACTCCCGTGGGAGCGGCTGGATGCCCACGTGGAGCTGGCAGAACACGGCTGGAGTGGCCCAGGGGAAGGAATAAATATTTATGATGGAAAGTGCTGCAGTTGTTATGATCCTTGTCTCATGTCCATGTCACCTGTCACCGATGAACCTTCCTGACAGGATGCTTGGAGTCAGCAGGAAATGTGAGATCCTCAGCCCTCCAAATCCCCAATTCTGTCACCCCAAAGGGCTGAGGGAGTTCATTGAACAGCCTGTCCTTAACAGCAGTGCTTTATTTTTCACTTTCTTCCCTCCCCGCTCTGTTCAAAATCTCTTCAGTGATTTAAAACTCAGGACCATTTTTCTCTCCTTATCAGGTTGCTCACTTTAACCTCTCTGCTGCTCCGCCCTGAAGCAGATCAGGATTATCAAAGCTTTTGATCTCCTCTCCTCGAGCTGGGCTTGTATTTACAGCCAGGGGGCCAAAGCTGACAGCTGGAAATGCTGATTTTGGGAGCTGAGGAACCAGGCTGGAGAATGAGAGCTGCTGGGGGGAAATCCTGGCTGGGACACGCAGGGACACAGAGGGACACAGGGAAGCTGCTCACAGGGACAGGGATGTGACAGGTGACCCAGCACAGGGTTTTTGTGCTATCCCAGAGCAAACTCCATGGTTTAGAGTAGGACTGGAGCAGAAATCCCAGAAACTTTCATTGGAATTATTTCCCTGTGGTTTTTTATTTAGAAACTTCAGGTGAAATTTTACTTGAGCTGCAGGATTTGGACAAACCTTCCCAGCAAGGGCAGCCCCAGCTGTTCAGATCATTCCTGTGAGGTGTTGGTACAGCTGAGGGGTCAGTCCTGGAGGATGGGAAAGGGAAAACCCCCAGGTCTGGGACAGCTGAAAACCTCGGGCAAGGCAGGGTGAGGGCAGAGGACAAAAAGGACTTTGGCTCAGAGCAAGCACAGCCCAGGAAATGCTGTGCTCCCCCTGAGCTGAGGGACACGAGGCCCTGTCCCATCTCCTCTGTGCACATCCATGAATTCTGCAGGAATCAGAACAAACCAACCCTCACTGCCCAGGGCTCAGAGCCTGAGCTCCCCTCATTCCCAGCACATCCTGCCCTCTCTGGCAGCTCCGGGCTGCCCACATTCCCCAGGTGGCTGTGCTGGGATGCTCCTGGCTGGGGCTGTCTCCACCTGACAGCTCCTCACTGAGTTTGCCCATTTGGTGTTGTTTCAGCTCCACTTGGCAGCTTTGCTCCTCTTCTGAGTGTCCCCAGATTTAAATGAGGAAGATTTACATCATTCCAGGCCTACAATCAATTTTTCCCCATGGTGATTTGTGGCTCCTCTGTAGCTGCACCTGTCTGACAAAGAGCTGGGGTTAACTACAGCTTTTTACAAGCTTACATCCTCCTTTTGGTGCAGAGGTCTCAGCCAGCCTCTGGTTCACGGCACAAATCATTATTTTCAGCTGCTTTGTCATTTTTTAGTTTGACGTCTAAAGAGTTTTGATAGCCCCTGCAAACTTGCCATTACAGAAGGCTGCCCATGAATCCATTCAGTGGCTCTGTGCATCCAGGGAATTTTGCTGACATCTTCCCCCCTCTTGCTTTGCATGATTGGCACTGCAGAGCTGCCTTTTGGAAATGCACACAAGTGGAGCTGATTTTCAGGCTTGGCTGGAAAATCTACATCCTGAGTTGGACTTTTTTTCCTTTTTTCGGTTGTTTCACTGTTTTAACATCTCACAATTAGCATGGAAAATTTCTTTTGAAGAGCTTTTGTCTGGGAGACAGATTAAATAGGAACAGACACCTCCTAAGCACTGCAGGAGCAGCCTCTGTGGAGGATTCGAGGATGAAGAATAAGAAAAGGTCAGATTTATGCTGGGGCTGCAATCAGTGCAAGTGTTCCCTTGAAGACTGAATTATTAAAGGTCCTTTGGCATCTAATGATGTCAAATGATTTCACAGAATCATGCCTGTGTTTGAAGGCATGTCCAGCCTTTCACAAATGGAATGGCACAGAAAACGTGCCCTTTGAGAGAGGCTCCCGTGCCCAGCAGCCCTGGGGTGCAGCTGCTGCTGCCCAGGAATGCTGACCAAGGACAGCCCAGCTCCCTGAGCACCCTGGTGCTGAAGGAATTCCCGTTTCCCACCTGGGATTGGGAGCTTTGCTTCCAAGATGGAATGTGAGCACAGCCGGGATCCACAGGGACAGAGCACAGGGGTCTCAGAGCAGAAATATCCTACCTGCCTTTGCTTCCCAGGCTGGAGCTTCTCCTGTCAGCCCTGGTGCTCTCTGTCCCACTTTTGGCCTTTCCACCTGCTCCTGATCCATCTCTGGGCTCTGTCCTGTGGGGATTGCAGCAGGAGCTGTCAGGATCCTCACATCACTAATGCATCCCAGAGCTGGGAGCTGGGATTGGATTGACGTTGGTGCACACCAGCCTGAAAATGAGTATAAAATCTCAGAATATTTTGGGTGGGAAGGGACCTTAAAAATCCTCCCACCCCTGCCATGGGCAGGGACACCTCCCCCTGTCCCAGGCTGCTCCAAGCCCTGTCCGAGCTGCCCTGGGACACTTGGCCATGGATTTCCTGGGAAAAAGGGCCAAAGCTCTTGGCAAGGACATCCCAAATTGCTATCCCTGGGAGGCCACAGGGACTCCAGGCCGATGAGATTCAGCCTCACTTTGTCCAGGAAAACAGGATTCCATCCTGGCCAAAGCCCCTGGGGGTGGTTGGGTCACTGCTCCTGTGCGGTAAGAGCCACACCCAGCACATGTCACTGTCACTGGGCTCCACTCCATGGAACAGAGCCACAGACCAGCCTGGCTCACTCCAGGCTGATCGGTGGCACAATCAAAGCTGACAGGGTCCCTCTGTCTCCTGCCAGGCACGAGCGGCGTTTGTGCACAGATTGGAGATGAAAGGTGATGGTTCCACTTCCTCCCATCTCAATTCCCTCCTCACTCACAGAACTCAGCTCCCTGCACCATCTCCCACGAAAATCAGGGATTTTCTCCTGAGGATAAGAGGAGAAATCCTATCTCCCATTTCTCCTCAAGAACCAGAACTTTTAAAGAACAAAAAGATGTGAAGTTCCCCCCAAAACCCTCATTATCCCTTGGCTTTGGGTGTCCCCCTCACCCCAGCCTGGACCAGGGCCAATTCCTCTGATTTTGCTCTAAGGCAGAGTGGAGCTGGGGGGGGGAGAGCAAACTGAATTTGACAAACTGCATTCTTAATTAATTTACATCCAATTAGTATTAATTAATTGCTGACTAAAGTATCACCCCATGTAATTATGTATGACAGTAAATAATCCTGGGCTGCAGGGGGAAGGCAGAGCAGGGAAACTCCTCCAGCTGCAGGTGGGTGATCCTTAACACACCCTAAACACAGCTCCCAGCACGGATCCAACCCCTCCCCGTCCCTCTTTTCCCCAAAAAGGAAATGTTCTGCACCAAATCCTTCCCCTGGATGAGACCATCAGGTTGGGGCTGCAGGACTGGGGAGGAGCAGGGAATGCCCAGGTGAGCCCCAGCCCCTGTGACACCTCCCCAGGCGCAGATTTTGGATTTTCTCTGCTCTTTTGAGACATGTGGAGCTTTTCCCCACTGCAAACTGAGGTGAGCTGAGGTGTAGCAGTAGAGCCAGAAGAGTTCGTGAAACTAAAATTTCCCATGCTGGGGACAAATGTTGGACAGGAGGCCCAGGGTGAGGTCAGTGGGGTGCCCGTCTGAGGGGTGACAATACAAACAGGACAAAAACCCCACAAATAACAGGAAAAAAGGCTCCTTTTAGGAGGAAGAAAGTAGGAAAGTAAACACAATCTCACGCTGGTTCCACATCGAGCTTCAGGCCTTTGCTCTGCACTTCTGTGGTTGATCCTCCCTGTTCCACTGAGCAAATTCAGTGTGACACTCACAGAGGAGCCGCTCATGAAAAATGGGCAGATTTTTGTCAGGTTGTATAAATGGATTAGCCAAAGTGACACCGTGTGGGAGGCAGAACCATCTGAGGAGGAACAAAATCACCTCTCTCTTACAAGGTCTGGATTTCACCTTCCATTCAAATGCCAATTGGAAGTGGCATTGAGGGTAATGGACTTTGGGAGATGTTAAATGGAAAAGCACAGGCAGGATAAATAATCTGCGAGCGCTGGTGGAGTCAGTGCAGCAGGAAGAGCCAGGGCTGCGAGAGGCTGCGGGACTGCTCTGGGTGCAGAGGTTAAAAAGGGCTTTTCAATAACCCAAAACTGCGAGTTGGAGTCGTACTCCAAGCGCCAGCTGGAGTTGTTTTAGTGTTGGAAAGGTAAAACTGGGCAGGTTTGAGCACAGAATTCCTCTGGGAATTCCTCTGAGCTGCTGGAGAAGGGCTGGGGTCTGATCCTGGCTGGAATTGAGATCCCTGTGCTGTGGGGCACAGCAGGAGCCAGGGCTGGTGTATTCCCAGAGCTCATTCCCTGTGCCCTTCCAGGCCAGGATGGATTCCTGCTTTCCTGGACAAAGTGAGGCTGAATCTCATCAGCTTCCAAGTCCCTGTGGCCTCCCAGGGATGGGAATTCGGGATGTCCTTGCCCAGAGCAGACAGCTCACACCACCTGTGGGGATGAGGGTATCCAGGATTTTCCTGCTGTCTCCAACCCACGTCTCCTGGCTCAGGAGGTTTGGACAACGCTCTGAGGCACAGGGAGCAATTCCTGGGGCTGTGCAAAGCCAGGGCTTGGCCTCAGAGATCCCTCGGGTGCCTTCCAGCTCAGGATATTCCACAATTCCCTGAGTTTTCCACTCCCAGCTCACCAATTCCCAATTATCCAGGAGGTGAAGGAGACAGCCCCAGTGTGCCCCTGCTCTGTGACCCTCTGGCTGCAGGGACAGGGGAGGACAGGCTCTGCTCTGTCCCCCAAACTCCACCAACAGCTCCAGGCATTGGCTCAGCAGAGCTTTCCTCCATGGGAACAATGTCATTCTTCAGAATAATTCCTATTCTGAATGCCCACCCCTGTCCCTTCTGTGAACGCCCCATGGAATGGGGGAATGCAGCTGGGAATGTTTTTATATCCAAGTGTCCTGAGGAGCTCTGCTGTGGGTGAGGAATGTGCATGGCCCAGCTCTGAATGCACTGAGTGCCTCCCCAATTCCTGTTCAACCAGAGCTGGAATCGCCCTCAGGAAGGAGAGGATGGCAGCGCTGCTCCCTCTGGGAAATCAGCACCCGGAGCAGCGAGATCCCCTCAGCTCCACCTGAATTAACCACAAATTAACCATTCATTAATTCAGGTTCATCCACCTGAATTAACCCTTCATTAATTCAGGCTCATCCACCTGCATTAACCCTTCCTTGTGCTCCAGCTGCCCCCTCAGCTCTGCTCAGCTCCATTCCCTCCTGCCCTGCCTGGGTCATGCTCTGCTCATCATCCCTGCCATGCTCCGTGCCAGGAGGGGTCCTTGGGATTCCATTTCCCTGCGGATCTGCAGTTTGGTGCCAGTGCAGAGGTTGGTGCTGGGGCAGTCCGAGCCTCTCCAGGCTGCAATTCCAGAGCACTCCTGGCAGGATGAGTTTCCCAGGAGCGCAGCAAAGCTGACTGCTGCCACCCCAAGGCTGCAGACATTCCCATCCCAAGCATTCCGATATCCTCTGGCAGCTGAAAGGATGCAAAAGCATCTCCCAGCCCTCATCTGACCCACAGGACACGGCTACAGGAACATTCCTTCCCAAATCCAGGGCCATCCCTGCCTCAGGCTTCTCTCGCTGCCAGCAGGGCCTGGAGAGCTCTCCCAGTCCCCGGAATGTTGGCCCTGTCCTGGGTTTGGGGGATTATTCCTTCACCACTCCATTTTTTACTTCCCTGCTCTCCACAGGAGCCCAGAGCCAGGCCCGAGGTGGGAATTCAGTGCCCAAAGAGCTCTGGAAAATGTGGCCTTGGCTCTCCCATTTTCTGCCTGCACAAACCACAATTCTCAAATGTATTTTATTTCCTTTTTTTTTGTTTTGTTTTTTTTTTTTTGTTTTTTTGTTTTTTTGTTTTTTGTTTTGTTTTGTTTTTTTCCCTACAGCAATACCACTCCTTTTCCTCATTTCTTTCTTTTCCCTGGCTTTAAATCATGGGGGATCCATCACCAGGGCACCACATTTGGGAATCCTCCTGTCCTGGGGATGGAGGCACCTCCAGGCTCCAGGGAAAGTTTTCCTGTGGCAACAAGGGACTGGAAGCCCCATCCAGGCCGAGAGGGGCCAGATCCCCCAGGAATAAACCGGAATAAAGCTCAGCAGAGCTGCACCATGAGCATGGGCCAGGGATGAGCCCAGCCTGGGGGAGCTGCAGGCAAATCCAGATTTAGGATTGTGCTCTCTCTGCTCTTTCCCAGCTCCGGAGCTCTGCAGTGCCCGTGGTTCCTGGAGACAAGGGGAGGCTTTAAATCCATAATTCCTTGTACGAAAGCCTCTACTGGAGAGATTTTGTCCTCTCCCAGCTCCATCAGCTGCTCAGGGACAGAGCAAAGGCGTTCTCCCCTCATGGTTACTCTTCCCAGGCCGGTGGGAGTTGTTCATCCTGTCCCCCCTGGCAGGAGGAACATGGTAATGTGTGCAGGGGCTTCTTCCTGAGGGAAACCACCCCCATCCTTCAGCAAAAATAACCAGGAATCAGTCCCTGGCAATCACAGGAACAGGGAGCTAAGAATTCCCTTCCAGCTCACCCTGCCATCATCCCTGCCCTGAATTAAGATGAAATCCTTTCATATCCCAAGGCCAGAGCTATTCCCAGTCCCATGGGCCATGGCAGGCAGGCAGGGAGCTCTGTCTGTGTTTATTTACCCTGTTTTGCTGAGTGCCTGTGGAAGGAAACAAATGTGGCCCCACACAAGCCCTGGGTTGGGCTCTGTGCAGAGGGAATTTCCCTGCTCCATCCGCACCTTGGACTCCCTGGAATCATCCCTTGCTCCAGCCCTGGGGAGGCTCTGTGCAAAGGTTGCCCTTTGTTCTCTGTCTGCTGCCAGGTGCTGCTCCAGCAGGGCAGGAGTTGGCTGGGAGTGTGGAATTCGTGGTCCTGGCAGCAGAGGAAGGGCAGGGATGCACAGAGGTGGCATTTCCCTTGGCACATCCGTGGGCTCCGTGTTGCTCCCAAGGTGGCAGAGGTGACTTTGCTCATCCAGGCCCTGCCACAGCCCCGAGCCCAGCGCCAGCCCCATGGTGGGTGGGTGTGAACAAAAGGGGATTTATTTCCCTTCCCAGCCCAGAAATTCCTCCATATCCTAGGAAAGACAGGGGAATCTCTGCTTGGAATGCACCAGGAATCCTTCCTGACCGGGATGTCTGTGCCAGGCCTAGGGTCAAACACCAGCAGCACCAAATCCCCTCAGTGGGAACCTTCCCCAAACTTCCCCAAAACCTCTCCCAGGCAGGTGCTGCTGCCACTTCAGAGGAACATTCCTGCCCTGTCAGCACAGACTGCAAACCTGTTTGCCCCAATTTCCCAATATTTACTGAGGCAGCTCTGCTCCTTTCTCATAAAGAAAAACATTTTTTGTCCTCTGGGCAGCAGAGAGAGAAAACATAAAGAGCTGCAGTTGTTGTCCAAAGTGCTCCTGATGCCTGCTTGGATTCCCTCGTGACTCTGGACAAATCCTGATGTCTCTGGTCCCCATTTAGCAGAACACAAAATCCCTGCTCCTGTCCTGGGGGGTTTCAGTGCTGGGCTCAATCCCTGCCCCAGTCCCACAGCACAGGGACAGCGATGCCACCCCCCTGCACAAAGAACCCTCAGCACTTCCAGAATGACTTTTCCCTAAGGATAAAGCATTGATGGCAGCCTGGCTCCAGCTGGGATTACTTCAAAGGGAAAGGTGGAACTCCAGCAATATGTGTGTGTTCTTGCAGCCTGATTGCAGCCCCAGTCAGGGACCAGAGCAGGTGCCTTCAAAGCTCTCTGAGCAGCAAAAACCCCAAAATGTTGCGCACGGGGTTGGTGCCATTAGCGCAAATCGTGAGTCCATCAGCAGAAATCCCAGCTGTCCTCAGGGAGGGGAGAACACGGAGTCAGCATTCCTGGAAGTCGGTGGGAACCACCAAACTGCTGCGCCCTGGTACTCAGAGCTGCATTTGGGATTTGGGCTCAGATGTGTCCCAGCTCTGCCAGGAACAGACCCAGCTCCGGGGAGGGGGTGTCACCCTGGACAGGCTCCCTGCAGGAGCACATTCCCCTTTTCCCAGGATTTGGGCTGAGGTGTGGCATGGATCCCAGGGAACAGGGACAGGAGGAGAGGGAACGGCCTCAGGCTGGGCCAGGGCAGGCTCAGGGTGGACATCAGCAGGAATTTCTCCATGGAAAGGGTGCTCAGGGATAGGAACTGTCCAGAGAGGTTTGGAGTGCCCATCCCTGCAGGTGTCCCAGGAATTCCTGGCTGTGGCACTCAGGGCTCCGGCTTGGATCAGTCACAGCTTGGATTTGATGACCCTGGAGCTCCTTTCCAGCCTAAATAATTCCCTGATTCAGTGCTTCCCACATCTCCCCATTTAACCACACACCCTTGGGCATCTCTCTGGATTTTTATCTCATTTTCCAAAATGAACTTTCCCAACAAAGCACGGACTTGCTCCTCCAGTCCGCAAGGAGTTAACTCCAGCCTCGTTTGCACCCGATCCTGCAGCATATGGAGAGACAATTCCAGGCCATCTGGATCATCAGCAGCCATCAGGTGCTGTGCTGTTCCACCTGCTAGAAAAAAGAAGGATAATGAAATGTGGGGATGATATTGCTGCATTTATCCATCCCTGCTCGTCCCTTTGGGCTGCAGGACCAAAGCCCTGCTTGGCAATTTGCAAAATAAACCGCATTTGCATCGGGCAGAAATAAAGATGAGCGAACCTTCAGAGCCCGAGCAGATGTTTTTCATTAGAAAATAATTTGTCAAAAGGTAGAGAGACTCCTGCTCATAATTTTCAGAACAGCTTCTCTCACTTTGGAGGGTAACGAGACTCAATTTAATTGCAAATGGGCTGCACGGCCAGGAGAACAAGGGGAGGGGAAGAATGAGAACATGTGCTGGGCTTCTCATCAAAATCCTTCCCCAAGTAAAGAGCTTGGGCTCTGCTCTCCCTGGGCAAGTGGTGATTTCTGATTTCACCTCAGAGCTGCTGGGCACCCACCTTTGGAGAGGAACAGCTTCTAAGGGAATGCAGGGAAATGTCAGGAAAACTTCTCAGCATCCATGAGTCCCTGTGCTGAAAATTGGCTGTTAATGCCTGAGAATCCCAGAATCCAGGAATATCCTGAGCAGGAGTGTCACCAAAATTGCGGGAAAAACAAAAACCCTCCAGCAACATTTTTGATGTTAGAGAGTCAAGGCATTACTTTATTTTCTGGCCAGAATGTTGTTCTGGCCAGGGTGTGCCACAGAAATCATCTCATCCACACACAGCCCGGCTGTGCAGAGAGAATCATTCCATGATGCACGAATTTTACAAGATTTTCGTTCAAATTTTACGCAGTCAAACCCCACAGAGATGCATTGTTTCAAAGTTCATTGGTCCAGAGTTGAGCAACCCTCAGTGTTCAGTTTCCCATTGGATCTGAATCCCCTCGGCTCCAATGTAAATTAGATCTTCATTTTTCAATTCTCTTATCAGTCCTTTCCGGGGAGATGTCTCCAGCTCTGTCAGAGGTGCTCTGGGGTGGATGTTTGGAGATGGCCACCGATGTTCTGTTCATGTTCTGTTGATGTTTTTATCTCTCTGGGGATCTTTGGGCTGCTCCACTCTGTGATGTGTTGAGTTCATCAGACCTCACCTGGCAGAACAATGTCCTAAAAAGAAACTTAGAATTCCTTTTCCTGGAGTAAAGACAAACAAAGCCTTTGACTGAAGTTATACCCAATTTTTAAACTGGTGTATTTTCCAACAGGAGGAACCCACAAGGATCAGGAATCCAACGCTGGCCCTTCCCAGACACAACAACAACTGCACCTGAGCTGGGCCAGGCTTTTCTCCTCCTCCTGCAGCTCCTTATAAATCGAATTCCACCAAGAAGAGCCCAACTCATGGAGCACTCCGAGGTGAAGCCAAGGAAGGAGGTGGTGATGGGAAAGACTCAGGAGCTGCTGGAGAACTCTGTACTCCTTGGGGATTTCTTATTTCCTGAAGCCCAAACTCTGGGATCTGCGCTTTAAAAGGCAATAAAGAGCATTAAATTCCCCCAATCCCCGATTTGAGCTGTGAAAGGCTCCCTGTGCAGATTTCAAGGGATGATCCTTCCTTCTTTATTCCCAAAATCAGGAGATTCCACCTCCCCTGAGGAATGAATTCCTGACTTAAATAAACAATTGGCAGCACCTGAAGGCCTGTGGGGAATTCCTGGGAGGGAATTCCAGCTCTGCCACTGATTTCCAGGAGCAGAGCATTCCCAGGACTGTTCCACAATGGGACAGTGAGCACTGTCCTATCCTGAGCCAATCCTTCTCCTCTTCTCATGGAAAATGGGGATGGTGTCCTCTTCCAAGTTAGTTTTCATGGCTGCACCTGTAACACTGCAAAGGTAACAAAATAAGGAGAAATCTGGAATTCTTTTCACACACACACACAAAAAAAAAAATCTGGAGTTCTTTTAATAAAAACAAGCAGATGTATCTGGGAGATCCTTGCTGATCAAGGAAATGTTTTATTTTGCAGGCAAAGTCACTGCTTGGACTTCCAGGGAATAATTCCAATTTTCAATGTAAATATATTGCACTGGCTGTTTATTGTTCAAGTTTTGTGCATTTTTTTCTTCAATTTTCAAAGGCTTTATCATATAAATTCAGAGGTTTCTCCTGTTTTCTTCTATTACTTTCAGCACATGCTTCAGGACATTCTGGATATTTATTTAAGGTGTGAGTTCTATTTCAGCAGTGTCTTATTTGTAAATGAAATAGTGTGTTAAAGAAAAAAAAACAGAATTTTCTGAAGAAACGGATAATTATGGAAAACAGGGAAAAACGGAGCTTTGTGCATTTGCTGAGTCTCCCCACGTCTATAATGATGCAAAGCAATGTTTGGCTGCTTAATCAACCCAGGGAGGCTTTGCAAGGCTGTAAAAATGGGGCAGAAATCCCAAGGGAAAATGACTCCTTATTGACATTCCCGAGCCTGGCTTGATGTGAGAACAGAGCTGCGTAAAGAGGAGAAATGACAGGGGGAAAAAAAAAAAAAAAAAATCCAAACATTTCCCAGCACTGCTGAAGTTTCACTGAAGTCTCTCCCCAGATGGAAATCTCCAACTTGCTGAATATCTGAGCTGTTTAAATCACCTCATGAGATATTTAACTCCTCTGCCATGGGTGAGAAAAACAACCAGAGCTGCTCAGGAACGTCTGGGCCCTTCTTGGGAAAGAACACAGAGCACCAGGAGCTCATCAAGAGCTTCAGTTTCATCCCAGCTCTGGGAATAGGAAGAATCCTTTACCCCGGCAGCTCTTCCCCTCTCCAGGAAGGCTCCTGAGCTGAGTTAGGGAGACAAACAGCAGAGTTTTGGGGAGGGGAGGAGGATTCTGTGCCCTGAGCCCTGTGTCACAGCCGGGGCCACTTCACCCCCATGGCACCTGCCCTGCCCCACTGGCACCTCCATAAACCAGGGATTGGAAAATACACCAGTTGAAAAATTTTGGATAACTTTAGTCAAAGGCTTTGTTGTCTTTACCCCAGGGAAAGGAATTTTAAGTTTCTTTCCGGCATATTGCTGTCAGGTGAGGTCTGATGAACTCAACACACCAACAGAGTGGAGCAGCCCAAAGATCCCCAGAGAGATAAAAACATCAACAGAACATGAACAGAACATCGGTGGCCATCTCCAAACATCCACCCCAGAGCACCTCTGACAGAGCTGGAGACATCTCCCCGGAAAGGATTGACAAGAAAATTGAAAAATGAAGATCTAATTTACATCGGAGCTGAGGGGATTTGGATCCAATGGGAAACTGAACACTGAGGGTTGCTCAGCTCTGGACCAATGAACTTTGAAACAATACATCCCTTTGGGTTTTAACTGTATAAAAACTGGGGGAAAATCCTGTAAAAGCATGTGGTTTTGGAATACTTTCCTTGGCACATCCTGGCCAGTAAATAAAGTAATGCCTGATTCTCTATCACTCCAAATATAGTGCTGGAGGGTTTTCTGTTTTTCCTGATTTTTGGTGACACAGGGATTGTCCACATTTACCATAAATACAGAAACAAACCCATGCAGAGCATTGCAGCTCCCAGCCCTGGATGGACAATATTTGCTGAAATAATTTCCCACCTGTTTTCCCTCATTTTAAATTTCCCTCATTTTAAATTTCCCTCCTCTGCTTCCCCTGTGTTCCCACACCTGTGCTGCCTTCTTGCCCACATCCTGCCCATCCTCTTCCTCCTGTTCCGCCAGCTGCTCTCCATCTTCTTTTTTGGAGGGTTATTGAATGTTATTGATTCATTAGGATGAATTAATTTGCAGACAAATGGTTTTAAAGAGTTCAAGCCGCCAAGCTCTTCTCTCCTCCCCCCATTTGCAGAGTGCTGCGTGTGCATCGTGCACTGTAGGATTTTAGGCAATTTGGGGTTTTTTAATAGGAATCTACAGCCAAGCACCCAGATCCCACTGGAATCCCATGGATTTGGGTTCCTGAGGCTGAGGGGGGTGTCAGAGCTGCGGAGTGCGGCGGCTGAGGCTCGGCCTGAGCAGCAGTGGGACACAAAGAGCAGTGTCCCCAGCCCAGGTCTCACCCCTCAGCCCTCCCTGGGGTTATTCCTGCACATCCCCATTCCTCCCAAACCCCTGCAATCCTCCTCCCAGCCCCTCCTGACCTGCCCACCCTGGCACTGAATCCCACACTCCTTGCCAGTGACATTTCTTATTGATTTTTAAAAAGCTTCTGCTTCCCCACACTGCTGCTTTAACAGTCCAGCCCTGCAACTTCTGCATTGAGTACTTGCTTTTTTTTTTTTTTTTTTTTTTTTTTTTTTTTTTTTTTTTTGGCCAGGCTCTTCTTGAGGCACATCCTTCTAATTTATAAGCTTGTCCTGCGACAAAATAAAATCAAAATAAAGCTGGAAACGTTTGTGGCTGGAGCTGTCAGTGTTTCTCCCTCACAGCTGGCAGCATCCCCTGGTGATCACTGTTCCATGGGTTGGATCTCTTCAGAGATGTGTCATACAATTCCATTTTTAATCAGGTTGGAGCTGCAAAAGCATCCGAGGCCAGGCCTGGATGGGAGGAACTTTAAAATCCCAACCCAAACTGGGATTCCATGATTTTGGGAGGCTCTGAAATAATGAGCTGAAATAACAATTTATCAGTCAATCCAGGCTCAGAGTTCTATTTGGACAGGATGGATGTAGACTCAAGAAATCCCTCCAGTGCATCTTTTCCCAAAATTCCCCCTGGAAAGCCCTGACTTTAATTGAGCACAGGGATAATAAACAGGGAAGTTTCCTCTGCCTGAGGAGAGAGTGAATTCCACAGGTCCCACTGCCTTTTGGGGGCACCTCCTTCAAACCCTAACTCTTCCCCTCCAACTCCAAACCTCCCTAAGCTGCTTTTCCTTCAGCAGTGAGGAGAAAGGGATTAGGATCATCTGGAGCAAGGAATGAATGCTCCCTAGGTTTTGTGTAGCAGCAGCAGCAAAGCTGGATTAAAAAATCTTGGCAATTTTGATTTCAGCTCCTTTTAGACTGAGAGATGGAAATAAAAAGCAGCATCCCAACAAAAGGGAGCTGCTGAAGCTGTTCCTTGGCTGCACAGAGGGAATTGGATCCTGGAAAATCCGCTCTGGGACAGCTGTGCTGTTACAATGAGCACAAACAAACAAGGCTGAGGCTCCCAAGAAAACCAGACAGGGCCATATCCACATCCCTGATTTCTGAAAGCTTCTGTGTGCATATCCACAGGCAAAGTGCGAGGCACGTGCGCAGCCGTGTTTGGGGATTTTTCCATGGAAAACAGGAGTGGATGGAGTCCCCCAGGGAATGCTGCTACCGGAGCAGGGGGAGCCCTGCAGGGCTCTGTTTCCCCCGCAGGCATCACTCCCTCCCCGCTCCTCCTTCCCCAGCCATTTCAGCACCCCTTCCACGGGAGTTGGATGGGTTTCACTTGTTCTTGGTTTGAAAGACAGGTGTCTGCTAAGGAAGGTGGGAACCTTCCTTAGAATAGAGAATGTGAACCCTCTCCCTCCGAATTATTATAACTTTGGAATCAAGGGCTTTGAGGCAAAGATATGGGAAAAGGAATAAGAGTTCTTTACTTGTATATATAATGAGGCAAACAATCAATACCAACAACAGTAACAACAAACAAGACCCAAACCCGGTGGCAGATGTCCCTGGGCTGCCAGGCACTGTCCCTTTGGTGCAGTCACAGTCACAGCCAGCAGGGGCGCTGTTGGCTCCCAGCTGGGCAGGGCAGGTGCGATGACTCCTGCGCAGCTGCAGGGGGCGCTGTGGGGCAAGGTCAGCTCTGTGTCACGTGGGGAATGGCAGACGGGCTGGGCAGGGATGGCGCGAGCAGGACGGGCTGGGCAGGGATGGTGTGAGCAGGACAGGGCTGGGCAGGGATGGCACAGCAGGATGGGCTGGGCAGGGATGGTGTGAGCAGGACGGACTGGGCAGGGACGGTGTGAGCAGGACGGACTGGGCAGGGATGGCGTGGGCAGGACAGGCTGGGCAGGGATGGTGTGAGCAGGACAGGGCTGGGCAGGGATGGCGTGAGCAGGACGGGCTGGGCAGGGATGGTGTGAGCAGGATGGGCTGGGCAGGGATGGTGTGAGCAGGACAGGCTGGGCAGGGATGGTGTGAGCAGGACAGGGCTGGGCAGGGATGGCACAGCAGGATGGGCTGGGCAGGGATGGCGTGAGCAGGACGGGGCTGGGCAGGGAGCTCAGAGCAGGCAGATGGAGCGGCTGGGTGGGCTCACCCGGGGCTAGCCAGCAAAAGGTGGCAGGAACTCTGCAGATGTGGCAGGCAGGGTTGTGGGGCAGCAGCAGCTGGGCCCCCCTTGGCAACAGCTGCAGCGCAGCCAGATAATGTGCCCTCCAGGAGGGGAAAAGGGAGGTTGGAATTCCATGCCCCTTTCCCAAATGAAAAGCTCATCCACCAGGTAGAGAAAACAGGACAAGCTGGGCTTTTTCCGCAGTTGCAGCCAAAAGGAGCCAGGAGTTCCCCACCGTTGCCTCTCCGAAGTTCGGGTAGCAAGTCCCGTTCCTGATGGCCAGATCTCACCTCTCCTCACCCCACCCTGGCCACATTCTTTGTCTCTTAAATGGTCCTGAAATATCTGGTCATTGGTTACCTAGCAACAGAATGGGGAAAAATTCCGCCCCCTTCAACAACTTGGATTTTCCTTGCTGGGAACTTTGCTGGGATTTCCTGCCTGGAGCGGAGGTGCAGGAGGCACATTCCCATTCCCTCACCCACCTTTGGAGTGTGAACGCTGTCATCCCTTCCTTTTCTCCTGTTCTTCTCTCCAACTCAGGCCCTGCTCTGCAGAGCTCTTATCCTGCCAAAAAACCTCTGCACTTCCCTCCCTCCGTGGGTCTCCAGCACTGCTGCAGTTCAGTGCCCCACACTGGAATCTCCCAGAGATCAGGGGAGCAGGAGGCTGACCCTGCCCCTCTTGGATGCTGAAATTTGGGTTAGATTGGACTAAAACTCTCCAAACTCAGCCTTGGGAGAGCCTGGATCATCCAGGATTGGCACCAGAGCACTTTCTGATGGGATTTTGGTAAGAATCTGTGGCTGCTCTGCACCAGGCACTGCCAAACACCTCCGGGAAATTCTCCTTTCCCAGCCTAATCTGAGGCTCCAAACGGAAAATCCCTGGGGAGGGATGTGAATTTTGGGACTCCTCCACTTTTGGAGCTCCACTGCCGGAGCTCACCCAGCCTCCACTGTGCTGAATCATTCCCCCTTTCCAGGGAAAAACCCCAAATCTGGAGAGAAACACCTGAGGGGTTTGGCCATGGATCAGACTGCCCTGATCAAGTATTTAATTAAGGAACAAGGAAAGACCTGAGCTTGTTAAAATGAACTGAAGAGAGCCGTGGCACTGCAGCTAGCTCGGGGTGTCACAGCCCTGCCCAGACAAACACAGCTGGACTATCGTCTAGAAAGGAAAAGGAGCTGTTTCAGTGATTTCAGTCCCCAAAATGTGGAATTGCTGCCAAAGGAATGCCCTGGAGGTGTTTGGCTCACTCAGAGCAGCAGGGGAAGGCTCTGGGAGTGGATGAGCTGAGTTAATAAAGGGTTTTTCCAGTCTTCACTGGTCTCTGAGCCCAGCTGATGAAAATAAAGGACATTCAAACACCAAACTCACAGCCCTGTTTTGTTCAAATAATGGCTCTGCTTAGCATTCCAGCCCTGCCTGAGGGAGAGTGTTTATTTTATTCTGGAGTTTAATTGAATCCCCACAAGGCTGTCCCTGGGCAAAACCACTGGAGAGCAAGGCTCAGAAAATAGGAAGTGTTGGGACACACTGGGGACAAGCGCTGGGAGAAGGTGATTTTTGAGAGGCACAGAGCTCCCCTCACAGCCAGCCCGAGGTCTGAACTCTGCCAGCTCTCCCTTGTTGATAATAAGAAGCCGCCTGGCCTTCCTGGTGGCCCTCGCCCGGGACACGAGCCCCAGCCCACCACAGGCTACTGTGTGGATGTCTCACACCGAGGGGGGGCTGTTCCCGGCGAGTGGTCTGCTGCAGGTGCCGATGGAAAAGGAGGCGCGAGGAGGCAAAGGGTGTGCGGGAGGGGGTCTCCCCCGTGCTCCCCTTTATTGAGGGTTCAGAGTGCAGGTGACTGAGAGGGGGAGAGGAGGAGAATCCCAAGATCTGTCTCTGTGCAGCCGCTTATAAGGGGGAAGGGGTAACCAATCAGGGAAGGGATGAGGGGAGGAGCTAAGGGTACAGGAACCAATAGTTACAAAAGAGGGAGGGGTACAATACAAATCTACCAATGATACGCCTAACGGAACAGAACTTACTGGAAAGGTGGGTGGATCCAGAGCCCTGGGCACGCCTTGCCCCGGGATCCAGGGGCAGACCCAGGCACTCAAACTCCGAGATCCTCCCATGGCGGGTGGAGCCAGCCTGGGAGGCTGAGGCAGCTAGGGGCGGGCCCACCGCACTCCCTGAGGCACTGCAGGAGCCTCCTGTGCCTCTCTCTGCAATGCTGGGGAAGCACAGGCTCATCCCGACCCAGACCCTGCTGATTTCCCATCGCTCCTAACACCAAACTGGACAGAACCAGTTCTCCTTTGGAGCACCACAAAAGCACAATTGTTTCCCACCGTGCTGGTCAGGATCACGATTATTCCATGGGGGGAATCATTATCACGATATCATAACCATTATCATGGTTATTCTATAGGGGCTATCATTATCATGACATCACAATCATTGTCATGATTATTCCATGAGGGGAATCATTATCACAATGTCATAATCATGATCATGATATCATTACTATTATTATCATGATGCCACAATCATTGTCATGATTATTCCATGTGGCAGAATCATTATCACGATATCATAACCATTCCCATGATTATTCCACAGGGCAAATCATTATTATGATGTGACAAATATTGTCATGATAATTCCACGTGGCAGAATCATTATCACAATGTCATAACCATTATAATGTTTATTACATATGGCAGAATACTTATCATGGTGTCACAATAATTTTCATGATGTCATAATCATTACCATGATTATTCCATGGGGGAATCATTATCATGATATCATAACCATTATCACGACATGATAACCATTCCCACGATTATTCCACAGGGCCAATCATTATCATGATGTGACAAATATTGTCATGATAATTCCATGTGGCAGAATCATTATCACAATGTCATAACCATTATCATGATGTCATAATCATTATCATGATTATTACATATGGCAGAATACTAATCAAGGTGTCACAATAATTTTCATTATGTCATAATCATTACCATGATTATTACATGGGGTCATGATGTCACAGTCATTGTCATGATAATTCCATGGGGGGAATCATTATTATGATGTCATAATCATTTTCATGATGTCATAATCATTACCATTATTATTCTGTGGTGACATATTAAATATCCCATATATTATTATATTATTATATTATTATATTATTATATTATTATATTATTATATTATTATATTATTATATTATTATATTATTATATTATTATGTTATTGTGATAATCACGATATCATAATTGTTATCAAGATTATTTCATGTAGAGGAATCACTATCACAATGTCATAATCATTTCTGTGATCATTCCAAGTAGAAGAATCCTTATCACAATGTCATAATCATTTTCATGATCTCATAGTCATTATCATGATATCATAACCATTATCATTATTATTCCATGTGGGGAAATCATTATCACAATGTCATAATCATTGTCATGAGATCATAATCATCACCATAATTATTCCATTTGTGGGAATCATGATCATGATGTCATAATCATGATCACAATGTTATAATCACTATAATGATTATTCCATGTGGGTGAATCATTATTACAATGTCATATCATTATCACAATATCAGAATCGTTCTCAGGATTATTCCACGTGGGGGAATCATTATCACAATGTCATAATCATTGTCATGAGATCATAATCACTATAATGATTTTTCCATGTGAGGGAATCATGATCATGATGTCAATCATGATCATGATGTCATAGTCATTATCATGATTATTCCATGTAGGTGAATCATTATCACGATATATTTTAATATAATTGTTACAACGATTGTTATATAAATGTATAATTGTTATAATGCTTGTTATCACGATTATCCCAATGTGACCCTGAGGTGCTGTCTGGCTGGAGTTGCTGTGCTTTGGAGGACACGGCAATCCCAGCCAGGACTCACCGAAACCCTGTGGGATTTTCCTCCCAAGTGGCAAATTCCCAGTGAAATCCATGGAACAGCACCGTGCAGGGATCTCCCAGGGCTGGATTGGCTCAGGCCCCTGTGAGCATTCCCATAATGAACACTTCCATCCCATCCCCCTTTTCTTGCTGAAGGTGACTCATTTAACACCCTCGAGTTGTTTGCAAGGGACTGGGGATAATTAAAAATTAAATGGATTTTCTCCATTACACAGCCATTATTGGCAGTTGTGCATTAACTGGGGATTTCGATTAATAGTTCTTCACCACTCCAGCTTTTCCAGCAGCCAAACTTCTCCTGGAGCTGATTGCTCATGCCGCTTTATCCTCCCTCTCCACGGGGTTTAAATTCCACCAGGAATCCAGGGGTTTCTCTTCCTCGGAAAACATGGAAAAGCAGCAGAAAGCTCCAAATACCTCTGTCCCAGCCCAGCTCCCTGGACAGAGCTGATGGAAAGCTCTGGATTTTTCTTTCCTCTCCACCCACAAAGTGCTGAGGTGGCTCTTTCCCTGAGCCTCGTGCTCAGGGGAGCTCAGCTCAGCTCACTCCTTTATTTGATATCTGAATTTTCAGGCTTTCCTGACCCTGTTCCCATTGCTGGGACATCATTCCGAGCTGCAGCCTGAGCGTGGCTCAGGTGAAGCGCCTGGGCTGTGACATCAATGCCTACAGCTTGTTTATTCAGGGGGAAAAAATCCTCAGATCCTTAGGGAACCCTTGGGAATAATCCCTAGACTTGTTCTGTGGGCATTGGGGCACGGCACAGGCGGACCAACACTGGCTTTGGGAGATCTAAAAATTTGGGTTTAATTCCCAGCTGGGGGCTGCTTTATCCTGGATTTCCCATTGTTCCTGATCCCGGTTCATCCCAGGGGCTGCTGTGACCCCAGGACTCCCCAGACCCAGAATAAAGGGAGCTCTGAGGGCACCCAGGGCTCAGCTCAGCTCCTGGATCAGCTCCTGGCACACCAGGCTGGGCTTTCCCGGGGAAATGGAGGTCTTTGGAGGGGGTCACGGCCAGCATCTTGACCCCAAAATGCCCAAGTCAGCTGGGCAGGTGCCAGGCACTGGGAGGGCTTGGGAATGGCACAGGAATAGAGGCAGAGCCGCAGTCCTGAGGGTCTGAGGGGCTTTCATTCCCAGGGGAGCCCTGGCTGCTGTGGCGCTCCACGAGAAGTGGGAAGATTCAGATTGTCCCTTTTGCTTGGGGTCACCTCTGACTGCATCCCCAGCCCTGACTGGCAGTGCCCAGGCCCCTCTGCCCACCCAGGGCTGAGCTCCTGCTCAGGGTGAACCCCCCCAGGGAGATGGAGGGACACCAGGGACACCAAACAGCACCGGGAGCCCAGCACGAGGTGACAGCACTGCCTCAGGGACAGGAGGGGAGAGATGGGGACCCCAGACACCCTTGGGAGCCCAGCACGAGGTGACAGCGATGGCCCAGGGGCAGGAGGGGAGAGATGGGGATCCCAAACAGCCTTGGGAGCCCAGCACGAGGTGACAGCGATGGCCCAGGCGCAGGAGGAGAGGAGGGTGATGGGCAGGACTCGTTCCCAGGCAGGGTCGGAACAGTCCGAGCTCTCCACAGCCCCACACCTGCCCCGGGTCACCGAACACCACCCCGGGCTCTGCTGCCACCCCGGGCTCTGTGGAGCCCCCAAAGCTCTCCATCCTCCTCCAGGAACTGCCAGGCATGAGTGAAAACCCCAATAAATTAACACGCTGCCCATTTCAGTCTCCTTTAATTGTTCTCCCCCGGCGGAGGTGACGGGCGGTGATCCATCTCGCTGGCAGGCAGTGCCAGACTGCAGGATGGATGGTGGGATGCAGCAGGAATATTCAGGATGAGCGATGGCTGAAGGCTGTTCCTGCAGCAGCACGGGGACGCTCAGCCTCCCTCATTCCTGAGCATCCCCGAGCACACGGCTCAGGTCAGCTCTGTGCTGTCCCTGGAGCCAAACCCACGCCGTGGATTCAGTCCCATTGCCATCTCCTGGGCTATCCCAGGGTTAGGATTGACACGACACAGCACTTTATGAATACCCAGCCAGGGTCAGAGCTGCCTTGTGCCAGGTTTTCTCTGCATTTATGCCCTGGGATTGAATAATCTCCATCTGGAAGGCTTCAAAGGACAATGGGATCCGATGTGGGATCTTTAAAGGTGAGAGGAATAAGGGAGTGTCTTTACAAACAAACTGCTGGTAAGGTAAGACCGATACTGAGAGACAGAAGAAACAATGGGAAGGATTTCCATAGGAATTCCAGTGATTGACTCACCCAAGGCTGTGGTAATAAACTACAGGGACAGAGATATAAGAAAAAGAAGAAAGGGGGGATTTATATTAAGGGGGTCTGCATTAGGGGAAATGTATATTACTGTGTCTGCATTAGGGGAAATGTACATTACTGTGTCTGCATTAGGCGACTTGGAAAGTCTGTATCTCTGGAGTACCTCAGCCTATGAGGAAAGAGAGAGGGAACTGCGGCTGGGAAATTAGGATAAAAAGAGGCTGTGTCCTCTAGCAATCCGAGAGACCCCCTGGGAAACGGCCAGGAGCTCTCCCTTTATTCATGAATAAAGTTACAGGACTCCTGTGTCTCCTTTTTGGACATAAACCTCTGGTGTTTGTGGATTAATTTTTCCTGACAAAGGGATGTTCCTGCAGGAAAGGCACCTGTGAGGAGTGTGGCTGGAAAAAAACTGGAGAGGAAGGAGCATTTCAGTCCATGGGAGGAAAACCAGAAGTCCTCCAGGCTGAATGGAAATGGAATAAAGAAATACTCACAGGGAAAGGCAGCAACCATGGGATAAAAATCCACCAGGGCCCTGCATGGATACCTGGCTTGGAGATGGGAAAGAGCAGGATAAGGGCTCTGTTCCTGCCAAGGATCTGGCCCTGGCAGGGTTCTGTGCCTTCCTGGTGCTCAGGAATCACCCTGATCCAGGAGATCTCGGTGTCACACCAGCCTGGGCTGGGCTGTGTCACATCAGCCTCCACAGGAGGTGACAGTGGTGCCCAGACAGTGCCAGCCAAGGCCTGTCAGAGCGAGAGCTTCCCCGAGTGTGAGGAGCTGCTCCAAGCAGAGGCACCTCCCTGTCTGTGTGGAGTCCCTCTGGGCAGTGGGAGGCTCTGGGGAGCTCAGCCGTGCAGGGCAGGATCAGCCAGGCAGACCTGTCCCTGCCTGCAGGAACATTCCCAAATTAAAGGCAATTCCTTTGACATGAAGCTATGGATGAAACAAACAATAATGGATTAAATCTGCAGAGCCACTGGGAAGAAATGGCATCTGTCCTCTTTCCTGGGGTCTGGGATTGTCCCTGTAACCCTTCCAAGGGATAAACAGGGAAGCTGTCAGGGTTCATTTGAACACCTTTTCACTAAACGGCCTTTAAAGAGGAGAAGCAACTCCAGCCACAGCGCAGGGCACAGGATCAGCGCCCGACCTGGACAAGGGCAGAGCAATGTTCTGTGGGAAGAATTTCCTTAAGGGCCCAGGGGAACAGAGGAACTTTTCCCTTTGAGGATAACTCTGGGGGATTCTGCACAGCTCGAACAAAAGCAGCTCTGCCTTCAGGGGAGGTCTGGCCCACTCCATTTATAGTTCTAACCATGGATAGAGCTTCTGCTGCCTCAAAAACCAGGGCAGGGTCTGGAAGGAGCTTTCCCTTGGATTCCCAGCTGTTCCCGATGCTCCACATTTCTCCTCAGCCCTGACAAGATCAGAAGAGGGTGACCCCATTAGACTTACATAGGAAATGACCCCAAATCTTTCCCTCACAGGAAAACTGACCTGAAGCTTTTTTTTTTTTTTTAGGATTGAAGTGATTTGGATCACCTTTTCCCCTTCCTATTTCTCATCCTCCAAGGAGCAGCCCTGGTGCCCAGACCTGGGGGAATGATGTCTGTATTTTCCTCGTACAGACCAACTCCAGAGCTCCCAGCACAGGGGAGGCAGGAATTGTCCTGGTGAGAAAGGAGTGGTCAATAGGTAACTCAAGTTAACTATTGAGAGACAGAAAGCGTGAATTCTAAACCTAGAAAACAGGAGTCCCTTTATCTTGTCAAGGTAAGAGGGACAAGAATCTGTTTGAGGCCAGCACAGAAACCCTGAATCACCCACCAGGGACTGCCCGTGCTCCAGAGAGAAAGGTGAAAAGTGCACTGTGATGAAGACTACAGATCTGCATCACAAGAAGACCCCAAAGACCACCAGGACACACAGCGCATGCGCGGCACACATGCTAATGATATTAATGATTTCTGAGAAGTGATTTGTATAACCACTCCCATCCCGGGGAATGTGATGAATATTCATGAATGTTACCATAATATTGTGTGTTGGCAGTGCTGGGGTGTGTGTGTTTGGAGGAGTGAATCCCCACACCTGAATAAAGCAAATCCCCACTGCTCTGACTGTGTCTCTGAAGTGTCTCTGGGCCTGCTTGGGGTGAATCACTGTCCTGGCCCTGGCAGGGGAGATGCCCCTCTCCTGGATGGAGAAAGGTCCTGGAAGCTGCAGGGAGGCCCAGCTTGTCCCCATCCAGAGAAGGAGGTCCTGCCTGGGGCAGGGGAGCAGGAGCTGGGTTAGTCCAGGACTGGGGATCAGGGGTTGGGGAAGAGGAGCTCCTTCTCCCTCTCCTCCTGCACCCCACGGGAAGGAGGGGCCTGTTACCCATGGGTAAGGCTTTGTAAAGGAAAAGGCCTTGTAACATGGCTCCCGCCTGTTACTTAGGCTAAGTAGAAGGGAACTATGGGAGAGTGATTCGGCTAGAATAGAGGAATGTGAGAACCTGAGAGACTCTGTGTGACATTTGTGCGTCCACCTCGTGGCGTTTGGTGCTTGGTTGACTTGGGCTTGTTGTGCCTTAAAAATATGTAATCTAGTAACTGACTAATGGCTTAAAAAACAGTTTTTTTGCAATAAACAGCTCTCCTGTGCACCTGCCTGGGGTCCCTGCGTCGCTCATTAGCACCACAGCCTGTGAACGAATGCAACAGGAGCACACCTGGCAACTGCTGGGCTGTTCTGGTGGGGTCGGTGCAGTCTCTGCTGCCCTCGGGAAGGATGGGACTGTCCATGGCTGTCATTCCCATCCATCCACATCCCCGGAGCTCGGAGTGCTGGGGAATTCAGCCTCAAAGTCAGTTCGGCTGAGCACAGATTGTCCCCTCCGTGACTGCAGGGATGCAGCAGCTCCTGGGCGGAATTCCCGAGCTCCATTAGTGGCTAATTACATCAGATTTCCCCGAGCAGACTCGGAGTGGCAGCGAGCCCGCGGTGACAGCGCTCGGAATGTGCAGGCCAGGGACGAGAGGAGCAGGAGAGCCGAGGGAGGGCTTTAATTGGCTTAATTCGCAGCGCAGCACCCGCCCCAGCCTCCAGCCTGAGCTTCCCCGGGCCGGGGCTGCGTTTGTCTGGGAGTAAATTCAGCATTTTGTGATGAACTCACGGCACTGGGGTGATGCTGATTGGGAGCAGCGCTGGGAGCCTCTCCCTCCCCTGGCACTGCCAACCCCTCCGGAGCTCCATCCCTCACCGGAATGGCTTTGGCACTCCCTGTCGGGCTGGGACAGCCCTCCCAAAGCCTCCCTGCCCTCCCAAAGCCTCCCTGCCCTCCCATCCCACCCTCCCTGAGCCTCCCTGCCCTCCCATCCCACCCTCCCTGAGCCTCTTTGCCCTCCCATCCCGCCCCATTCCCTCCCCCAGGAGTTCTGAAATGTCCCAGAGCCCCACGGAGTGAGGAGGGGACAGATGAAGGCCAGGGGGGAACAAGGGTCAGTGTGGTCTTCATCAGCATGGTCACCTCACTCAGAAAATGGGTTTGTGCATTTCTTTCTTGTTTCAATTTAAAAAACCCCCAAGTTTTGGAGAGCTGGTTTTTGGAAAAAAGAGGCAGCAGAGAATCTTGGGAATGGTTCTGGAGCGTCCTGGAGGAGCGGCAGTTCTGCAGGGCCGGGAGGCCCCAGTGGCTCCTAGGGGACACACATTCCTTGCCTGCTGGTTTTTCAAGTGGAGATGGAGCTCTGAGACACCCAGGACAGCCAAAATATTTGCTAAATTTTGGGGGAAAATCTGGAATATCCTCGCACTCCTCATGCCAGCCAGCAGCAGTGGACACATTCCCAAAGCGCTCCCCAACAGGAGGTGTCCCTGTGCTGATGATGCCTCAGTCCAAGCGGCGGCTCTGGATTTGGAATCACAGGCAAGAGGGATGGAAATGTCACACAAAATGTCCCCCAGGGCTTGTCAGACCTCCCAGCCCTGGGCTGTGAGTGGCCCAGCTCATCCCTCGCTGGGCAGGGCTCAGCCCCCGTGTCCCACAACACCAGCAGGGCACAGAGGCTTTGGCCCAGAGAAAAAACAAAAAGCAGAACTGAGATTTTTTTCTCCTGGGAGCTCTGCTGAGCAGGTTTTTGGCTGGGTTTCATGAATGATTTTTTCTCCAGGGGGACAAAGCCACGAGGAGGGAGAGCCGTGTTTGTGGCCGTGCCCCTCTGAGGGTGATTAAAGCTCTCGCACACCAAGAACAGACACATCTGGCAGGGGCAGGAGTGCGGCAGAGCCCTGCTTCCAGCAGCAATTAAAAAGGGGGGTGAAGAAAGGGAAAAAGCCAATTACGTGTAATTGGATTCAGTAAACTGAATTATCTCCCTATTAAAGCCGTGCTTGTTTTTTAGATAGTGGGACATTCAAACCATCAAAGGCATTAATTGATTCATCCCCTTTTTCAAGTGCTTTCTCAACAGTGCCTCTATTCAGGAGCTGCAACCTTTTGTTCCTGGGGGGAATGGGAATTATCCAGCCCATGTTTGTGTATTGGGAGCTCTATTCACTCCGGCTTTTTTTGTCGTGGTACTGTTTTAACTAAAAAAAACCGAGCTGAGACTCCTGCAACACATAATGAAAGGTTTATTTCTTCTTTTGTGCTGCCTTCAGTGCTGCTGGAAGTGTGATTTAACTCGGGAGAGAGGCAGAGGGGTGTTTGGGGGCTGATCCTGAGGCAGTCAATCCCAAATTCGGGAGCTCCACGGATGGGAGGGAAGCCAAGGAGAAGCAGGAGCCTCCTGGGTGGTGCTGGGCAGCTCTGGCTGAAGGTTCTGCACAGCCCCAGGGCACTTTTACAATCGCTGTGCCCTCTGCAGCCGCAGGAAACGCTGGATAAAGGGTGTTCCATGCTCAGGGAGCATCCCAAAGGATCCCGGGGCCAGTGCTGACCCCAAGGCTCGGTGCGGTGCCATAAATAAACATTTCTGCACTGTTGGGTGGGCGCTCCCATAGCCAGGGCTGTCCAGGGATTGTCCTGTGCCCCTGTCCCTGGGCAGGGCTCAGGGTGAGGCCTCTCCTGCTGGGTGCTGGGAAAACCTCGGGAGTCAGACCCTCCAAGGAGTTCTTCAGGCAAATTGGAGGCACGATGTCAATTTGATGGGCAGAGTTTCAGGCCGGAATGGCGTTTCCCTCCTGCGGAATCAATAACTCCTAAAGGATTACAATTGAGTTTTTAAAGGGTAATTCAATCAAGAATTTGAAAACAGAGGGCATTTTTAAAATTAAACTTTAATCTGATTTAGTTATTTTTAAAAATTGTGCTTGCAGAAGGAAGAAGAGCGATTTCCAAACTTTCCCTCACCTTGGACTGAAAGGGAAGACTCCTTCTGTATTCCTGGTGGGAATCTGTCCCTTTCTTACCTTGAGCTGCTCTTGCCTGTGCCAGCTCTATCCAGAAAAGTTTCCATTAATTCCTTAAGGAAACATCTTCCATGAATCCCAAAGGCTTGGCTGAGATTTTCTCTGGCGATGCCTCCAGCACGCACTGACTCCTGCGAGTCTCCCCAGAGCAGAGGGAAAAGCCCATTTGTTCCATGAAAATATTCCTGCTCTTTTCCATCTCCCATTGCCTCTCTGGGCCAGTCACAGGCAGCTCTGGAAGGCATTGAAGGGATGGATTCAGGGAGGAATTCTCTGTGAAGAGGAGGAACCATGGAATATCCTGAGCTGGAAGGGATACACAGGGACCAAATCCAACCCCAGGCCCTGCCCAGGATCCCAACAATTCCACCCTGTGTTTTCTCAAATTGTCACAAAATGAATTTTCAATCATAATTCTCTCTTTGCTTCATGTACCTGACTAAAGAACACCCCCCAAACCCAAATAACAACTTAATTTTTTATCCATTTCTCCTTTCTTATTCTCAGAATGTGCTGTCAGTTCCTGGCTGCAAACACAGTTTTGTCAGAATCCCTTCAGAATAAAAATCCCCCAAAACCCCCAGGAAAGCACGATATGAATTCCAATGATTTCTCCTTCCCAATGAATGGTTCAAACAAGCAGTTGATTTACAGTCACGGAGACATTTGCTGCAGGCTAATTAAAAATAACATATTGTTGGCAGATCATTTATTGAGGGAAAACAAATTGACAAAGGATAAATTAAGTTGCCATGCAATTAACTAAAAAAAATATATAAAAATATGCCCAGCTGAAATGGGAAATGAATCCATGCATTTCTCAATATCTCAGGCAGGGCTGAACAGAGAAGTTTCAACATCCCTGGAGAGAACGCGAACAAGGAGATGGGGCTGAAATAATCTTGGAAGAATTCTGGGACTCCAGTTTGCAGGGACAGTGGGACAGGGAAGCCAGAGCAGAGCGAGGTCTCATCAGCTTGGCAGTCCAAGGATTTTGTTGGTCCAAGGACAAGAAGGAATTGTTCCCTGAGAGGGTGGGGATGGGCTGGGATGGAATTCCTGGAGAAGCTGTGGCTGCCCCTGGATCCCTGGCAATGTCTAAGGGCAGGCTGAAACAGCCTGGGACAGTGGGAGGTCTCCCTGCCATGGCAGGGATGGGATGGGATGGGATGGGATGGGATGGGATGGGATGGGATGGGATGGGATGGGATGGGATGGGATGGGATGGGATTTGAGGTAATCCTACCCAAACCATTTCATGACTCCATGACCTGTTTGGTACCAATCCATTGAAATCACCAGAGATTTGGGGATCCATTAGAATCACCAGGGACCCTGTCCAAGGCTCTGAATTGTCCTGAGTTTGGCACCAGAGCCCATGGGTGTGGCAATTCCTTTCTCTGACCATTCCCACCAAAACCAGTTTGTGCAGGATTGCTCTGGCCTGGGGAAGGAGGAGCTGTCTGGGCAGGAATTCCTTGGTGTCTTGGTTTGAAAGTCAGGTGTCTGCCAAGGAAGGCAGGAACCTCCCTTGGAATAGGGAGTATGACCCTTTTTCCTTCCAAATTATTATAACTTTGGAATCAAGGGCTCTCAAGCAGAAGATATGGGAAAAAAGGAATAACAGTTCTTCACTACTATTTAGAGCAAGGCAATAATGCAGAAACAACGGTTTAGACAGACAAAGTCAGAATCCAACCTGCACCCTGTCAGGGTGGTGCTGCAGTGCAGTTCAATGGTGCTGCAGTCCCGTTGGAGTGATGGATGTGCTCTTGTTGGAGTGGTGATCTTGTGGAAAGGTCTCGTCGCTCTCTGGAGGTCCAGTGGTGGCTCTGGAGCTCTTCTCCTCTGGGAATCAGTGGGAAAGGTACCCCGGTGTTGCAGGGTCTCAGTTTGTGTGCAGGTGGCAATGTTCAGCTCCTCCCCTCTGGGCAGGGCATCTCCCAATGGCTGATGGAATCTGTGAGTCACTCCTGAGCCCTCGATGGCCATGAGCAGAGCTAGCCCCGATGGTGTTAGCAGGGCTGGGTCATGCTGAGCACAAAGAGCACTGCCCCAGCTGTTTGAACAGCTATGGAGATGGGAAGAGAATGCAGACTTTTGGTTACACCTTCCATGGAACCTAAGACACTTGGGAATGCTGGAAATCCCTTCCAGGTGGAACCTCTCCTTCCTTTGGCTGCTCGGTGGGAGCTCCATCTCCTCTGAGCCTATGGAACAGCAGCTCCGGGGAATCCCAGCACCATTTCCCCTTCCCAGCCCCACAGCCCTGGGCGTGATTTGTGTGTAACACCTGCTGGGAAAGCTGGAGGTGCTCAGTGAACAATTGGGATTTTCCTGGCTCAGAAATAGAAAACACATGGAAAGAACTGGGATTCAGATCTGCACACGGAAGGTACCAGCGCTGGTTTTTGGGGTGGAATATGCTGGTTTTGGGTGGGATGCACTGGTTTTTGAGTGGGATGCACTGGTTTTTGGGTGGGATGCACTGGTTTTTGGGTGGGATGCACTGGTTTTTGGGTGGGATGCACTGGTTTTGGGTGTGATACACTGGTTTTGGGTGGGATGCACTGGTTTTTGGGCAGGATGTGCTTGTTTTGGGTGGGATACCCTCCCACCTTGTCTTGAGAACAGAACCTGAGTTCTGCCCACCAAATCCAACCTTTCCTGCTTCCCTGAGCTGCTCTTTCCTGCTCTGCTGCTTTCCTTTGGCTTTCCAAGTGGTGAATAACATGGAATAACAACAACCAGCACCAGGAATGATAACAGAATAATATGGAATAATAACAACAACCAGCACCAGGAATAACAACAGAATAATAGGGAATAATAACAACAACCAGCACCAGGAATGATAACAGAATAATATGGAATAATAACAACAACCAGCACCAGGATCCCACTGCAACACTGCAGCTGCAGCCACACAACAGCTGATGCTGTACTTTGGGCAACTGTGGAGAATTCGGGGAAAAAAAATTAAAAAAAAAAAAAAAAAGAAGTTCAATCTCAGCAGGCAAATGAGAGGGTCCAAATGAGAGTGGCTTCCAAAGCTGGAAACTCCTCGGGAAGCCACCTGGGAATGTTGTGTGCTGAGCTCAGCCCTTGAGCTGGCAGAGCTTTGTCCCTGAACTCCGTGGGGATGGAAATGATGGAATCCCAGCCAGCAGAGCCCCCTGGGTCAGCAGCCGAGCTCTGGAATAATTTGGGTGGGAATTTGAGGAGTTCCACAGGAGCACCAGACCTATTCCTGCTTTCAGCTGCAAATGAGGAGGAAATACAGGAATTAATAAAAATGTGTGAGTGCAGGGAGAGTGGGAAAGGAGAGAAAGTTCTCTGCTATTCTGTCCTGCATTAAGAAATCATCCAGGAAGTGACTGTGAGCTTGGCCTGGCTCTGGCTGAGCCTCCCCCGCACCTGCACAGGGCAGCTTTGGGGTTTTCTGTCCCACTGGGGACACAAAGCCCTAAATCCTGGCACCCCATGGGATCTGCACCAGGAGAACGTGGGATTTTCTCCATCTCAGTTCTTCGTGTATTTTTTTCTGAAGATGAAATTATTTTGAATGATTATTTCCCTCCTGCTTTTGGTCTTTGGGGGTCTCGGCTGAGCTGTTTGTTCAGGCTCACCAGGGGCTGGGTTATGGCAATGATCCGGAGAAGTTGAATATTGCAAAAACCCAGAGTCTGAAGGATTTCACAAGTAAGGTCCTGATTTTAATGGATTTAACAAGAAAAGATCTGATTCTGCAAGTCTGACATCATTTTTCTCATCAGAACTCCTCCACCATCTCCACTGGAGCTGTCTCTGCACGTGAGAGGAAAATGAAACCCTAAATTACCTGAGAGGCAGAACCTGAGCCCACAGGTGAGGTGATCCCCAGGTGGAGTTTCTTGGTTGGTTGGATTTCTCTATTTGTTCCTTCAGCCTCTGTCGAAAACTGCAAACAGAATTTGGGGCAGAAAGGTTTGGGTTGATCAGAGGGAAAAAGTGGATTTTGCTGTTTCAAACCAGATTTTCTACTCAAAACGAAAACCACATTTGGAATAGTGAAAGAAAAATTGTTTGGTTCATTTGGGGTTTTTCCAGGACTAAAGATGCTTCAGGAAAATGGCTGTTCTGCATGAAAATGCAATTCTTATCAAAAGAAAGAGGTGCAGTAGAGAATTTTAAAAAGCGATTCCATAGAGAATTAAAAATAGAGATTCCATAGAGAATTAAAAATAGAGATTCGAGGGAGTCCCTTGGCCCTGATCCTGGCTGGGAAGGGGTGACAGACCTGGGGTTTGCTTCCCTCTGCTCCCACACCTCTGACCTGGAATTTCCTCCTGCCCACCCCAGCCCAAAGGTGGAGAAACCCCAAAACCAGGCAGCTCAAACCAGACCTGAGCCTTGCAGCTCTGCTCTCACAGTGCCAGGAGTCAGTGGGAATTTAAATCATCTTTATTCCCTTCCCGTGACTCATTCCTGGCCTGACTCAGCCTCCTCCTTAGGATTTTTTTCCCCCTGTGGAAAACCCAGCTTGGTTTTATCCCCAGCTCTGCCTTCCTTTCATTTCGGGTCCCTCTCAGGATTTTTCCAGGCAGAGCAGCTGTTCTGGAAGCTGCCCCAGCTGTGCCCCAGCTGTGCCATGCCCTGCGCTGGGCACGGCTGGAGCTGGCAGTGAATGTCACTCAGCCCTTGCTGGTGCCCCAGGCCCCAAAATTCCCTGCAGCTCCTGCCACTCAGAGCCCTCATTGGGCACCACAGGGACCAGCTGGGCAGAGAGAGGAGAGCCCAGCCAGGGCTTGGTGGGGACAGCAGGGCCTGAGCTGCTCCTGGGCACTGGTGGGGATAGGGACAGGCTGGTGGGGACAGGGACAGGGACAGGGACAGGCTGGAGGGTACAGGGACAGGTTGATGGGGACAGGGACAGGTTGGTGAGGACAGAGATGGGCTGGAGGGAACAGGGACAGGCTGGTGGGGACAGGACAGGGACAGGGACAGGGACAGGGACAGGGACAGGGACAGGGACAGGGACAGGGACAGGGACAGGGACAGGGACAGGGACAGGGACAGGCTGGAGGGGACAGGGACAGGCTGGTGGGGACAGGACAGGGACAGGGACAGGGACAGGGACAGGGACAGGGACAGGCTGGAGGGGACAGGGACAGGCTGGTGGGGACAGACTGGGCAGCCCTGGGCACTGCTGGGATCCAGCTGGTGATGGGTCAGAGGCGCCACCCCAGAGCTCTGACACTGTGCTGGGATCGAGCTGATCAATGAGGTCATTCCAGGACCCCGGAGGGCTCTGAGGAGGTCAGGAATGGGGAGAGGATCAGCTGCTGTCCTGGCAGTCAAATCCCAGAGTCGTTAGGGTTGGAAAAGCCCTCTGAGGGCAGCGAGTCCAACCCCTCCCAGCCCTGCCAGGGCCACCTCTGGCCATGTCCCCGAGTGCCAGGGCTGGGGACTTCACCTCTGCCCAGGGCTGGATCAACCTTTCAGTGAAGGAATTTTCCCCAAAATCCACCCTGAGCCTCTCCTGGCCCAGCCTGAGGCCGTTCCCTCTCCTCCTGTCCCTGTTCCCTGCGAGCACAGCCTGACCCCCCCCGGCTGTCCCCTCCTGTCAGGAGCTGTGCAGAGCCACAAGGTCCCCCTGAGCCTCCTTTTCTCTAGGCTGAGCTCCCTCAGTAATTCTCCAGACCCTTCTCCTGCCACCCCAGCCACTTCCCCAGCCCTGCTGTGAAGGAAGGACAGGAATGAACACCCTGAGCCCAAAACTTCTCCAGTTCTGCTGCCCAGAGCTAAGCGTGGCACCCTGAGCCCCACAGGTGAGCGAGGCTGGAGCACCCCCAGCTTCACCTGCAGGAATTCCCCAGGGATTTCTGACCCTCGGAACAGGACTGGCAACGATCAGGGAAACTCAGTGACCCCACACTGATGGAAACATCTCCTGGAAAAATATTTATTTCTTATTTCTTCCTGGGAAACTTCTGGAGTATTTTTGGGGGAGCAGATGCCTCGTGGCAGCGAGCAGAGCGTGCGGTGTGCATCATCCAGGCCCTCATTAGCATGGGCATCAGACCGGCTCTGAAACCCCCAGAAAAGCCAGCCTGGGCACGGCTCGCAATGAAATCCCCACAGCAGCTCTGGAATGCAAGAATTGGAGGAGAACGAGCAGCTCGAGGCAGCTGAGGCCTGGCTCTGGTGAATTTAATCAGTGCTGGGAACTTTGTTTGGATCAGACACACAAGAACAGCCCAGAGCCAGGCTGCTGGAGCACATTGTGGTACAACATATTTTATTTATTACCGAGCGCTGTATCAGAAAGAATTTTCTTCAGATCCTCCCTGTGCTCCTTGTTTTTATTTTGTTTCTCTCATCTGTTCATCTCTCCTCGATGTTTGATGCATTTTTCATCCTCTGTCTTCGCTGGACTTTTCCTCCCTCCCTCTTTTCCAAAGTTTCCTGTGTGGGCACAGTCCCAGGAACTTGGGGGTCTCACAGAGGCTTTGATGCAAAGGTTCTCAGGCCTGGGTGAGGAAAATTCCTGATCAGGGAATTCCTCCCAGGGCAAATCCAGTGGGACTCTGTGAGTGCACCTGCCTTGAGCTGTGTTTCCGTGAGACCATGTTCACCCAGCCCAGAGCTCCGTGGAAATTCCGGGCACTGGTCCCATGAGGAAGAAGAAGATGGAGGCTCGAGGTGTTGCTGCTCAGCTGCAGCAGAACTCGAGCACAGTTCAGCCATTCCTGCTCAAGATTCCCAGGAAGGTGGATCAGGGCTTTGGGATGGATGCCCTGGAGCTGCAGGGCAGGAGGAGCTCAGCCCTGAGCTCAGCCATGGAGGTCACACTGTGGAGGCTCTGCTCCGATCCAGGCACAGGGAACGAAACCTGGAGCACTCAGGACCTGTGACCTGAACTTCCCCCACAGGGCAGCTGCCTGAGGAGAGGGAGGAGGAAAGATGAGATTTATTCTTCTTTTGAAAGGGTTTCTTTCCAATCTGCCACCAGCCCATGGAGCTTTTCCCTCCCAAGGACACAAATGGAATAATCCCCGAGGTGTGGGGTACCAGGGCTGGCTCTCAGCCTCCTGACACGATTAAACACCTCCGGCTCTTCCTCCTCAGGCCTGGCCACCACAGACACGTGCTGACTCCACCTTTTAAAATTCTGTTTATTTTCATTTCTGCATTCAGGCATCACCTTTTCATCCATGGGGGTGAAATGGCTTAAATTGGCTTAAATCCCGTTTTTCATCCAGGACTTGTCCTGCACCCTCTTTTCTTGAGGAGCTCCTGTGCTCCATTCGAGTCTCTCCATTTGGATTTCTTCAGCCAAGGCCTCCCCCACCCTGAATTCCCATCCCAATTCCTGCTCTCTCCAGCCAGGAGGGAGTGAAGGTCATTTGGGTGGAACTGCAAAACCTCAGTGAGAGGAGGGGGGAGGAATGAGTGGCAGGAAATCAGCTCCAACAGCTCTGAGTGCTTTATGGGAGCCAACCTTGTTCCCATTAGGAAAATGCAGATTTGTTGTGACATTGCGAGGCTGAGCTGTGATGTGCACAATATTTCCTTGGGATATCTGGCAGCTGCATCAGTGGTTAATATATCTATTAAATGCTACATCGAGATGTAAGAGCAGCCAATAAAACTTGTTTATTTACCTTTGAAGCCTCTGACAGAGCAGAGCACATCACTCCCTGGATATATTTCCCCATTCCCATCTCCCAGCTATTGGGAATGACAGCAATAAAAGGAAAAGCCATAGATTTTCTTTCCCAGCCTGCATTTACCGTGGACGAAACAAAGCCTATCAAAATGCATTTATTTATTTATCTCTCCCTGGAACGCACCCAAAGCGAAGCCCCAGGCAGTGCCCTCGTGTGTTTGTACAATTCCATGGAATATCCAGGAGGGACCAATAACCCTCATTTTCACCGAGTCCTTCCCTGGGATCAATCTCCAGGAAAAACGGAGCATTTTGGCTTTATTGGCGTTTATGGCTGTATTTATTGTCCCTGGGCTGGGACAGACAAGGCTTTCCTCGGCTGGCACGTGCACAATCTTCCAGCACCTCCCAACCATCAACTCCCCAAAACTGACTTCAATTCCAGAACTGGAACATTCCAAACAAGAGTGGCTGAAATAACAGTGAGAATTAATCCAGCCTGGTGGGTTCAGACGAGTGCACAGCGAGCAGGAAAATCTGGAATAAGAATCTTTTTTTTTTTGCTTTCCCACTTGGTGAAGGTTACAGTCTCCTGGTGCCTTGTTTTCCTCGCTTTAATATCCTTTGATATTTCTGCAGAGCTGTTCCAGGCAGAGCTCTGGACACACGGAATGGGCTGAGAGTGAGGAGGGGCAGAGGGCAGCTCGACCTTGGGAGAAAAGTCGCGGTGTTCAATCACCAAATCCCCGCAGTTTGTAAGGACACGGCTCCGGGTGGGGGCTGGGGCTGGATCCTTGCTCAGGAACACCTGGACAAGGGAATATTTTGTCAATTTTTTCCACAGCAGAGAAAAGAGAGCTGAGACCTTCCCTGGATGATGCTGATCCTGAGCCTGGATGAGCCAGGCTCAGTCCCACCCAAAGCACTGAAAAAAGGGATTTTATGAAGACCTGAAACTGTTTATTTTCCCTGCTCCTGTTGTTTGTGTGGATTTGCAAGGTCACTGCTCATGTGCAGAGCCAGGGAAAGAGGGAGCCAGGGCAAGGTGCTGCTCACCTTCCCAGAGCCTCTCCCGGTAATTAGACAGGCGTTAATTACCAATTACCTGCTAAATGTGCTCATGGGAATGGGGCCAGGATCAACCCAAACTGCCACGTGTGTGGGAATTCTGTCACAGGGGAGGGAGGGGAAATTTGGGGGGAATTCAGGAGATAGGGATGGGCACAGGATTCAGGACACAGGATTCAGGACACAGGATGGCTAAAAAGAGGGATTTTCCTCCTGATTTCCCCTCTCTGGTGTTTGAATGGTGAAAGGCAATGACTGAAGTGTGGCAGAGGATTCCTTCCTGCCTGGATGAGCCCATGGAGGAGTGATAAGTCCTCTGTCAGGCTCAGGAATTGGGAATATCCTTCTCCTTCGAACAGCAGCGTTCCAGAATTGTTATTTTTGTGGCAAAATCAGCAGCTGGATTTTGCAGGGGCTCAGTGGATCTGAGTGCTGTTCCCTAGGGACAAAGGCTCCCACAGGCAAACCCTGTCCAGAGGTGCAGCTCCAGCAGGATGGAGAAAATGTTGTTCCCACATTTTTCCCTGTGGTTCTCAGCACGGAGCTCACAGTGTGGGGGCATTTTCTGTCCTCACAGCTCACATCATGGCAGGATCAATACCTGGGAGCATTCAGCAAAGTGTTGGGATTGTTCCTGCTCTGGAAGTCGATTTTCTGATGGGAATGGTGATGAAGACAAAGGCAGAGTGGGAGTGGAGCTGAGTGGACACCGAGAGAAACAACCTCAATCTGTGTTCCGAAGGTTTATCAATAGCCAGGACAGGGCCAGGGACGATAATAAAACCCCTGGGCAGGAGTACTGGAAACATTTCCTGAATGAGCATCCTTTGTCCAGGTCCCCATTGGTCAGGGATGGAGAATATTCCATCAGCCTCAGCTGTTCCAGTGGTTATTCCAGGATTCTCCATCCTGCTGGAGCTGCACCTCTGGACAGGGTTTGCCTGTGGGAGCCTTTGTCCCTAGGGAACAGCACTCAGATCCACTGAGCCCCTGCAAAATCCAGCTGCTGATTCTGCCACAAAAATAACAATTCTGGAACGCTGCTGTTCGAAGGAGAAGGATATTCCCAATTCCTGAGCCTGACAGAGGATTTATCACTCCTCCATGGGCTCATCCAGGCAGGAAGGAATCCTCTGCCACACTTCAGTCATTGCCTTTCACCGTTCAAACACCGGAGAGGGGGAAATCAGGAGGAAAACCCCCTTTTTTTAGCCATCCTGTGTCCACCCTGTGTCACTCCTGTGCCCATCCTGTGCCCATCCTGTGCCCATCTGGTGTCCACCCTGTGTCCCTCCTGTGTCCTTTGTGTGTCCATCCTATGCCCATCCTGTGCCCACCCTGTGTCCATCCTGTGTCCATCCTGTGCCCCTCCTGTGCCCCTCCTGTGTCCACCACATCAATCCTGTGCTCACCCTGTCCCCATCCTGTCCCCATCCTGCTGTTGTTTCCAGGCTCAGAACTGTGTGTGGCTCCCAATCCTTCCCTGCTCAGAGGGAGGTGGGGGTGAGGGGCAGCGCGGCTCTGTCTATTCCTGGCCGGGTTATAAATAACGATTTACGAGGCTGAGGCAATTCCGACAAAGGTTTCCAAGCAGAAAGGAGAGCGAGAGACAAAGAGAGACAATAACACATAAAAATGTGAGAAGTCCCTTTCTACCCTGGCAAAATGAATGCTTGGCCTTGGTGTGCTGAAATGAGGTTTTGCTTTGATAGTGACCTAAATTTAATTTTTCTAAAGGTTCAAAGGGGCGCAGTAACCTCAAATCTGAACTGATTCCTCTCCGTTTAAACCCAGAGTGCTCTGTGATCTCCCAGCTGAGTTCTGAGGGCTTCTCTCATCCCAGGAGCATCAAACCTGGAATTCTGGAGGTGCTTCAGGTGAGGGGAGGGTTCCTCAGGGCTGAGAGAGGAGCCAAACCCTCGGTTGGTGTCACTGCTTTTCCAGTGAAGTTGGGATCTATTGCACCTCCAGGGACACTCCCAGATCTGGCCTTTCTCCCTGGGGGACACCTCAAGGGAAAAATGAACCATTAATTCCTTCCAGAGGTTTGTTCTCAGGATGGGAAGGAGAGACAGGAATTGTTTTCCATGGGAACACTGTGTGGAGCCACCACTCACCGAGGGGTGAAGGGCTGAGGGCACATCCCAGTCACCTCCATCTCCTGGACCATGGGAATGCTGCAGTAATAAATATCATAAAAATCCTCTTCACCCTGAATCAATGGTTTAATTAATGAATTAAACCACCCTTCGTTAAAGGTTTTCTAGGGAGCGATAAAAACAAAACAAGAGAGAGGGAAATGGCATTGAAGAGAACTTCAATGGGGCAGGTTTTCCTTTATCTCCAGGGAATCAGACCTTCCCTCACAGGCACTTCCTGCAGCCAGCTGGGAATGTTTACCTGGAAACACCTCCTGCCTCTGGGCACTTCTGCTGCATTCTGCCAGAGAGCACCATCCTCTTCTTCTCCCAGGATGCAGGGGAGAGGAACATCTGAAAAAGGGCATGGAGCTGCTCTCCAGCCCAGGAACATCTGAGGAGGGAATGGAATTGTTCTCCAGCCCAGGAACATCTGAAAAATGGAATGGAATTGTTCTCCTAGCCAGGAACATCTGAGAAGGGATTCTCCAGCCCAGGAACACCTGAAAAATGGAATGGGGTTCTTCTCCCAGCCCAGGAGCACCTGAGAAGGGAATGGGGTTGTTCTCCAGCCGAGCTCCTCCCTCTGGGCTGTCCCTGTGGGGCCCAGACCCCTCCTGCAGCCCTAGGGTCCTCGTGCCACCACAAGGTGACAGAGCAGCCAGACTGACTCAAGCTCTCATTGCTTCTCCAACACTGATTTTTTTACCCTTGGATTTAATTTTTTTTTTTTTTTTTTTTTTTTGGTGGAGCTGCAGCAAATCCCAGGAAAGGTGGAGCAGATGTGAACTTCTCGGGGTTTCAGCTGCCCTGGTGGGATGGGTCCCTCTGAAGAAATCCCAAACTGTTCTATCTGTGCTGAACAGGATTGGAATGTCAGTCCCACAGCCGGGGGAGGCCTGGCACGGTGTGTGCTGTACAATTTTGCAAGTGTATCAGATTAGCAATTATGCTGTTCTGGGCTGAAATTCTAATTTCACCTTTTTTTCCCTCCCCTGCCTTCTGCTGGATGCAATATTCATGTAGTGTTAAATCAAACACTTCATTAACAGCAGCAGAGATAAATATTGAATTAATGGAATTATTCAGGTTAATAGGAGATTCATGGGATAAGGCTGGAGAAGGCTGCGTGTGGATTCTGCCAGCAGCTGAATCGCTGCCCCTGGCTGGGCTCTGCCTGCAGAGACCACAAAAATAACCCCAAATGCTCACCTGAGAGTGAAATATTCCCTGGGAGCACCCCAGGGGTCGTGGGCGTGAGGAGATGAAGCCAGGATGAGCTGTGAGCATGGAATATTCCAGGTTCTCCCATCCTGCTGAGGAGGAGCACAATGCAGCGGTTCCTGCTGCGGAATAAATTCCTATTTTCCACTCCCAAATCCCAGGGCTCCTCCAGGCCGGGCCCCTGCCTGGGGTGGGCACAGCCCAGCTCTGGGGTGGCGGGGACAGGGACAGGGACAAGGACAGGGATAGGGACTGTCCCCTCCTGCTGGGACACACCCAGGGCAGGCAGAGCCACCTGAAGGAGTGGGAAGGGCAAAACCATGGAATGGTTGGGGTTGGAAAGGACCTTAAATCCCATCCCATCCACCCCTGCCATGGCAGGGACACCTCCCACTGTCCCAGGCTGCTCCAGCCTGGCCTTGGACACTCACAGGGATCCAGGGGCAGCCACAGCTTCTCTGGGAATTCCATCTCACCACCCTCACATAGAGGAATCCCATCTAAATCCCAGTAACCCATATAAGTCCATTCTCCATCAGCTTGAAGACCATTCCCTGTGTCCTGTCGCTCCATCCCTTGTCCCCAGTCCCTCTCCAGCTCTCCTGGAGCCCTTCAGGCCCTGCCAGGAGCTCTAAGCTCTCCCTGGAGCCTTCTCCTCTCCAGGTGAGCACCCCCAGCTCTCCCAGCCTTCCCCAGGACGTGTTTAGGAGTTGTCCCCACCCCTCTGTCCCTCATTTTCTGTTGTGCCAACACTCTCCAGTCGCTCACCACGGCTTTATGCCTGACTTCATGAATATTCCAAGCAGGAAACTCATCCTGAAATTGTTTCCTTTTTGTCTTCTCTTCTAGGAAACATTTGTGTGCAAAGTCTCCCTAATTTATGTAAATACAGAGGCGGCTGAGTTTCCACTTCATTGTTACAAATTAAAAGTTCCCCAACATTCCCAATGAGCTGGAGAGAGAGAGAGAGAGCAGCTCTGGAAACATCCCAAAGTCTGGGACACACAGAGCGCTCCCATCGCGACACCAAACGGAGACAGCTCGGGGGAACGGGAGGGGAATGGGAACGGAATGGGAATGGGAATGGGAATGGGAATGGGAACAGAGTGGGAATGGAATGGGAATGGGAATGGGAATGGGAGTGGGAATGGGAATGGGAATGGGAATGGGAACAGAGTGGGAATGGAATGGGAATGGGAATGGGAATGGGAATGGGAGTGGGAATGGGAATGGGAATGGGAACAGAGTGGGAATGGAATGGGAATGGGAATGGGAATGGGAATGGGAGTGGGAATGGGAATGGGAATGGGAGTGGGAGTGGGAATGGGAATGGGAGTGGGAATGGGAATGGGAGTGGGAGTGGGAATGGAAATGGAAACAGAGTGGGAATGGGAATGGGAGTGGGAACGGAATGGGAATGGGAACGGAATGGGAATGGGAGTGGGAATGGGAATGGAATGGAATGGGAATGGAATGGGAAGGGAATGGGAATGGGAATAGAGGCTTTGTGCCAAGGGACGGCTGAATTTAGGCACAATCTCAGCACCCTAACCTTCCCAGGTGATGATCCAATCCTATCCCAGGGGTTTGTTTGCATTTAGGCTTTTTAAGGTGGCAATGTCTCATCCCATGCCCCATTCCCAGCAGGAAGGTCCTTCTGGCTTCCCCTGGGTGCTGAGATCCCTGGAATGGGCATTGGGATCCCTGGAATGGGCACTGGGATCCTTGGAATGGGCATTGGGATGCTTGGATCCCCCTAGGGCTCCTTCAGCTGCAATCCCCTGCCCTGACATTCCCAGGGAACATTCCTGCTGCACCCAGGCTATGTCACAGTGAGGGCACCCTGGTTTGGGGGCTGGATGGCTGAAATCCCAGGAACACCCTGTCCCATCCCTGGCTGTCCCAAATCCCAGGAATCCTTTCCCATCCCTGGCTGTCCCAAATCCCAGGAACACCCTGTCCCATTCCTGGCTGTCCCAAATCCCAGGAATCCTTTCCCATCCCTGGCTGCAGACACCGCAGGTACAGCGCATTCGGAGCAAGAAGAACTCACCATTCCAGGGATGATTTTCTTGCCTTCCCAGCCCAGAGCTCGTCCCTCTCCTCCCCAGGGCGAGATCAGAGCTCGGTGTCACTGTTTAAGGAAAAAAAAGCCCATTTTGGCAGCGTGGCTGGCAGGAATATCGAGAGCTTCACTCCTTCCCCCTCCCTCTCTCCCTCCTCTTGTAATCTTGGATAAAGAAAAAAGTGTTCTCCCAAAAAGGGATGCTAATTAACAATTAATTCTTTTATCTTCTGGCGCCGAGGCTGGAAGACCTGAAGAAGATGTAGAATAAAATTAGTGGTAATTAGCTTTTTAGAGCATTAAATAAACAGCGGCGCGAACGACAGAGAATGAATGTTATGCATTTATTTTTAACAATATTTATCCGGGCGGGTTCTGAACGAGGCCCCGTGGCTCTGGCTCTCATTCACACAGGCAAAGCACAGAAATAATTCCATTTAGGCTGCGCTGAGACAGCGCCATGCAAATCAAAGGGATAATGAAGAGCAGTCTGTTAATTGGGGGTTGGTGACTCTGTGCTGGAATATCATATCCAGGCTTTGTGTTCCTCTGGAGAACTCGGGAATTGCCACCCTCCAGTGCTGGAGTCACTGGCAAAGCGTGTCGGAGTGGGGCCTGGGGACTTCCTGGGGATAGAGAGCTCCATGGCCACTGGGGCTGAGATCCCAGAATATCAGAATATGCCAGGCTGGAAGGGATCCACAGGGACCATGGAATCCAACCCCTGGCCCGGCACAGTGGGATGGAGCATCCCAGAATATCAGAATATCCCGAGATGGAAAAGGACCCACAGGGATTATGGAGTTCAATTCCCGACCCTGCACAGTGGGGCAGAGATCCCAGAATATTGGAAGATTCCAGAATGGAAGATAATGGAATCCAAGCCCTGGCCCTGCACAGACACCCCACAGTCCCACCCTGTCCCTGAGCGTTTTCCCAGCATCACTCCATGTGTCTGTCCCCAGTCCCTGCTGGAACACCCCAGTTTTGTGCCCTGAGGGACAGGGGGATAGGGGGCACAGGGGGACAGGGGGGACAGAGGAGACAGGGGGACAGAGGGGACAGGGGGATAGGGGGACAGAGGCACGGGCACAGGGGGACAGGGTTCTGGGTTCAGGGTCTTGCTCGGCCCCCCCAAGCCCTGCAGGAGCCCGGAGCCTCCCGCTCCACATCCGGCTCCCATCATCCTGGCTTAATTAACGGGAAACGTCATCAGTGACAGGCTTCAATCAGGCGCTTAATGAGGAGCTGACGGGGCGCTAAATGCAATCAGGGCATTGTCACCGCGCCGCGGTGACAGCAGCAGGGACGGGAATGGCCCTGATTCCCTCCGGGACCCGCCGGGGAGGGGAAACTCCAGTCGGGGTCTGGGGGCCCCGGGTCAGGGTGGGCACGGGGACAGCCGGGGCTGTGACCTGGAGTGACACAGGGGGACAGCCCTGGGGACTGCGGGTGACACACACTGGGACAGGGACAGCCCTGGGGACTGTGGGTAACACACTGGGACAGGGACAGCCCTGGGGATTGTGGGTGACACACACTGGGACAGGGACCTGGTGGCCATGGATGATACACTGGGACAGGGACCTGGTGGCCATGGGTGACACATTGGGACAGGGACATAGTGGCCGTGGGTGACACACACTGGGACAGGGACATTGTGGCTGTGGGTGACACACTGGGACAGGGACAGCCCTGGGGACTGCGGCTGTGGGTGACTCTGAAGGGACAAATCTGAGGGATTGTGGCCATGGGTGACCTACACAGGACAGGGACAGCCCTTTGCCTCTCTCCCCTCTCTTCCCCCCGACTCTGCAAGGTCCGGAGGTGAGGAACAGCCACGGATTCTCCATCCAGAACCCAAGCACAGCCACATTTCGTTGCTCTTGTATTTCCGTTCAGCTCCCACCAGGCAGGAATGAGCTTTTATCCAGCAGCTCCCAGCTCCAGCCACTGCCACTGCCACGGGAGCTGCTCCCGTGACTCCAAACCCTCGGCACATTTGTTCCACTTCCCTCCGAAGGCAGCAATCAGAGCACTCTATCTCCCTCCAAATTGAAACTAAAGGGGAGATTGAAAACGAGATGCTTGTAGCACATCAGCACCGACCTTGCCGAGGAACTTTAATGCCTGCAACATCCTCAGATTTGTTGTGACCCAATCCAATCTCGCCTCAGCATGAGGCAATCTCGGTGTCTGCAGAAGCTGCCAGGAGGAACGAGCTGGTGCAGGGCAGCCTGGCAGAGGTGCAGGCAGCGTTTGGATTCCACTTCTCCTTAATGGGATTGATTAAAAGCTTTGCTGTGTTATCCCTGACACGGGGGCACTTTTATCCAGGGGTGTGCTGGGTTTTATCCCCCCAGGGGTGCAGGTTCATCACTTGTGCCGCTGCTGATGGAAATCCCGGGCTCTGGCTGGCACCAGAGAGCTCTGCAAATCCTTTTACCCTCGAGAGCAGCTGCAAACAGCTCTGGCCTCAATAATAGGGTGGCTGTGGTGCCTCAGACTGAGGGCTCCTTGCAGGATGTTGCAGTGAATCCTGCGCCACGGAGCCCTGTGGGGGTTTGGGGTGGGTGTGGCACTGTGGGGGTTTAGGGTGGGTGTGGCCCTGTGGGGATTTAGGGTGAATCTGGCCCTGTGGGAATTTAGGGTCAGTCTGGTCCTCTGGGGATTTAGGGTGGGTGTGGTCCTGTGAGGGTTTAGGGTCAGTCTGGCGCTCTGGGGATTTAGGGTCGGTCTGGCCCTTCGCTCTGCAGGTTTTTCCTGTAACACTGGACAAGCCTCTTTTTCCTGACCCTGTTTCCCTCTTACCCTTCCCAGTCAGCTCTTCCGAGTGCTTTGAGCAGTCCCTGGTGCAGCTCTGGGGCTCTTCAGCATCTCCACCCTCTGAGGACCAGCAGGACCTGCACTTTTTGGGGTTCTACAGCACAGAGCAGTGCTCAGGGACAGTTTTTCCCAGGGCACTGCTCTTTGTCCCATCCCTGGATCCTGGGCGTTCCTGGGGTCCTGCTCCTGCTGCCCTCCTGCAGTGGAGAAATTCCCTTCCTGACTCCCAGATCATCTCCCAGCTGCCTCCTTTCTGAAGGGACAAATTTGATCCCTGGCAGGCCAGGGAGAAGCTGCTGCTTTGCAGCTGAGCTCGCTGCTTGTCAAAGGAACCTCGGAAAAAGAAAAAAAAAACAAAAAAAAAAAGAGAAAAAGAAGAAAGGAATAGAAAAAGATGGAAAAAATAAAAAAGGTGGGAATGATGAGGGATGGCAGCCCGGGATCGAGCAGCAGCTGGTGCTGAGCAGTTGTGACACCTGTGGAATGGCTCAGGGCCTGAGGTCACTGGGGTGGCGGGGGACATTCCCTGGATGTCACCTCAAGGGAGCAGCACCCTGCAGGCTCCGGGAGCCCCTGGATCAAACCCAGCTCCATCTCGGTGCTGACGATTTGGGGCTGTGCTAAAGCAACCCCGCTCACCTTCTCCTGACAAGAACCTCTGGAACTGGTCCTTACTGGTCCCAGCTCCGCTCCATGCGGAGTTCCTGGTGCTCTGAATTCCTGGGAACGGCTGCTCCCTGCTGCCAGCCCCTGCAAACCCGGCAGAGCCGCAGCTCCTGTGATCCCCTACAAAGACAGCCTCATTTTGCCCATTTCCCTGGCAGGGAGCGTTCCCAGCCCTGCCACGGAGCATTAGGAGCTCTTTGATTGCTGACCTTGGCCCTGCCTGGATGATTTGCTCTTGCCTTGTACTCGCTGACAGCTCCCTCTTTTCCAGCCTGCTCTGCCCGCGGCTGTGCGGTGCCCTCGGGCAGCTGTGGAATCGCTGATAATTCAGCAGCTCCGTGCTCCTCTTTGCTTTTCCTGCCCGGAGAGCTCGGCAGGAATGCTCTGGAATGGCTGATGGATCAAAACCTACATCAGCTGCCAGAGCCCAGCATTGCCCAGTGGAGTCCCTGGCACCTGGGGCTGCTCCTCCGAGGCTGAACAGGCTCACCTGAAACAGAGGCCAGACAAAGTTAGGAGAATAAAAAACAGATTGATTTATTGAAGGCCTTCAGGTGCATTTGGGGCAGACAGAGCCTGCTCGAGAGGCTACACCCAAAATGGACAGTGAGTCACGAGTTTTTCATATTTTTAAGTTCTGTGCATTAACATATTGAGCCTTAATCCTCCAATTACACCTTCAGGTGATGATGTCAATCACCCCAAGCTTGCTCCCCCAATTCACTGTTGGTTACATATTTTGGGGCTCTGAGGCAGCAAAACTGTCCTTGGATTTTCCAACTGAGAGGAATTGTTTTGTCTAAAATGCTGGGAACAGAGGTTTTTAGCACTTTATATGGAGCCCAGAGCTACACACCAAAACTACAGATACATGAAAAATAGAACATAAAAATCCTTAAGGCATCACCTCCAACCGATTCCAGGGCGAGGGGAGCGGTGCCCGGCACTTCCCGGCCTCTCCGGGATGCAGGATGGGAGAATTCCATTGACAAAAGCCGCGATTCTCCCTCCCCCGCTCTCCTCCCTCATTCCCGGCAGGATCTGAGGTTTGAAAGGCAGATGGAGCGCTCGCAGCTCGGGGGCTGGTGCAGATGTGGAGCGGGGCCGCTCCCCGGGAGTGCTTCCAGCAGCAGAATTGCGATGGAGGAAATGGGCTGGCGACACCCAGCAGACAATGATCTTTTGGGAAGTATCCTCTGCAGATGTGCTTCCTCTTCATCAGCACTCGGATCATCAATGAGGCTCCTTCCCTCCTGCCCCGCGCTCAAAGGGGGCTGAGATTTCATCTTGGGTTTCTTCCCAGAAAGAGGAAACAAAGGAGTGAAAGGGAAGAAAGGGAAAGCAGCCGCGCTGGGTGGGACCGACTCCCATGCAGGGAGGCTGAATGGGAATTCTGGGTCACACCGGTTCCATGGGAGCTTTGCCAGGCAACTTCTGGAGCAGGGTTGGAGCTGGGGTTGGAGCTGGGATGGGGCTGGGCTGGATTTCACACTCCCAATAAAAGGATGGAGATTTTTTTATTCCTTCAGAACTTCCTGTGAGTTGGTTTTCATTGCTGCCCCACGGTGAGAGCAGCCTTGAGAATCCCAAGATTGCTGAGGTTGGAAAAAACCTCTGGGATCATTGAGTCCGAGCTGTGCCCCACCCCCACCTCATCCCCAGCCCAGGGCATTGAGTGTCACATCCTGGAATTCCTTGGACACCTCCAGGGATGGGCACTCCAAACCTCCCTGGGCAGTTCCAAGAAAGGGAATATCCTCCTTTATCCTGGAAAAAATGAGGCTCAGGGGGGACCTTGTGGCTCTGCACAGCTCCTGACAGGAGGGGACAGCCGGGGGGGGTCGGGCTGTGCTGGCAGGGAACAGGGACAGGAGGAGAGGGAACGGCCTCAGGCTGGGCCAGGGCAGGCTCAGGGTGGACATCAGCAGGAATTTCTCCATGGAAAGGGTGCTCAGGCCTTGGCACTGCCCAGGGAGGTTTGGAGTGCCCATCCCTGGAGGTGTCCCAGGAATTCCTGGCTGTGGCACTCAGGGCTCTGGGCTGGGGACAGGTGGGGATGGGCACAGGCTGGACTCAGGGACTTTTCCAACCTCAGTGGCCCTGGGATTCCGTGATCCCATGAAGGGGATGCTGCCATGGGGTTGCATCTCTAACATTTCAGGCCCTGCAGCCAAGCAGGGTTGGAGGTACAGCTGGTGCCAGAGGGGATGGAGCTGTGTGGGGCTGCACTGGGATGGTGCTGGAATGTGGAGAGCAGAAGGAAATCAGCAATTCCATCAGCAGTTCCATCAGCAATTCCATCAACAATTCCATCAGCAGTTCCATCAGCAGTTCCCAGGTCCTGCCACAGGAGACCTGAATTCGATGGAAATTCCTGGTGCTGCCCCAAGGGTCTGGAGAAGCTGTGGATGGCCTGGAGCTGTGGAAGGCAGAGCCCCAGAGCCCATGCCAGAGATACCCAAGGAAAATGAGGCAGGAAAACCTCTGGGAGTGTTCCAGGGGAGGGGTTTATTTTGTTACCCTGCAGCACCTTTTTTTAAGGGTGAGGAACAGGAAATTTGGAAAACCAAACACAAGGAAAAAAAAACCCCTTGGCTGTTCCAACACAGGGAAATGGTGCTGATTCTTTCCTTTCACCCAAATCTGTGAATTTGGATTTTTGTTCAAAGCAAAAAGCATTTCTTAAAATGTTCTGTCTGTGCCCTTCCTCCCCACTGTCCCCAAACCCATCTCTTTTTCCAAACAACATTCTTTCAGTCCCGAAATCCCAAACAAAACATGTTACATTAATTTGAATTCAGAGCTCTTTTCTGATGATTCTTTCTGGAATTTTTGTTTTGTTTTGTTTTGTTTGTTTCTTTTGTACTGGAGTTCAAATATTTCCAGAGCAAAACTGTGGCAAAACATTTTTAATAGCAAGCTCTTTTATCCAAATCCTTCGTTGAGGAAACAGGTCCGGTGTGGTTTTATTTCACTGCATCTAATTTAATGTATTAAACCTTCTGAGCACCAGCTTTCATTTAAATGACCTTTTTTCTTTATTTGATTCGGGGAGGGTGTATGGGGGAAAAAAAATCAGATTCTTTTTTGATGGAACAATAGCAGGAAAAGGTTTCTGTCTTGAGCAGAATGAAAATGAGGATTTGAATGCTCTCTCCTGCCCTGGGAGTTGTGGAAAAGCTTTAAAAAAAAACCAAACAAAAATAAAACAAAAAAAGAACTGACCTCAGACAGTTGTTTCTGTTGGGCATGGTCTGGTTTGTTCTTCTCTGAAACCATTTCAAGCCTCAGGATGCCCAGACTGGTGGGGAAAACATGGAATTGGAGAATGGGTAAGGTTGGAAAGGACCTCCAAGAGCATCAAGTCCAAACTGTGACTGAATCCCACTGAACCACATCTCCAAGTGCCACATCCGCTCATTTTTTGGGCACTTCCAGGGATGTGGCTCCAGCACGGCTCTGGGCAGCCCCTTCCAGTGATTAACTCCTCTTTCCATGAGGAAATTCCTCCTGAAGCTTACCCTGAACCTCCCCTGGCACAGCCTGAGCCCATTCCCCTTGTCCTGTGCCACGGCTGCAGCACATCAGCACAGGCTCTGCATTTTGGGGGCTCCAGGGATCCCTGAAGGCCTTGGGATGCTCCATGAAGAATCTGAGTGGTCCTGGAGTGAAGGGACGTGGCTCTCCCATCTCCAGAGGCTGGATGGGGGCATCCTTTGGGTGCCACATTCCCTTGGATGTTGTACTTCCATGGAATCCAATCCCTTGGACACCACATTCCCATGGATTTTGTGTTTCTGTGGAATCCATTCCCTTAGATTTTGTGTTTCCATGGAATCCAATTCCCTTGGACATCACATTCCCTTGGATGTTTTTTTCCATGGAATCCAATTCCTTGGGCACCACACTCCCTTGGATTTTGTGTTTCCTTGGAATCCAATTCCCTTGGACACCACGTTCCCTTGGATTTTGTGTTTCCGTGGATACCACACTCCACGCTGGGCAGGGGCTGGGCTTTAACAGCCCCCAGGCTCCACAGCCCCAGCCTTTCCCGAGGGGTTTTTCCTGCTGGGAGCAGATCCCTGCGGGTGCTTGGGGTCACTGCTCCTGTCCCCGCAGCTGCCAGGATGAGCCACCTGGGATCCCGTGGTGTGGGCAGGGCCTGCAAGGCAGCAAAGGTGGATTTGCTCTCCCAGCCTGCCTTGGTCCTGCTCTGGGTAGAGATTTCCAGCCAGGATCAAGCTGAGGATCCCTGGGAAGCTGAGCAGGAACTGAGCTCCAGCCTCTCCCTGGAATCCTGGCATTTGAGGTGACCTGAAGGTGACTCTGCTCTCATCCTGCCCTGCCGAGGAGCTCTCCTTGCATCCATGTTTTCCTCCTCCTCTGCTGCTCTGGACAAAACAAAACAAGAACCATGGAAAAAAAAAAAAAAAGAAGAAAAAAAAGGGAAAAAAGCCATGCAGCTTCATTTTGCAATCTCCAGAGATGTCGGAGCAGGGACAGCCACGGAATGAAGATCTCGCGTTCCCAGGAAATAAATAAGATGGTGATTGGCAGGTGGAATCCTGCCCAGCCTGCCTGGAATCCCAAATGAGCTCGGCTGGGGCCATTTCCGCTCTCCGAGTGCATTTCCCAATCCATTCCTCCAATCCTGCAGGGCTCGTGTCCCCAGTCCCACTTCCCAATTCTCCAGTGGGAGAGGGACGCTGAGCTGAGCTCTCCTGGGCCACAGCAGCTCCCAGTTCATGTCTGGGATTTGGGGGCAGATCAGGAGGGCTCAGAGTTAACAGAAATATTGGCAGGAGACCATGGGCTGCTATCACAGCAGCTTTGGGGTTTTCCCCCTCTGATGGCTGCGGGACATTCTCCTCTGGGGTGGGAAATGATGTCCCCGGACATTTTATGGGATCAGCCTCATCACACAGCCCGAGCACCTCCTGAGCTCTCTTTGGAGGGAGCAAGAAGCAAAACGTGCCCCGGGGACATTGTGGGCTCCTGTGACAAAATCAGGAGGGTTTTGGTTTGTCCCAGTGGAGAGGGGATTAACCCTGAGCCTAAACATCAGCAGTCCCAAGGAGGGCAGGAGTGGGATGGAGGATATCTCCCATGGGATCACCCTCTGCCCCTAAAGGAGATGTTTGCCAGGAAAACGAAACTCCCTCTCCTCTGCACAGATGAGAGAGCAGCCCCAGCAGGAAATGGGGAGGGCAAAGCCCCGGGATCAATCGGCTCTGGTCCCAATCCCCACTCACCTCTCCTTAGGGAAATAAAGAGCTTCAGTGACCTGGGAATTCATATCAATATCCCACTGCTGATCCCTGAGCCCTGGAATTGTCACATGCAGCCGAAAGTAGACCCTGAGCCCTGGAATTGTCACATGCAGCCAAAACTGGACCCCTGAGCCCTGGAATTGTCACATCCAGCCGAAAGTAGACCCTGAGCCCTGGAATTGTCACATGCAGACAAAACTGGACCCCTGAGCCCTGGAATTGTCACATCCAGCCGAAAGTGGACCCTGAGCCATGGACTTGTCACGTGCAGACAAAACTGGACCCCTGAGCCCTGGAATTGTCACATCCAGCCGAAAGTGGACCCTGAGCCCTGGAATTGTCACATGCAGACAAAACGACCCCTGAGCCCTGAAATTCCCCCCTCCAGCCCTCCCCCATGCCCAGTTCCTGCAGTTCAGTTCCTCTCCCTCCCTCCCTCCCTCCCAGCCTTTCCCCCGGTCATCCTCATTCCCTGCTTCCAGTGCAGCTCCTAAACCTGGGGAATTCCCATCCCTGGGCCATCCTTCCCCCATCCTTCCCCTCCCCAGGATCAGCCAGCCCTGATCACCTTGGCGTTAATTACCGTTAATTAACGCACCAGGCACGGGCAGGGCCAGGAGCCGTGGTTATCACAGGATCATGGAATCAGCTGGGCTGGGAAAGACCTTTGGGATCATCGAGTCCCCCCGGTGACCCAACCCCACCTTGTCCAGCCATGGCACCGAGTGCCACATCCAGGCTTTTCCTGAGCTCCTCCGGGGATGGGCACTCCCGAGCTCCCATCCCAATGCCCAATCCATCCCCGGCTCATTCCGGGGAGGAACCAGCGCCGTTTCACAGATCCCAGGGCAGGGAAGGAGCCCCACGGGCCCGGTGGTGCTCAGGGAATGAACGGGGGGCATGGAACTGGATCCAAGGAGAGATTCCAGCCTCCTGCAGCCTCCTGGGGCCGCACACCCCACGGAAATGCTGATTGATTGATCGAGTGATTCATCTATTCAGCTTTATTTATTTATTTATTTATTTATTTATTTGTTCTGCTTTATTTATTTATTTATCCCACTTTAGTTAGTTATATTTTTTAATTCATTTGTTCAGATTTATTTATTTATTTGTTCCCATTTACTTATTAATATTTTTTATTTTTTATTCTGGTTTATTTATTTATTTATTTATCTGTTCTGCTTTATTTATTTTTATTTATTCCGTTTTCTTTATTTATTTATTTATTCCGCTTGCTTTCGTTCTTTATTTCGATTTATTTATTGATTTATTTTTCCGATTAATTTAATTTTTATTTCTTTATTCCGATATATTTATTTATTTATTCGGATTAATTTATTTTTCATTTATTTATTTCGATTTATTTCTTTATTCCATTTTCTTTTTTTTTCTTTCTTTTTTTTTTTTTTTTTTTGCTCCGCTCTATTTATTTATTTATTTCTGTATTTATTCCGCCGTATTCGCTGCAGAGGTCACACCAAGCCGAGCTCGATGCGGTGCCAAGGACAGGAGGCTCGGAGGTGTCGTGGCAAATTCCCGGCAGTGCCAGGGAGAGGAGCCGGGCTGGCTCCGGGGGTGCCGCTGTCATTTGTATTCACGTGGGGACATCTAGTGACCGCGGGCACGAGTGCACAGCGTCCCGGGCAGGGGAAGGCTGCGTTCCAGCAGCTCTGCCCTCCTTCATTCCAGCTTTGGAATTCCAGCTTTTCCCACTGCTCCAAACCCCATCCGAGCTGGCCTTGGACACTGCCGGGGATCCACAGCTGCTCTGTGCCAGGGCCCAGAGAAATCGGGCAGAATGTGCTAAATAATTCTTTCTAAGATGTGAGTTGATGGATCTTTCCAGAACAGGCTGGGATGTGGACAAACTGCAGGGTTTGGGAAAATAAATGTGTCCCACATGATCCCACAGAGGGTGAGGGTGGGAGCAGAACTGCCCTCCAACCCCCAGTGCCCCTCTGAGCAGCACCTGGGGACGTGGCAAACCCATCCGCTTCACTCTGTCTGCTCTGAGCTTTCATTTTATTCCGTTCTTACCAGGAGGAAATGCTCTGTGGGGCTGAGGATTTCTCATCTCTGCTCTGTGGGGCAGAGGATTTCCCATCTCTGCCCTTGGAAATGCTCTGTGGGGTGGAGGATTTCCCATCTCTGTTCTCTGGGGCTGAGGATTTGCCAGCTCTGCCCTCAGAAGTGCTCTGTGGGGCTGAGGATTTGCCAGCTCTGCTCTGTGGGGCTGAGAATTTCCCATCTCTGCCCTAAAGGTTGCACTTCAGCTCCAGAAATAATTCCACTTCTACCTCTCTCCCCCAATTTACATCCACCTTAAATTTTCCCTTCCACCTGCTGCTATCAAGATCTCCCACATGCAGATTTGAAATTAATCCTTTATTTCCCAAAGCAGACCCTGCTATCAGTAATTAACTTTCTTCCAATTAGCTGCTGAGGCAGCGTGGCTGATTTATGGGCACAGTGATAAAATCCCAAATCCAGGTGATTGCGCTGAAGGTGCAGGAAAGGGCAGGGAGTGATTTCCCCTGGGAAGGGGAATTATTCGTTTTATGCTGTTCTGGAAAGTCTGTCCTAGGTTCCATGGAAGGTGTAACCAAAAGTCTCTATTCTATTCCCATCTCCATAGCTGTTCAAACAGCTGGGGCAGTGCTCTTTGTGCTCAGCATGACCCAGCCCTGCTAACACCATCGGGGCTAGCTCTGCTCATGGCCATCGAGGGCTCAGGAGTGACTCACAGATTCCATCAGCCATTGGGAGATGCCCTGCCCAGAGGGGAGGAGCTGAACATTGCCACCTGCACACAAACTGAGACCCTGCAACACCGGGGTACCTTTCCCACTGATTCCCAGAGGAGAAGAGCTCCAGAGCCACCACTGGACCTCCAGAGAGCGACGAGACCTTTCCACAAGATCACCACTCCAACAAGAGCACATCCATCACTCCAACGGGACTGCAGCACCATTGAACTGCACTGCAGCACCACCCTGACAGGGTGCAGGTTGGATTCTGACTTTGTCTATCTAAACCGTTGTTTCTGCATTATTGCCTTGCTTAAATATTAGTGAAGAACTGTTATTCCTTTTCCCATATCTTTGTCTGAAAGCCCTTGATTCCAAAGTTATAATAATTTGGAGGGAAGGAGGTCACATTATCCATTCTAAGGGAGGTTCCCACCTTCCTTAGCAGACAACTATCTCTCAAACAAAGACAAGGTCCAACAGCAGAGTTCCTGCAATTCCAGGGAGCCCTGGCCCAGGATCCAGGTGAGACCTCTGGGGGTCCCCCTTTGGGCAGGGATTCCCCAGAGCTCTGGGCCAGGAGCTGCCTGTGTCCCCTGAGCCCTGTCAGGCTCTGCTGTGGAGCCAAATTCCTGTTCCCAGCTGCCTGAGGAATGTGGGGTTCCCATTTCCAGCTCTGCCTCTGCCTGTGCCTGGGCCTTCTGCCCTGGAAGGCATGAATAGCTTTTTATCCTGCTTTTCCCTCACTCCAGGGTGGGAACTTGGTCATAGGGAGGTCATGGGGACATCTCTGCTGTGACCCCAGGGACATCCCTGCTGTGACCCCAGGGACATCCCTGCTGTGACCCCAGGGACAGTCCTGCCACCCCAGGGGCATCCCTGCTGTGACCCCAAGGACATCTCTGCTGTGACCCCAGGGACATCCCTGCCACCCCAGGGACATCCCTTCTGTGACCCTGGGGACATTCCTGCCGTGACCCAAGGACATCCCTGCCACCACAGGCCATGCCAAGAGCTGCTGTCTAGGACTGGGGACAGGTCCTACCATGCAGGATGGAGACCCGGGGAGGGGGGAGGGGTGAGGCTCCTCAGGGAAGCAAAACCTCATGATTGAGCTGGAAAATGCCCTGTGTCCTCTGTGTCCCCTGTCACCACCTGCCTCAGGACAGCCCTTGGCCTCCAGAGCAGGAATTCCTCCTTCCTGCAGCCCTCGGAGGATGCTCTGAATCCTTGGGATTCCCTTCCTCCACCCAGGAGAGGGGAAACCAACCTGACCCTCCCAGAACACCTGGGGACAGAGAACTGCTCCCATTTATTGGTATTTCCATGGAATCGTAACGGTGGGAACAGCAAACACCGCAACGGTAAACCGCACAAAGCAATTCCTGCCCTGAGCGGTGATTAAAAAATAAATAAATCCTAATGACTGCTTGCAGGATAAAGCCACTTCCGATTTACGGCCGGAGCTGTGATCCTCAGCAAGGATTCCTTGCTGGAATTACAGGGGGAGCGTTCTCAGCCTCGCTGACGCTTCCCCCCAGGTTGAACATAAAATGAGAAATAATAACTTGCACAACATAAATTGAGAAGCACCTTAAACTGCCTGATGGCTGAATTACCCCAGAGGGCCGAGGAGAGAACTGCGCTGCTGTTCCCGAGGAGCAGTAAATTCCTCCAGCCCCAGCCAGGCTCCAGGGCCTGGTGTCGCCTGGAGAAAAACCATAATAATGCCTGGCGTGCTCCCTACCCATTCATTAGCAGCAATTACGGGGCGTGAGTGTTACAAATTGCTGCTGAAAGATGTGAGCCAGCTCCAAGGCCTGGGTTTAATTGAAAGCACTTTTTAATTTGATTACTAATGGCCCTGTGTTATGATATCAGTGACCTCAGGAGGAAATTGCTTCCCCAGAGGGAAAGGAGCTCTGCTGGAAGGGACAGCTTCCCATGGCTCCAGCACCCAGGGGAGCCAAGGAAAAAGCAGCCAAGGAGTTTTTTCCACGCCCAAAGGACAATAATTTATAAATTACTTTGCCTGAAGACCTAAAGGAATGTGGGAATTGGTGGGACAATATTTTATAGATTATTTTGCCTGAAGACTTAAAGGAACTTGGGAATTGGTGGGACAATACTTTATAAATTTTACCAAAAAATCTAAAGGAACTTGAGTCTTGGTGGGACAACATTTTACAAATTTTACCAGAAAATCTAAAGGAACTCGGATCTTGGTGGGACAATATTTTATAGATTATTTTGCCTGAAGACCTAGAGGAACTTGGCACTTGATGGAACAACATTTTATAGATTTTGCCTAAAAATGTAAAGGAACTTGGGTCTTGGTGGGACAATATTTTATTGATTATTTTGCCTGAAGACCTAAAGGAAATTGGAACTTGGTGGAAAAGTGGAAAGAAGGAGGGGGCATATGTAGGATCATAAAATCATGGAATGGTTTGGATTGGAAAGGATTTCAAGGTCATTTTTTCAGGGAGCAGGGACATCTCCAACGAGATCTGTTTGCTTCCAACTCCATCCAAACCGGCCTTGAACAATTCCAGGAATGTTCAGCACCACCTCCCTGGAAAACCTCCAAGGATGAGACAGAAAGGGAAGGAAAAGGAGCTCTGTGCCTGCAGCAGGATCATTTCACTCCTTCAGGATTTGGGACACGAAATGCTCTGTTTGCATCCCTTGTTTCCCATGATGCGTCATGGGCCTACCTGAAACAGAGGCCAGACAAAGTTAGGAGAATAAAATGCAGATTAATTTATTAAAGGCTTTCAAGGTGCATTTAGGGCAGACAGAGCCCACTCAAGAGGCTACACCCAAAACAGACAATGAGTCACAAGTTTTTCATATTCTATAAGTCCTGTCCATTAACATATGGAGCCTTAATCCTCCAATTACACCTTCAGTTGATGATGTCAATCACCCCAAGGTTGCTCTCCCAATTCACTGTTGGTCACATATTTTGGGGCTGTGAGGCAGTGAAGTGTCCTTGGATCTCGAGTTTGAGGAATTGTTTTGTCTAAAAGTGAAGTTTTAGCACTTTATATGGAGTCCAGAGCTACACATTGAAGGGAATAAGGGAGTGTCTTTACAAACAAACTGCTGGTAAGGTAAGAGCCATACTGAGAGACAGAAGAAACAATGGGAAGGATTTCCATAGGAATTCCAGTGATTGACTCACCCAAGGCTGTGGTAATAAACTACAGGGACAGAGATATAAGAAAAAGAAGAAAGGGGGGATTTGTATTAAGGGGGTCTGCATTAGGAGAAATGTATATTACTGTGTCTGCATTAGGGGAAATGTACATTACTGTGTCTGCATTAGGCATTCTGGGAAGTCTGTGCCTCTCGAGTACCTCAGCCACTGGGGAAAGAGAGAGGGAACTGCGGCCGGGAAATTAGGATAAAAAGAGGCTGTGTCCTCTAGCAATCCGAGAGACCCCATGGGAAATGCCCATGAGCTCTCCCTTTGTTCATGAATAAAGTTACAGGACTGCTCTGTCTCCTTTTTGGACGTAAACCTCTGGTGTTTATGGATTAATTTTTCCTGACGACACTAAAACCAAAGATAAAATATAGAAGCTAAAATCCTCGGCATCACCCAGATAAACCAGAATGAGCTGCAGGGAAATGGGAAGGGAGACTCCTCTCCCAGCAATCCATTAATGATGCCTAATTAGAACGTCAAGGCCCTGCTCTAGCCCGGTGACTAATTAACTTTGGGGATGGCTTTTCTTGTTTTAAGGCAGGGGAATGGAGAAAGGAGGAAAAAGGATTGGTAATTAGCTTAGTTCTGCTTTATCTGGACCGCAACCCCAAATATTGCTCATTCTGGGCCTGACAGTGGATCCCAGCCCAGAGCACTGGGATTAAAAACTTCAGTCTGTTTTTGTTATTTATGGCCCATTCTGAGGTTGTGCTCCTTGAGGGGGATTTCCCTCGGTGAGGGGTGATCCAAAGTTTAGCTTGGACTGGGGTTTTTAATAAGTAATGATTAGAAAATCTGGAGATTGCTCCTTTATTAGGGGATGGATGGGCAGAGAAACTCTGGGAAAGATGCCGAGGGGAAAAATGGATATAATGGTCTTTTTTCCGTTTAAAAAGATCCCAAAAACCCAAAACAAAACAAAAAAAAACCCCCACAAACAAACAAACAAACAAACAAACACAAACTAAACAAACAACCCCCCCAAACCAAATTTAAAAAAACCCAAAACAAAACAAAAAACCCACAGACAAACACAAAACAAAACAAACAAAACAAACCCAAAAAACAAATAAAAAACCTCAAAACAAAACAAAACCCCCCCCCCCAAAAAAAAAACCCAAAAGAAACCAAAACCCAAAACAAAAGCAACCCTCTCCAAAAAGACAACCCTCCCCTGCCCCCATCCTAGGTTCCATGGAAGGTGTAACCAAAAGTCTGTATTCTATTCCCATCTCCATAGCTGTTCAAACAGCTGGGGCAGTGCTCTTTGTGCTCAGCATGACCCAGCCCTGCTAACACCATCGGGGCTAGCTCTGCTCATGGCCATCGAGGGCGCAGGAGTGACTCACAGATTCCATCAGCCATTGGGAGATGCCCTGCCCAGAGGGGAGGAGCTGAACATTGCCACCTGCACACAAACTGAGACCCTGCAACACCGGGGTACCTTTCCCACTGATTCCCAGAGGAGAAGAGCTCCAGAGCCACCACTGAACCTCCAGAGAGCAACGAGACCTTTCCACAAGATCACCACTCCAACAAGAGCACATCCATCACTCCAACGGGACTGCAGCACCATTGAACTGCACTGCAGCACCACCCTGACAGGGTGCAGGTTGGATTCTGACTTTGTCTATCTAAACCGTTGTTTCTGCATTATTGCCTTGCTCTAAATATTAGTGTAGAACTGTTCCTTTCTCCCATATCTTTGTCTGAAAGCCCTTGATTCCAAAGTTATAATAATTTGGAGGGAAGGAGGTCACATTATCCATTCTAAGGCAGGCTCCCACTTCCCTTGGCAAGACACCCCCAAACAAAAAAACCTAAAAAACAAACAAACAAACAAACAAACAAACAAACAAACAAACAAACAAACAAACAAACAAACACCCCAAAAAACCCCAAAAGGAAAGAAGAGCTGCTGTGTCTGCACTGCTGAAACGAGGAACTCCAGGATTTTGGAAGGATGCAAGGCCCCAGGTCCTGCCTGCAGGTGCCTTGAAGGAGCAATTCTCAGGATGAGCCCTTCCCATCCCCACTGGAATGGCCCTGCCTGGATCAGCCTCCCCAGAAAGGGCTGGGAATTCGTTTTCCCCCCCAAAACTGAGCAGCACTGAGTTTCATGGGAGCTGTGGGGTTTAACTGGTGCCGGGCAGGGCAGGCTGGATGGGGGAATGTTGCAGTAGGTGAAACCTTCCCGGAGGAACTGAGAGGTCAAAGGGCAGCAGCAGTCTGGTGGGACAACCCTGAGGTATGAAATAACTCTGAGTGTTGGTTGGGTGGTCTCTGCCTAGTTATGCTAATCCTCCCATGTTGATTGGTTGTTGTTGTATCACTGACTCTGCCCTCCCCTTCTCCCCATTGGATTATTGTTTTACCTCCCTGCCTTCTCCCCAACCCTATTGGCCCTGTTTTTCTGTAAGGATGGCCACTCACAGCCATTCTTCTACTTTTGCTGTTGGACCCCTTCGAGACTAAGCAGTGCCCGGAACTCCCTGGTTCTTTGTCTCTGGTACGGCACGAGCTCTCACAGCTCTGGGCTGTGTGTGTGACTGTGCTGTCCACCGGCGCGGGAGAGAAAAGGTTTGCCTGCACAGTGCTGGATGAACCAGGTGGGAAGCTCTAGCTGGGCAACAGAGACACTTTCAGAACACGCAGAGACCTAATCCACCCCACAACCACCCCACGTTAGGGGAGGCAAAGATCCAGCCAGGAATTGATCCCATTTCCTGAAAAATCAGGGAAACAGCTTCAGCTGCAGGATGACAACAGTGCTGCCTTCTCATGGGGGCATTTCTGTGGTGCCAGGGTAGGAATTAAAATCAAATCCGTCTCCCAGATCCTGAGGCCGTTCAATTGCACTTTTAAGGCGTTTAAAGAATAAATAAATAAGCACGTAAGGAAATGAACCACAGGAGCTCATTTCAAGGATGGGCAGAGGGATTAGAGCTGGAAATAAAAAATATTAATGCTGTTGTCACTTTCTCAGATGGAGGTGAATTCTGATCAGCTAATTGAAGAGAAGGGAAAATGGAAGAGGAGAAAAACAGAATGAAGAATAAGAAAAAATCTGAGAACCAGAATCTGCAGAAACTCCTACATTCCTGCAGGGTTTCTTTTTCTTTTTCTTTTTCTTTTTCTTTTTCTTTTTCTTTTTCTTTTTCTTTTTCTTTTTCTTTTTCTTTTTCTTTTTCTTTTTCTTTTTCTTTTTCTTTTTCTTTTTCTTTTTCTTTTTCTTTTTCTTTTTCTTTTTCTTTTTTCTCCCATTACAGGTAAATTATCTTTAAGATGGAAAGTGATCCCACAGGAAGAGGAAAACGCTCCTGGGGTGGCAGCAGGGGTGGCCCTCTCCCCTGGTGAGGGGTTTGAGAGGTACCTGCGTTTCTGAATTTGGGATCGTTCACCGGGAGCAGTGGCTCAGGTGCTGTTTTGGTGCACTCAGAGGTGCACTTGGAGTAATCCCACAAATTATTACAACAGGATCTGCTCCTGTCGAGATACAAAGATGAAATATGCAGAATTTATGTGTGAAATGAGACAAGAAGTCATGGCAAGAAGCTGAGGAACTGGAGGGGTTACCCTGGAGCTGGGATGGTCAGGATTTGCCTGAGAGGGTGAGGCTTTGCCATCAAGAGCTCCTGCAGTCCTTGACTCAACCCTTGACTCATTCCTGCGTCTCCAGGAGTAAAAGGAACAATTTTTATTGCAGAAGAAGCTTTGTTTGGAGAGCAGGGCCTGCCTTTCTCCCCGGACTCATTTCTCCCCTTCACTGAGATAAGAGGATGTGACAGGAGATGATTTCCTGCTCGCTAACGAGCCTTTGGAGAGGTGCTGTTGTCAGGCAACCACCTCAGCACTCGCACAAAGGACGCAATCGGCTTCTCGAATTTCCAGCAAACTTTTAATATTCCCCCCAAAACCACAACACATCTGCTCTGGTGACACTTCTGAACGGGCCGAGTCACCCCCAAAAGCTTTTCTCACGTAGTTTCACATATAAATATTTTGATACAAAAAATAAAACCCCATAAAAACCCCAAAAAGCTCCTCCAACGCATCCAGCGGCGCCGTGGGGATCCATGGGCAGGTACAGCTGTAGGGGACAGGCAGCCCAAGGTGCTCCCAGCCCCCATTCCCAGTTCTGGGAATCCTGGAGCAGGGGAACAGTCTGAAGGGTCTCAGGTGAGCTCTGAAGGTGCCCTGAGGTGTGGGGTGAGCCAGGAGCCTCTGGGGGGCACAGGCATCGAGGGAATTCTCTGCTTCCAGGACAGCTCCAGCAGCATTCCCGGCCTTGGGGTCATGGACTGCAGCTCCAGCTGAGGGTGTGGAGACACAGCTGGGCACATCTGGCTGGTGGCACTCAGGGCTACAGGGTCCCTTGGACACTGTCAGTGTCACCCAGAGCTCAGGGCCCCGGGACACTGCCCCCATTCCCTTCTGGGAATGCTTTTCCTGTTATCTGCCCCCATTCCCTGCTGGGAACGCTTTTCCATTACCTGCCCCCATTCCCTGCTAAGAACGCTTTTGCCGTTATCCTACAACAGCTCTGGCTAAACCCACGGGGCAGGAGCAGCCTGTCCCCCCTGTCTGCAGAGCACACTCAGAGTCAGAACTAAACCTCACCTAATTCCCAACACTTCCCAACAGGTGCTCAGCTTTGCTTTTACACTCAGCAGCTGAGGCGATTTGAAGTCACTCTGACTTTTAAATTAAATTATCTCATGCATAGAAACAAAAGCTGCAGCAGAGGATTCACAGAACTCATCATCAAGTACTCATTAACACATTATATATATTAAGCTTTAAATAAAAAAAAATCTTCCCAGGGTTTGTTTTTTTTTAATATATGCACTCTATAGGATGCAACAAACTTGAGCCTGGTCTAGCTCCCAGTCACTCCCTGTGCTCTGCCCTTTATAAATGTCTGCTCTACTGCTCTAATTCTTCCTTTTAAACAAATGCAGGTAGCCTAGACCTCAATAAAAGCTGGCCAGAGCCCTGGGGCTGAGCTGCCCTCCCTGACAAGTGGAGCAGCTCTGGTTCTGTCACATTGGGAAGGAGGTGAAGAATGCTGTGTGAGGATTTTAGATGATCTTGTTCTCCAGGGCTTCGATCCTTTTGGCCACAGCTTCCAGTGAGGAGGGGTTAAGGAGGAAAAACCACAGGGAATTTTGGGAGAGAGAGTTTTGATGTGGACGCAGAGCAATGGGCCAAGGGGAGAGGGTTTGAACTAAAAGAGGAGAGATTTGGATTAGATATTGGGGAGGAATTGTTCCCTGGGAGGGTGGGGAGGGCTGGGATGGAATTCCCAGAGAAGCTGTGGCTGCCCCTGGATCCCTGGCAGTGTCCAAGGCCAGGCTGGAGCAGCCTGGGACAGTGGGAGGTGTCCCTGCCATGGCAGGGGTGGCACTGGATGGGATTTAAGGGATTTAAGGTCCCTTCCCCCAAACCACTCAATAATTCCATGATCCCAGGCCTCCCTGGCTGGCAGCCCAGGTAAAGATGAACAGGAGCAGAGGAAATCTGTCCCCATCCCCTGTGGCATTCCCAGCCCTGTTCTGATGGATTTCAGTGGAGGCAGGAGATGTCTGTGCTCACACATCCTCCCACAGCCACAAATTCACTCCGAAAGGAGGGGGGAAGATGGGAGAGTGCCTGGGGAGTGTTTGGAGGGGTGACAGAGCTCCTGACCCCAGCAGCACGTGGTGCCCGAGGAGAGGAGCAGAGAGCTTTTCCTGGAGCTCCACAGCGAGTTCCTGCTCTTCTCACTAATTGCTGTCATGAGGTGCCTGGGAGGGCCACCCACCAGGGGAGAACTGTGATTTCCTGCGCCCTCACATCGCTCAAGTCACGGATTTCACGGATTTCACTCAGTCTGACTCCAAGGAGGAACAAATCCATGTGAGTGCCCCAGCAGAGCCCAGAAATGTGTGAAGAAATCAGAGTGTTCCTTTTAAAATTAGCTCCTCTCCTGACCCTCAGGGGTGAAACATCTCCCCTGCCCTGTGAGCCACCCCAAGGCTCCACAAGTTCCTTTTTTCAGGAGAAGTTTGAATCCTACTCACAATTTTTTCTGCTTCTCGTTTCCCTTTCAGCTGCTTTCTGCAGGGCCCTGCAGGGCAGAGCTCAGCCCCAGCTGCTCGGCTCAGATGAGATCCAACTCACCTGGCTGGAGATGATTCCAGGGAACAGCTCCACCAGGATTCATCTCCCACCACTGAGTTTTGGTCAGCTGGGAGAGCCTGGGAAGGTTGGATGTATCCATCAGCATTATCCGGACCATCAGCTCTACAGTCAGAGGGGTTTTGCTGTAGAGGACCCTTCAGTCCACAAAGGCATTCAGGCAGTGCTGGATGTTTGCTCTGGAGTCATCCACTGCCATGGGAAGGATCCCATCCATGGGGCTGGGATGGATCAGCAGTGCTGGATGTTTGCTCCGGAGGCATTCCCTGCCGTGGGGAGGATCCATCCGTGGGGCTGGGGTGGATCAGAGGCATTCCCTGCCATGGGAAGGATCCATCCATGGGGCTGGGATGGATCAGAGGCATTCCCTGGATCCATCCATGGGGCTGGGGTGGACCAGAGGCATTCCCTGGATCCATCCATGGGGCTGGGGTGGATCAGAGGCATTTACTGGATCCATCCATGGGGCTGGGGTGGATCAGAGGCATTCCCAGGATCCATCCATGGGGCTGGGATGGATCAGCTGCAGAGGTTTTTGTGTCCACAGCCCAGCCCCAGCTGCCCCCGCTCTGAGCCCTCCCATTCCAAGTGCCTCACTAATCCATTTTCCCAGAACTCCACAATCCCAGAGGTTGGAAAAGCCCTCCAGGACCATCAAGTCCAACTTCAGACCAACCCCCACCTTGTCACCAGCCCAGAGCTCTGAGTGCCCCCTCCAACCCCTCCAGGGCCTCATTTCCACCTTCCCAACCTCCAGCCCAACTCCTGCCCTCAGGAACAGACCTTTCCCACCGATCCCTCTGGAAATCCCAGCCCAATCCAGCAAATTCTGGCCAAAAGCAGCTTCCAAAGGATATATTTCTGCTGCAAGGAATTGATGAGCTCTTCTACTTTGGTCTGGAACTTCACAATGGATTTGCACTCACACGGATCTTCCTCTGTGGATCACAACAGCAAGAGGATGAGTGGCACAAAAAAATTGATTTAATCAAAATCACTGAGCCCAGTGAAACAGAACAATTCCTATTTTCTTTGTCAGAGAGATGAAGGAAATCAAAATAGAATTATTTCTAATTATCTGACTGATCTCTTCTGCCTTTAACCCCAGATGAACAGAGGACGTCATATTTTCTTGTTATGTAGGCTATGAAAATTCTTTCCTGGATTTTCAGTTCCCTGAAAACCCACAGAGTTCTGCTCCTGATCCTGCAAGTTTGCCCTAAAATCGGAATCTGACCAAACACAAACCAACCTCTGTCTCCCCTATGACATCCAATAAAAACTGGAGGCACTGCTGCCATCTGAGAGTCAGGACTTGTTTGAGCTTTGCTTCAGCAATTCCAGCGCTTGAGGGGGTGGAACAACGAGCATTAATCACTTTGCTAATTTATGTCACTAATTGACATCTATTCTTCAGGGGAAATTAATTTAGACTGGAATAGGAGGGGAAAGGTGACTGTGAAAAGAAAGGGAGTGGTTCCAAGGCCACACCGAGGTGAGCAAATGGAAGGAGGAAATAAAAGAGAGAATTTTTAAAGGAAGGGAATCACTTGCACCAAAACACAATGCGTTGGAACCTGCCAGGAGTGAACTAAAGCTGGAGAATCAGAGAGGATTTCCAGCCGGCTGTTGAGAAATCCAAACTGGCACTGGGAATCAGAGAAATGCAAATATTTCCTTGTCTTTTAAAAATTTTTAATACGTTATTGTTATTGTTATTGTTATTGTTATTGTTATTGTTATTGTTATTGTTATTGTTATTGTTATTGTTATTGTTATTGTTAATAATAATAATAATAATAATAATAATAATAACCCAAATTGATATTTTACAAACAAATACTTTTCCTGAAATTTACTTTGTTTGAAGGCTGAAGCCCAAATGTATTTGACAGACTTTGAAGTGCAATTTGTTGGGGTTTTTTTGTCGATCCCATCCTCTTGTTCCCACTTTTTGGAGGAGCCATGGCAGAGTCTCTGCCTTGCAGACCTGATCTGCAGACACAGGGCCCTGGGGGAATTGTCCCTCTCAGACATCCCCAGGAGGAAAGGAAAATCCCATTTTTAGGAATCTGGAGGACAATCCATAATTTCTGAAGGAGGGCAGAGAGGTGGAGGAGAAAGGAAAGGAGAAGGGAATTTGGGAGAGTGGGACACCCTGAGGTGTCAGGGCTGCTTTGCTTCAGGCAACCACCCCAAATATTGGTGTCTCCTGGTCCTTCTGTTGTTCTGCCAACTCCATGCATCGAGAGAGATTTTTACAACATCCATCTGAAAGGGCATTTTCCTCCTTCTCCATCCAACCTTCAAAGGCTGTGACTGAACCCCTCCATCCCAATCCCTCTCACCAACACAGATCTTCATCTGCAGATTCTCCAGGGGCATTTCCATCCTTCTCCATCCACCCTTCAAATGCTGTGACCAAAATCCTATCCCAATCCCTCTCACCAACACAGATCTTCATCTGCAGCTTCTCCAGGGGCATTTCCATCCCTCTGCTCCAGCCCTCAAACGCTGTGACCGAATCCCTCCATCCCAATCCCCCTCTCACCAACACAGATCTTCATCTGCAGCTTCTTCCCGATCTTGCTGATGGTCCTGAAGTCGGCAGTGTAGAAGTAGTGCTCAGCCACAGGTTCGGAGGCGATTTCCCTCAGCTCATCCTCCACGGCGTTGCCAACTCCCACAGCGAACATCCGGAATCCTGCCAGGAACAGGATCCTGTCAGCGGCACGGAGCTGCCCAGAGCTCCGAGTGCCACCTCCAACCCCCACAGAGGCCTCATTTCCACCTTCCCGACCCCCAGCCCAACTCCTGCCCTCAGGAACAGACCTTTCCCACCGGTCCCTCCGGAAATCCCAGCCCAATCCACCAAATTCTGGCCAAAAGCAGCGTCCAAAGGATATATTTCTGCTGCAAGGAATTGATGAGCTCTTCTACTTTGGTCTGGAACTTCACAATGGATTTGCACTCACACAGATCTGGCTGGAGAGCCTTGCCCACCCTGCCAGGCTGGCCAGCCTTGTCGAGCCTCTGGACCCCTAGGCCCCTCCCAGCTCCAGATCCTAACTGAGGATTAATCCCCTTCACCTCCACTCTTCCAGACTCCTTTCAGCCAGGTCAAACAGGGGCCAAAATCATTTTGCAGGCAGTTTTTATCAAAATTTACCAGACAATGAACTCTGTGGTCACAAGAACAGGGTTTTGGAGATACAAGAAAGGACAGATGATGGCAACACCATCCCACTGACGTGGAATTGATAACACAGCAAAGGGAAACAGTGGAAATTTCCAGAATAGGCTCAGCCCCTTTTAATGACCCCTGAGTGGAAAGTCCCCTTGCAATGGAGACCTGGGCTCAGCAAAACTGAGCTGAGCCTCTTCCTAAAATTTCAACTCAGTCTGTCAGGGGCACCCCCCACTGGGAGTTTGGAACTTGTTTGGGTTTTGTGCTGCTCTGCCAAGAGACTGATCTACATTAAACCTGTTTCTATTGAACTAAAATGCAATTTCCCCATTTTGGGTGACATTAATTAACCCCTGATTCGAAATATTTGTCTCTACTTGTCCATTTCCCAGGCACTGGGAATGCTTTTCCCTGCTCCTCTTTTTGCCTCTCTGTCTCTGGATATATCCAATATTTGTTTGTTTTTCCGAAGCTCAACTCACTGAGCAATTTTAGAGGCTCATTTGAAGCACTTGTTTATCCCACGGCAATAACTTATGGACAGATAAGAGATTTCCTTGCAGGCACAAGAGAGGAGGGAGAGACAGAGCACAAAGGTTTATCACCAGGGAGGAATAAATTCTATAAATACTGTTTATAAGAACCTTTTGTTTTATAAGAGCTGAACAGCCCCAGAAGATGTCAGAGCACTTTGTAAACATTGTTTTTTCACGAGCTTCCTGACCTTTCTGGTTATGTGCTGGCCCCGAGTCCCATCTAGTGGCGAAGAGTGAAGTTAAAAGGAAGGGAAGGATCCAGCAGAGAATTCCCAGGGGCTGGATCCATTTAACACAGGGGTGGCAGAGACCGGGAACACGCTCAGGGGTCAGCAGAGGGGCAGCTCTGGAGGCATTAATATTCCATGGGGTTCAGACACAGAAATCCATCAGAGTGTGGACACTGAGCACGTTTCCTACAGCAGCAGGAGCTGAGGGAAGTTTCTTACTAATGTGCCTGGGGCTCGTCCTTCATCTGTGTCTGTGCTTTGTTTGTTGTTTTCTTTTTCTTTTTTTTCCTTTTCCAGGCCCTTTCCAGGCCTTCAGGCTGCTGCAATCAAGCCCCATTTGGCCCTACAGCTCCTGGGATTTGTTGTCTTTGCCTCCCGTGTGCCTCTGATGCTGGGCTGGATTTCCTTCCCAACCCCAGAGAAATCCCAGTCTGGGCTGGGTTGGGAGGGACCTTAAAGCTCCTCCTGTTCCACCACCTCCCACCACTCCTGGTTGCTCCAAGTACTGGAGGGTGCTGGGGCCTCCCAATTCTAAATTCTCCCTGCAGTTTGTTCCACGTTTGTGTGGAGCAGTTGGATCTGGGTTCATCCCATGCCAAGGGGGTGGAACTCACTCCTGCCCATCCCATTCTGAGGGCTGGAACTCCATCCTATCCATCCCATTCCAAGGGAATTCCCTCCTGCCCATCCCATTCCAAGGGAACTCCATCCTGCCCACCCCAATCCAAGGGGCGGAACTCCCTCCTGCCCAGCAGGAACACCTCCAAAGACACAGAGGGAAGCTAAAACCAGTTCATGGCAAACCAAGGTGCAGCAGAGCCCCAGCCTGAGATGCTCCAAGCTCTCTGGGAGCAACGATAGTCAGGGGATATCTCCCCACAATTCCCCTGGAGTATCCTGAGAGACATCTCCATGGAGAGTCATGCCTGGGCCAAGGGAGAAAGAAGCCCCTGGGAATTCAGGAGCCCTACCTGAGTCCTTGGCTTTCTTGGCAGCATCTGAGATGTAATCCTGGGAGCGTCCATCAGTGAAGACAATCCCCACCTTGGGGACCCCGGGCCGGGCTCCGTTGATGGCAGAGAAGGAGCTGTCAACAAGGTACTTCAGGGCCTGGCCTGTCATCGTCCCCTTCTCCATGTAGGACATTTTCTTCACTGCTGCTTTGATGTCCTTCTTGGTCCTGAACTGCCCCAGGGGGAACTCCTGCCGGACGGAACTGGAGTACTGCACCAGCCCCACCTGGGCCTGCTTGTCCGACACCTCCAGCGAATCCACGATTTGGTTGATGAATTTCTTCACCAGCTCGAAATTCTCAGGCCTCACGCTCTTGGAGCCATCGATGAGGAACACGAGATCCAGAGCAGACCCCAAGCCACCATTGCAAGCTGCAGGAAAAAAGAGGAGGGGGCAGAAGAATACAGCAGCAAAGACCTCAATAAACAATGCAGGAAAACAGCAGCCTAATGCCATTTATTGCTGAGGGAAAGGGGTTAATCCAGGAAAACTCAGCCAGAGATCACAGCAGTGTTTTCTAAGTGACTCTGGGTTGTAAGTGCAGGGTTTCCCTTTCTGCCTTCTCTGAGCAGAACATCCCAGTGCTGTCTGATGATTTTTTCCTTTTATATACCCTGTTATACATTCGTGTTGGTTTTGCTTGGCCCAGTTTTTGCTAGTGAGTAGGGTGGGGTACAAAGATGGCTCCTGTGTGTCCTGTGTGAAGGTTCTGGAAGTTTTTCACCATGTCCAGCAGAGCCAGTCTCTGATGGCTCTGAAGATGATGGACATGCTGCTGGCCAAGCCTGGGCCAATTAGAGATGTTAGTTACACCTCTGTGAAAACATATTTAAGAAGAAATCAGAAATTATATGTGAGCATGCACTTCTTTCTAGCCAGAGAAGGAGGCAAAAATATGTGAGGGAAAACAACATGGAGGCACCAAGGTCAGCTGAGAAGGTGGGGGAGGAGGTGCTCCAGGAGCCAGAGTTGAAAACCCTCTGCCAGCTGTGGTGCAGACCATGGGGGGAGCAGGTGGTGCCCCTGCAGCCCATGGGGTCCAGGGGGATGCAGAGAACCACCCACAGCCCGTGGGGAGGTGCCCACGCCAGAGGAGCAGGTGGATGTTTGCAGGAAGCTGTGATCCAGTGAGAGTCCCAGTAGAGATTGAAAGTTTCAAAGGCCTTGCAGGAGAGAGAAAGGCCTTGCCCCTGGGATGGAAACAGCCTGGCCTTGGCTCGGCCTCGGCTCGGGGGTCCGCACCCTATGGACAAGAACACGTTGCAGCAGATTCGGGTTGATTTTCTGCTTGTGAGATTGAACCTACACCAAAGAAGTTCACAGAGGACTGTCTATCATGGGAGGGACCCCATGGCTAAGTAGAGGACTCTTCCCCCTGATGGACTGACCCTGACCAGAGGAAAACCCTCATACCCTGCCCCCACCCCAGAGCTGTTGGTTGGATGGAGGGAGGGGGTGAGCTGAGAAATGGTGTCTTAATAGGGAGGGGGGTGAGTGAACAAACAGTGTCTTAAGAGCTTATTTTTACCTCTGATTTATCCTGCGACTCTGTTAGGTTAATAAATCACTTTGCAACTTTTGAGTTTTAGTCTGTTTGCCCTGTGTCAGTGCGTCCTCCCACCAATTCCTTATCTCAACTCATGAGTCCTGTGTATTTGTGTTCGTTTTTTCTTTTCCTCTGCACAGCTGCGGCCCGAGAGAGTAGAGAGAGCAGACAGCATAGGTGCCTGGCATTTGGCCAGGGTCAAACGTCGACAACATTTTTATACCCTTTTCCTATTTTGTACCCTTAGCCCTCCATCCTTGTAATTTTTGTAGTTTGATGTTTTAGCTTAGTTTAAGGTCCTGCAAGCAGAAAGACCAAACACTCACAACAAGAGGCCAGTGAGCTCTATACTACCTCAAAACTAGAGGCTTCAGCTGTGGTTGTAGCCTTTTCTCTGGATCATACTTTGTAAACTGGGCTCTAGCCTCATTTAGGGAGGGATAATTAGAATAAGAGGACAATTACTTCATTTTTTAAGTTTCTTACTGGGGCATTTTAAGTAGATATGCTAATTTGTGAAGTCCATAACATTATATACGCATTGTACAAAGCCTGCATTTCGGTGTGTTCCACCTTTGAAAAGCTGTGCACCTAAAATCCTATTAAAATACCGAGGTGTCCTAGGTTCCATGGAAGGTGTAACCAAAAGTCTGTATTCTATTCCCATCTCCATAGCTGTTCAAACAGCTGGGGCAGTGCTCTTTGTGTTCAGCATGACCCAGCCCTGCTAACACCATCGGGGCTAGCTCTGCTCATGGCCATCGAGGGCTCAGGAGTGACTCACAGATTCCATCAGCCATTGGGAGATGCCCTGCCCAGAGGGGAGGAGCTGAACATTGCCACCTGCACACAAACTGAGACCCTGCAACACCGGGGTACCTTTCCCACTGATTCCCAGAGGAGAAGAGCTCCAGAGCCACCACTGGACCTCCAGAGAGCGACGAGACCTTTCCACAAGATCACCACTCCAACAAGAGCACATCCATCACTCCAACGGGACTGCAGCACCATTGAGCTGCACTGCAGCACCACCCTGACAGGGTGCAGGTTGGATTCTGACTTTGTCTATCTAAACCGTTGTTTCTGTATTATTGCCTTGCTCTAAATATTAATAAAGAACTGTTATTCCTTCTCCCATATTTTTGTCTAAAAGCCCCCTTAATTCCAAAGTTATAATAATTCAGAGGAGAAGGGGGTCACATTATCCGTTCTAAGGGAGGCTCCCACCTTCCTTAGCAAGACACCTGTCTTTCAAACCAAGACACGAGGTAATACCCTTTTATCCCTTTTAAGCTGTGTCTGCCTCATACATCTACCAGCCAAAAGGCAACATGTCCGTGTCCCACCCCCGGCTCTGTGGGATGGACCCTCTCATACCTGTGCAGGTCCTGCCGTCGCTGTTGAGGCTGAAGCCATCCCTGCAGGAGCACCGGTAGGTCCCTGGGGTGCTGACACAGACCTGCTCGCAGTCATGGTCCCCCGTGGCACACAGGTCAGACACCACTGCAGGGAGGAGAGGAGAGGAGAGGAGAGGAGAGGAGAGGAGAGGAGAGGAGAGGAGAGGAGAGGAGAGGAGAGGAGAGGAGAGGAGAGGAGAGGAGAGGAGAGGAGAGGAGAGGAGAGGAGAGGAGAGGAGAGGAGAGGAGAGGAGAGGAGAGGAGAGGAGAGGAGAGGAGAGGAGAGGAGAGGAGAGGAGAGGAGAGGAGAGGAGAGGAGAGGAGAGAGGAGAGAGGTTCAGCCAGCAGACAGCCCAAGGCCTCCCCACCCCAACCCAGGGCACAACCCCTCATGGGTGCCATAATTAAAACTGCTCTGCAGGACACAGCTCAGTGACCTTGGACGGTGACTGAGGCATAGGAAGGGGGAATGGCATCATATGGATAGGGGGCAGGGTTAGATGGGATATTGGGGAGAAATTCTTCCCTGGGAGGGAGGTGAGGGGCTGGGATGGAATTCCCAGAGAAGCTGTGGCTGCCCCTGGATCCATGGCAGTGTCCAAGGCCAGGCTGGACAGGGCTTGGAATAGCCTGGGATAGGAGAAAGTGTCCCTGCCATGGCAGGGGATGGGACTTTAAATTCCCTCCCATCTCCAACCATTCCTGGATCATTGCCTTTCCTATCCTTTGGGGTGGCCTCTGCCTGCCCTGGGTTTGTCCCTGCAGGAGGGGACAGCCCCTGCCCCATGTCCCTGCCCCAGCAGGACAGCACTCACCGCAGAAAGCCTCCTGGAACTTGTCAGTCAGCTTCTCGATGGCGCTGTAGCTCTCCACGTAGTCCACGTGCTCGTCCAGGGGCTCGCTGGCCATCTGCCTCAGCGTGCCCATGTCCACCCTGCCCACGCCCAGGGCGAAGATCTCGATGCCCGCAGCCCTGGCCCGGGCAGACACGTCCTGCACCCCGTCCTGGGGCCGGCCATCAGTCACCACAATGGCCACCTGCGCCGGGAAGGGAAGGGAGGGGTGGGTGGGCATGGATATCCTCACTGATATTCCCAATGGATATCCTCACTGATATTCCCAGGGCTTGTGGGATTGGCTAGGTTAGGAGATAAGGCTTTGCATTTCTAAAGTTATGGGGAAAGGGAACCCCACCAGCTCTTCCCATTCTTTGGAGATCATGCAAACCATTTTTTTAGGTGGAATTGGTTTCTTTCCAATTAACCTTGGAAAGGTTAAACTGCCAGGCACTGCCTGGTTCCACCGAGGGACAACTGCCAGGGATTGCCTGGTTCCACCAAGGGACAACTGGTGCGTCTCCCTCTAAGGAAACCAAAGCAAAGGTCTCATTCCTCATACCCAAACTTGAGCTCGAGCTGAACTAAAGAACTGCAAGAAGCTCCAGGTGACACTCAGGATGAGCCCAGCTCAGTGAGGGACTTCATGGAATCTCAGGGAATGTCACGGAAACAGGAGATGAAGGCTTCATCCCACTGATAGGTGGAGGAGCTGAAGGATGGGGACACAGAAGGAACAAGCTCTGCCTGAGGTCACACTGTGTGTCAGGGCCAGTATTTCTGATTATCTGTGCCACCATCAAGAGCAGAGATTAAATCCCAGCCCTGCTAACCCCAGCATTAAACGGCAGCTAGTTTGAGTGGGAACTTGGATTAAACGGAGCCCTGAATCAGTAAAAGCCTCCCAGGGTCCTGCTCCTGGTTTGTCCATTTTCCTCTATTTTTCTTCTGAAAGAGACTTTGTCACAAGACCTTTATTCCTGCTCTTTGCCAATTCTTCTGCCCCTGCCATTTTTCCTCACAACTGTTTTATTGTGCCACCACTGCCAACTCCAAAGGAACTGCTTGGGCTGGAATGCAGAATGGGGGAAGAGCTTCCCTTCTGTAAAAAATGGAAGAAATGGGAAAAATTCGGGGCTTTACAATCTAAGTTCAGGTGTTTATCTGTACTTCCTAAGGGCTGCACAATTAAAAATTCCCAGGAGCAACCATTCTGCAACTGGCGCTTCCAAGGGGGGAAAAACATAAATAAATTTAAGCCTTTCTCTTCTAGCATGGCAAAACTAAAGAAAAGCATTGCCTGTGGCAGAGGTCGGTGTGTGGTGTGGGGGGAACAGACATTCCAAAGGAGCTCCGGGGTTTGCCTGGAGTGGGAGTGGATCTGTCCATGCAGTGGAGCCTTTTGCCAGGAGAGAGAGCCCTCGGCCCAGCCTCAGCTCCAGTCGGGCTGTTCAGCCTCTGCAGCCCCACAGCGCTGCCCGGGGCTGAGAGAGGAGCCCCTCAAACCCGGCTGGCAGGGACAGAGGTGTCAGCAAATCAGGGAACCGAGCTAGCAAATGGGGGATCAAATCAGGGTCAGAGGCGTTATCAAATAGGGGATCAAATCAGGGAACCGAGTTATCAAATCAGAGAATCAAATCAGGGAACCGAGTTATCAAATCAGAGAATCAAATCAGGGACCCGGGGCATTATTAAATCAGGGTCAGAGGCATTATCAAATCAGGGAGAGGAGGCATTATCAAATCAGGGAGAGGAGGCATTATCAAATCAGGGATCAAATCAGGAGCAGAGGAATTATCAAATCAAGGGGCAGAGGTGCTACCAAATCAGGGAACTGAGCCATTATCAAATCAGGGACAGAGGTGTTATCAAATCAGGGACAGAGGTGTTATCAAATCAGGGAACTGAGGTGCTATCAAATCAGGGATCAAACCCTGCTGACAGCTCCCACCAGCAGCCACATCTCCTCCTGGCCTTTCTCTGCCTAAATCCAGGCATTCTCCAGGTTTTATCAACTCCTCTCCATCTCCAGGTCAGCGGAGCATCTTCACCTGAACTTGAGCTCAGGTAACACCCGGGAGAGGAGGAACTGCAGCATCCACACCTGGATTTGATGGGAAGGATCCTCCTAATGCACTGAGGGGAAAACAAACCCCTGGGTGCAAAGAGTTGGGGTTGGGAATTAATCAGCGACCCCATGGGGAAAATTAATGTAAGACAGAGCACCAAACAGGCAAGAAGTCTGTCTGGGACAGCCTGCCAGGAAGAGTGGAAAAAAATACATCTTAATATCACATTTGGTTAGCCCAGTCATCAGGAAATCACTGTTTTTTTCCTAGGATTCCCACTGTAGATATTTGCCCTTCCCTGCCGGCCTGAGTCATTGTGAAAAAATGTCCTTTTATAATTATTATTTTCAAACCTACCTCCAATTCATTTGGAGTCTAAGGATCTCTGTCATTGAAAAAGCTGAGTCCTGGTGGGTGTGCGGTTTGGGAAAGGGTTGGAGGGAAGGAGCAGCCTCTGGATCCTGGAGAGGCTCAGCCATGTGAGGGGAATTAAGAAAGGCTGAAGCTTCTGCTGGATCTTGCCCTGATCTTCAATTTTGCCCTGGGGAAGCTCAGAAATTTTGCTTTTCGAGGTCAAACCTCGTGCTCATTTTAACCAACACCTTTCCCTGAGAATTCCTCCCATCCCGGATCCCTCATTCTCCTGTCAGACAGAAATCCCCCGTGTTCTCGTGACACAATTTATTCCTGGTTAACTCAAACACTCGAGGATTCCCGAGCATCCCCAGGTACTCCCAGCCCCGGGCTGGCATTTGCCGGCAGTGCCGCCGCTAATGAGGCAGCGATGGCTCATTATGCCCCCGGAACGTGATGTTCCAGCAGCACTCCAAGGAGAATCAGGCAGGAAGCTGAATAAAACCCTTGATTTGCTCAGCAATTTGGCAATTTATTTGTTGTTCTTCCTTAGAAAACAAGGTGAAAGTAATTGGGCTCCCCGCGGGTTCTGGGGAAGGTATGAGCAGGTTTTTCTCGGAGCTCCCACGGAAACAAATTGTGCTTTTCCCTGGCCTGGGGTGACATTTGCTGCACAAAGCGCAGCGAGAGCAAAGCGCCGTGTGATGTTTTGGGATGTTAAGAACGAGATTTGCACAAGGATTTGCTGGATTTGTGCCGCGGGAAGGAGCAAGAACCGTGTCCGGTGGTTCTGGAAGCTTCATCTCCCTAAATCCCTGCAGGACCTCTTCGTCCTCTCAGACGGGATGGGATCACCCTGAAGAGAAGGGAGAAACTGGCTGGGCTTCAGGGCACAGGAAAAAGCCAAAAAAAATAACCAGGGAACCAAGAAATACAAAGGGTTGTGGATTTTTCCACCCTGGAGATGTTGAAGAGCCACCTGGGCATGGTTCTGGGCAGCCCCACTCGAGCACAGGGTGAGCTCCAGAGACCCTTCCAACCCCTTGCTGTGATTCTGCCCCTTGGATCAGCTCTGGAGTGGAAGCAAAGAGGGAAAATAAATCAAGGAGTGATTTCCCTTTTTCCCATTTTTTTTTAAATGCCTAAAAGAAGTCATTCCAAAGCCCACTGCTCTCCTGCTTTTCCAGCTGTCCAGGGAAGGAGGTTTCAGGGAGACACTGCAAATTCAGAATTGTTTGTACCCCACACCCAGAGGGAACAGGGAACAGCATGGCCTGGGGATGTTGTCTGGCAGCAGGCAAAGAGTGCAGGAGGGCAGGGGTTGTGGAATGGTGGGGAAGAGATTCCTGAGAGGAGGATCCAGCATTGCCATGGACAGCTCCATGGAAATGTATCTCCACTCGACAGGAGAAGCCAGAGCTGTGTGTAAATTGTCAGGCTGCGTTTAGAACAAAAATTGAGACCAACTGGAAGTATTATAATGAGTTTTGTATTATCTTCCACACAGTCCCAGAGCTGAGCTTCGTTCGCAAGAAAAATCGAAAGTTTGAACCTCCCAGAGCTTTTCAAGAATCAAGGGGTTTGAAATTTCTAGGTTTTCCAGAAGAGAGGTTTGAACCTTCCAGAGGTTTTCTAGAAGAGATGTTTGAACCTTCCAGAGGTTCTCAAGAATAGAGGAGTTTGAACCTTCCAGATGTTTTCTAGAAGAATTGAGAGGCTTGAACCTCCCAGAGGTTTTTAAGAATTGAAGGGTTTGAACCTTCCAGAGGTTTCTAGAAGAATTGAGGGGTTTGAACCTCCCAGAGGTTTCCAAGGTGGATTGAGATGTTTGAACCTCCCAGAGCTTTTCTGTTTGCACCTCCCAGAGGTTTCCAAGAAGAATTGAGGGGTTTGAAGCTCCCCAAGGTTTCCCAGCTGTGCCAATTCACCCCTGCATGTCCATGCCCAAACAAAGCCCATTGAAAACCACCACTCTGCTTTTCCCAAGCACTCCACAATGAGCAAGGAGCCAGAGGAACCTGACCTTCCCTCTGAGAAAGGAGTGGTCAATAGGTAACTCAAGTTAGCTATTGAGAGACTTGACTTGTTAATTCTAAAACCTAGAAAAACAGGATTCCCTTTATCTTGTCAAGATAAGAGGGACAAGAATCTGTTTGAGGCCAGCACAGAAACCCTGAATCACCCACCAAGGACTGCCCGTGCTCCAGAGAGAAAGGTGAAAGTGCACTGTGATGAAGACTACAGATCTTCATCACGAGCAGACCCCAAAGACCACCAGGACACACAGCGCATGCGTGGCACACATGCTAATGATATTAATGATTTCCAAGAAATAACTTGTATAACCACTCCTATCCCGGGGAATGTGATGAATATTCATGAATGTTACCATAATATTGTGTGTTGGCAGTGCCAGGTTTGTGTGTTTGGAGGAGTGAATCCCCACACCCTGCGCCGAATAAAGCAAATCCCCACTGCTCTGACTGTGTCTCTGAAATGTCTCTGGGCCCGCTCGGGGTGAATCACCTCGCCCGCTCACCTTTCTGAAGTTGGGCGAGCCTGCCCTGCCGCCCTCGGCGGCGCTGAAGGCGCGGCTGATGGCGAACTGGATGGCCAGGCCTGTCATGGTGCCCGTGGAGAGCGGCTGGATGCGGCGCACGGCCTGCAGCAGCCCCGCCTTGCTCTGGTGGCTCTGCAGGGAGAACTCACTGCGCACGGCGCTGGCGTAGTTGATGACGCCCACGCGGGTGGCGTTGGGGCCCACGTCCAGCGCCTCGATCACGCGCGACACGAACACCTTGATCTTCTCAAACTCGTGTGGCCGCACGCTGCGCGAGCTGTCGATGATGAACACCAGGTCCGTGGGCTTGGTCCTGCACAGGGTGCCTGGGGAGGGCAGCAGTTAGAAAACAGCAGTTTAAAGATTTTTATATGACTTTGCTCAGGTTTGTTTGCCTTTGCCCTAGAGGAAAAGAACTAACGTTTCTTTCCAAGGTTTTGCTCTCTAGGTGACGCCTGGTGAGCTGAACATCTCAACAGACTGGGAGAACACAGAAAATACACAAGAAATAACAGCTCTCAATGGTCATTAATGAACATCAACTCCAAACGTCACCCGTGGTGGGTCAGAGACACCCAGTCTGGGAAACGAGAGATAAGAAAGAAAACCTAATTAGCATCAGAGGTGAAGAAATCTAGATCCAATAGGAAACCAAACACTGAAAACTACTTGGGAGCAATGAACACTGAACCAATACATTTCTATAAGTTTTGACTGTATAAAATATCTGAAAAATCCAGTAAAAGCCACGTGTCATGGAATGATTCTCTCTGCACACCCAGGCTGTGTATGGATGAGATGATTTCTGTGGCACATTCTGCCCAGAACAACATCCTGGACAGAAAATAAAGTCATGCCTTGACTCTCTAACATCAAAAATGTTGTTGGAGGGTTTTTGTTTTTCCTGCAGTTTCAGTGACAGAGGGACGGAGGAGGAAATCAAAGGGAAAGAAGGGAAAAGGATCCTGGGAGAGAGAGAAGGACGCTGGTAGGGCAGCACAGAGCGGAGAGGAGCTGCGAGCTCCAGTCCTTTCTCAGCCTCAACAACACCACTTTAACGAAGATTTTAAATGTTCTTTTTGCTTCTAGAGGAGAGCACTCACAGGAAAGGAAAGTTCCTTGGGGGGTGACAGGGACTTGTCACCGTGGTCACCCCAGGCTGTCACCAAGGGCTGCAGGAAACCTCAGCCACCTCTGGCAACATGGAGAGAGGGAGGGAGGGAGGGAGGGAGGGAGGGAGGGAGGGATAAAATTGTGGAATGACAGCACTGAGGAAGGGAAGAAGGGAGGGAAGAAGGGAGGAAGGGATAAAATAGTGGAATTTTATCCACAATTGTATGTGAAAGTGTGACAGCACGGAAGGAAGGAATGGTGCGGAAGGAAGGAATGGTGCGGAAGCAAGGAAGGAAGGAAGGAAGGAAGGAAGGAAGGAATGGTGCGGAAGGAAGGAAGGAATGGTGCGGAAGGAAGGAAGGAAGGAAGGAAGGAAGGAAGGAAGGAAGGAAGGAAGGAAGGAAGGAAGGAAGGAAGGAAGGAAGGAAGGAAGGAAGGAAGGAAGGAAGGAAGGAAGGAAGGAAGGAAGGATAAAATTGTGGAATGACAGCATTGAGGAAGGGAAGAAGGGAGGAAAGGAGGGAGGGAGTGAAAAAGAGAGGGAGGGAGGAATAAAACTGTGGAATGACAACCCAGAGAAGGGAGGGAGGGACAAACCCTCAGGATGAAACCGGAGCTCATTTCTGCATCCAAAAACGGCTGGAAAGAGGTTATTGCACCTCAGCCCTGGATAACCAATCCACATGGATATGAATTAATGGGAATGGAGCTCTGTCAGGCATGGCCAGAACCAGGCACGGCACTCAGCAGTCAGCTGGGATTGGGAGCAGCATTCCCGGATTAACCCCCAGCACAACGGGAGGCAGACTCCGATAACAAAATCCAAAACGCAGCACAGAGCTGGCTCATGTCTGTGAGGGCAAACAGCAGAGAAATGTGGAGCCCATAATTGAGAATTAATCTCTACAACCCCATGAATATCCATGGTGAAAAGCAGATGCTATAAACAGGAGGTGTCAGCAATGCAACAAGCTCAGGAACTGTTATTGTTATTATTATTTTAATTTCTCACTTTCACGCCATTTTCCATCTTCATTTTCAGCTGTGGCAAGGCATAAAAAAAGGCCTGGTATTTTTTATGATTTCCTAAATGAATTGCTCCATTTCCCCAGCAGATCTATGGCATCCTGCTCTTTTTAATTTTTTCCTCTCATTTAGCCTGTCTCTGTCAGGGCACCAAGTGCTCTGTTAATATTTGATTTCTGCAGCCGGGGCCCAGAGAGTTCCTGTCATAAAGGAGATTTCTGTGGACAGATTTTTAAATGGGAGCTCTCGGGCCAGCAAATCTGCTCCAAATGATGATATAAATATTACAGCTGGTCCTCGGTGTGAAACCTAATGGAGCTTTCAGTCTCTGAGACAGATGAAAATAAATACCCTGTGATGGATGCATAAAGGAAATAATCAGGTTTGTTTCCTGAGAGACCCCGAGGCTGAATCGGAGAGGTCTGGGGAGGGGGAAGCAAAGCAGGCAGTGGTCACTTTGTCAGGAGCCCTAATTCCCACTGAAACCCAAAGGAACCTTTTCTCATATGGATGAATTTCATTTTTCCCCCATAATTCGTTGCAGAGGAAGGAAAAGCTCCTTTGGAGATCCATCCCCTTTTCCAGGGGCTTGTGCCCAGTTTGCAGGTGAGAAATGAAGGGCCAGGGAAAGGCTCAGAGCTTTCAATCAGTAATAAAATCACAAATAAATCATAATTTCCCCTTTGTGCTGATGAATCACCCTTGGATTTAGTGACAAACCAAGCAGGGAAAGTTATTTTATTTCCCTAAGAACAGCTGGAGCCAATAGAAATTTTGAAGTATATCTATTTTATTTATTTCTGCTCTGTGATTTTGCTCTAAGTAACATCTTTAACCTCTTTTTATGGGAATGGAGTCTACTTCAGGGAAGTGAAGAGGAAAGAAGGGATATCAGATGGGAGCTTTTTGGGATTTCAGCCGCAGTGCACAGTCAGGCTCTGCAGGGCAGGCCCTGATTATCTCCAGGAGGTGACAGTCACTGCTTTGATTGACACCTTGGCTCTGCACAGTTTAGTTAAAACTTGAATTAAACCAGAAGTAAAATCTTCCTCTATTTTTAAAAATGTCCACGCTAGGAATTATTCAGGAATAGCTGAACTCAGGCTCTGATTGAGCAGAAAATCCCTCTCAGGGCATCTTTGCCATATCCACTAAAACAACAGGAAAGCAGCGCAGAAGCTCAGGACTAAAAGGGGTTTATTTGAGAGGTTTATTTGAGAGGTTCATTTGAGAGGTGTCTGCTCCCAGCAGGGCTGAGCTCAATCCCTGCTCTGTTCAAGGCAAAGAGAACCCTCCTTGCCCAAATTCCCGAGGAGAAAGGGGTCCCTTTATCCGAAATCCTCCCTCCCTCAGCCCCAGGTCCCTCTGCAGTCCCTGTCACACCTCAGGCTGCCCATGGCTGCGTGAGGGACACCATCATCATCATCATCATCATCATCATCATCCTCACACCACCCAAACATCTTGAATTCCCACAGGTTTGGTCTTGGAGCCAGGTTTGCCTCTCCTGCAGCAACTTCTCCAGGCTGCCTGGAGCGCAGGGGAGGGCAGAGATGCTCCTGAGGAGCCCAGGGAAGGACAGAGATGCTCCTGAGGAGCCCTGGGAAGGGCAGAGAGGAGCAGACCCTCCCTTCCCTGTCCGTCCATCCCTTCCCTGTCTGTCCATCCCTTCCCTGCCTGTCCAGCCCTTCCCTGCCTGTCCAGCCCCCGCTGGCACTCATTCCAGGCTGGGGTTTGGAGCCCGGGCTGCAGAGCAGGCAGCTCACCTGGCTGCCCTACTCCCTGCCCGAGAAGCCAAACAGAGCAGGGCTTTGCTCAGGGGCGGATGAAGAAAACCCAGGGAAAGTCCCGTTCCCATTCCCAGCAGCCCGAGCCAGCCCTTCCCGCTCGGGAGGTGACCCAGGACACATCAGGGGCTTTGGCCACCTCCTGCTGCAGCTCCCAGCCAGAGTGGGAGCAGGAGGGAGAGGGCAGGCAGAGCAGAGCCCTTGTCCCACTCGGGGCCTCCTCCAGCCCCAAGGGTGACCCGGGGCCACCTCTGCTGTCCCCGCCAGAGCCTGGAGCATCCCAGCTCAGGGCGCTGCTGCCCTGGGGACACACCGGGAACAGCTCCCTGGCTCCCCTGGGTGTCCCGGGCGCTCTCTCTCCCTTCCGCCTCCGCAGTGCCGGGCAGGAGGCACAGACCGAGCCCGGCTCCCACCCAGCCCAGCCCCAGCCCAGCCTCACTCACCGCGGGGCTGCGGAGGGGCCCCGCCGGCGCCGGGGCTGTGCAGGAGCAGCAGCAGCGAGAGCAGCGGGGCAGAGCAAATCCTGGCCATGGCTGTGCGGGGCCGGAGCCGGGCTGGGAGTGCGGGCACAGCCCTGGCCCGAGGTATTAACCTGCCCTGGCCGGAGGCTCCGAGCCAGCCCCTGACGCGCCAGGGGCCGGGGGGGCAGCGAGGGGAGAGGGGCAGGGGAAGGAGCGGGAGGAGATGCTGCGCCAAGGTGGGGAGGGGGCATGGCCAGCCCTGCCCTGCCCTGCCCTGCCCTGCCGGCCCCAGCCCCCACAATGGCCCCATTGCTGCTGCGGGGGCACGGGCAGCCATAAAGGGCCCCGGAGCGGGAATGTGGGGAATCTGGGGATGGAACAGTGGCAGCAGTGAGAGCAGCCCTGGAGCGGGGCTGGAGCTGCCAATCAGCAGAGCAGAGGGGCCGGGGGTGCCAGGGAGGGGACAGGAGCGGCGTCACACAGACCCCACTCTGTCCCACCTATGCCAAGGGCAGGGCTGGAGATCCCTGTGGGATCGGGGGCTTTGTGCCCCGGGGGAATGCTCGGAGCGGAGCAGAGCAGAGCAGAGCAGAGGGGCAGGAGAGCAGAGGGGCTGGGGGGCAAAGCAGAGGGGCTGGGGGTGCTAGGGAGGGAACAGGAGCAGTTACACAGATCCCGCTCAGTCCCACGTGTATCCCAGGAAAGCATCAGTGGGATCGGGGGCTTTGTGCCCTGGGGGAATGCTCAGAGCAGAGCAGAGGGGCAGCAGAGCCCCGGAGGGTTTGGGAGACACGAGTGAAAAGCCGGGATGCAGGAGAGTTTTCCTGCAGGGAACAGTCGCTGCTCTGTGTGGCTGAGCCCCTGGGAGCAGAGCGAGGAGGGGGAAAGGGCTCCAGAACGAGAGCAGATTAACGGGACAGCCTGGGGACGGACAGACCCCAAAGGGGATGAAGGGGACAGCCTGGGGACAGATAGAGCTGTGGGGTGTGACTGGGGACAGAGCTGTGGGGTGTGCCTGGGGACAGACAGAGCTGTGGGGTGTGATTGGGGACAGACAGAGCTGTGGGGTGTGATGAGGACGGACTGTGGGGCGCTGTGGATGTGCCTGGGGATGGACAGAGCTGTGGGGTGTGATTGGGGACAGACGGACTGTGGGGTGTGATTGGGACAGACGGACTGTGGGGTGTGCCTGGGGACAGACGGACTGTGGGGCGTGATTGGGGACAGACGGACTGTGGGGCGTGATTGGGGACAGACGGACTGTGGGGCGTGATTGGGGACAGACGGACTGTGGGGTGTGATGAGGACGGACCGTGGGGCGCTGTGGGTGTGCCCGGGCTGGCAGTGCAGCGCTCGGCTCCGGACACACGAGGGAGATGCAGCTCCTGTCAGAAACCCCAACAATGTCAATCAGCCCCTCCGTGCTGCAAATGAGGTGAAATCTGAGGTTTCCTTTGTGGAGGAGCAGCAGGGAGATTTGGGGCCGGGGGAGGAGGAATTTAATGGTGGCTCTGTCACAAAGCACTGCATCTATTTTCTGTTTTTTCACTCCTGTTTTCCACTGCTGTCACTCGATTAAAGCCCTGCTCCTGTGGCAGATCAGGTTCAGCTCACCTTTTCCAGCAGCACATCCTTGGATCCCCCATCCATTTAATCTGCGTTCTGTGAGTGCAAAGCACCTTGAACTCAAAACTCAGATTCTCTCCCCTTATCCAGAGTCTCTCTTTCCTCCAAAAGCTCTTCAGCAGCCTGGGAGCTCCTGGGGAGAAAGGCTCTTTGATGAGGGGAAAAAAGGACCTGTCCTTGCTGAAGCTGCCAGGCTCCTCTTAACTCTGCAACATTAAAAGTGTTAATTAAAATGCCAAAATCCAGCGATGTTCTCATGCAAAATCAGCGTGGATTTGTCCCACTGTCTTCCCCCAGCATCAGTGCCAGGCGTTCAGCCAGCTCTGGAGCTGACAGCCCTGGGGATTCTCAGTCGTGAGGAGGAAATGCTGCAGGTGAGGGATGGAGCAGCTCTGCCATGAGGGAAGGGGGGGAGGGTTGGGATTGCTCAGCCTGGAGAGGAGAAGCTTTGGGGTGACTGAGGCCTTCCAGTGCATGACGCAGCCAAGAGGAAGATGGAGAGAGATTTTGGACAAGGGGGAATGGCTTTAAACTGGAAAAGATCAGGACTAGGTGGGATCTTGGGAAGGAATTGTTCCCTGGGAGGGTGGGGAGGGCTGGGCTGGAATTGCCAGAGAAGCTGTGGCTGCCCCTGGATCCCTGGCAGTGTCCAAGGCCAGGCTGGAGCAGCCTGGGACAGTGGGAGGTGTCCCTGCCATGGCAGGGGTGGATGGGATGGGATGGGATGGGATGGGATGGGATGGGATGGGATGGGATGGGATGGGATGGGATGGGATGGGATGGGATTTAAGGTCCATTCCAGCCCCTTCCCTTCATGGATCTGTTTATAAAATCAGGGATTTAGGGGTGTGCAAACCCACACAAATCCCTGAACCCCTCCCGTGTTCACACACACAGCTCCCCAAATCCACAGATCTGCACCCACCCATTTATGACTCTCAGGGTGAAATAAAAATGTAAAATTTGGGAGTTTTGCCCTGGACCTGTCTGGGCTGGGGTTTCTCCGTGCCCTGCACACAAGGATCTCTTGGTGCACACAGCTCTTCCTCACCATGAATGGGGAGCATTCAGAGCCCTCTGTAAATGAAGCCTCTATGGCTGTTCTTGCAGGGAAAACATAAAGTTGCTCTGTGTCATTTTGCTGTTAATTAGCAGAAGATAAATACATTTCAGGTGGAGATTTTCACCAGCAGAGCTCGTGGCACACAAGCAGCATTAAAGCCTCGAGAAGAGGGTGAGAAGCAGAGGTGTGCTGGGAGCTCTGGGGCTGCATTGAGGCCTCTGCAAAAGCCGTGTTTATTTTTAAAATATGAAACATCATTTCTCCCCAGGCCCCCAAGAAGGAAAACACTGGAGTCAATATTCCAGGAGGAAAATATGCATTTCAAGCTCTCGCCCAGCCTCCCTGTAAGGGAAACACTCAAACCATTTGTGGCTCGTGCTGGCCCCAGCCTGGCCCTGCTGCTCTTGTGGCCTTCACGTGTTGTGGCCCCAGCAGGGTTTGGTCTCCTCCAGCACCCTCAAACCCATGGATCCCCACTCCAAAAGTGCTGCTTTAAAACACCAAATCCCCACTTTTCTTCCCCTGAGGGATAACCAGGAGATCCAGGTCCCTGCTGGAGGCAAAAGGTTTGGAGTCGCCCGTGCTGGGCATTTGTGGGGTCACACCTGGAATTTTGGGGTCAGTTTTGGGCCCCTCAGGACAAGAAGGACATGGAGAGGCTAGAGCTTGTCCAGGAAAGGGAACAGAGCTGGGAAGGGTCTGGAGCCCTAGGAGCAGCTCAGGGAGCTGGGAAAGGGCTCAGCCTGGAGAAAAGGGAGATCAGGGGGACCTTGTGGCTCTGCACAGCTCCTGACAGGAGGGGACAGCCGGGGGGGTCGGGCTGTGCTCGCAGGGAACAGGGACAGCAGGAGAGGGAATGGCCTCAGGCTGGGCCAGGGAGGCTCAGGGTGGAATTTGGGAACATTTCCTCAGGGAAAGGGTGGTAAACATTGGATCAGGTGGAATCACAGAAGTGGTGGAGTTCCCATCCCTGGAATGTCCCAGGAGTGGGTGGAGGTGGCCCTGGGGCTGTGGTCAGTGGTGACCATGGTGGTGCTGGGGGACAGAAGGACTCTGATCCCAGAGATCCTTTCCAGATCTTTTCCAACCTTAAGGATTCTGTGATTCCAAGACTCAGGAGCTGCAGTTTGTCCTCCCCAGCCTGGACAGCTGGGAATTGTCACCCTCTGCACCCAGGCAGGAGAGAGCTCTGATTTCCCTTCACTCTCAAAGCTCTGCAAGATGCCTCAAATTCCTCATGGTTTCCTCGTTGTTATCCTTCAGATCCTCCATTGTTTTCCAGACAACTTTTCCTGCTTTGCCGATTCTTAATGACAAAATTCTGCTCTGCTGGATGCCTTCACCTTTAAAGTGCCAGATCTGCCAGCCTTGGGCCAGGAAAAGCAAAGCCCAGCTTAAGGGTGAGTCCTGAAAGAACTAAAATGCAAACAAACTTACGGCTGGGAGAGGTGGTAGCTCCTCATTTGTCAGCAGGCAAACAACTCTGATGGAATAAACGAAATAAATGCAGACCTTTCTCCATCACAGCCCTTCCCACGAGTGTTGATTAGCTGAGAGAAGCCAGGAAAAACAACATTTGATTTTCCATGGCACAGACAGGTTTTGTTTCGAGGTGGCACTTCACTCGTGCCATTTGTTCTGCTCGAGCTTTCTTTTAAAACTGCATTTCAGCTTTGCATTTCCATATTTCCAAAGAACACAGTTTCACATCTTGGTGTAAATTTCCCATCGCAGTGAGCCCAAATGTTAAAATTGAAATGCAGCAGCCTCTGAGGCACTGCCATGGAAATGACCCAGAAAAGTGGGAAAGTTTTCTGGGGGGAGAAAAGGAAATCAGGGCTCTCAAGACGTTTCCAAACTTCCAGTGGAGCTCCAGCAGAAGGCAGGATGAGGAAATCGCCTCAGGCTGGGCCAGGAGAGGTTCAGGTTGGATGTGAAGAAAAATTTCCTTGTGGAAAGGGCTGCAAAACATTGGCACGGGAATCCCAGGGCAGTGGTGGAGTCAAATCCCTGGAATTGCTGAAAAATGTGTGGATTCGGCACTTCAGGACGTGGTTTAGTGGTGACCATGGCTGGACTTGAGGATCTTAAAGGTCTTTTCCATCCTTAATGACACCATGAGTCAAATACTGGATTTTTCTCTTTTTTTTTTTTTTTTGGAGCCCTGGAGGAATTCTTCTCAGAGGGATCTGGAGGGTGCCTGAGTCCCTCTGGTGAGGCAGCAGAGCCAGGAGAAGGCTGGGAAGGGACAGGCAGCCAAACTCTGGGTTGTTTGCTGTTGGTTTTTATTTCATTCTAAACAAACCCGTGAGTTGTAGTAAACACAGCTCTCCTGCCCTCCAGCCACCAGACAGCTCCAAGGTTTTACAAAATGCTCTGTAATTTCTGTTTCTGGCTTCCTTTGATGTTCCAAGCGGGTGTTCCAAGCTGGATGCCCAGCTCGTTCCCACCCCTTCGGACAAACAGTGACAAAAACTCCAATTTTTGTGTTTTCCCCCCTGCTGTCTCTGGTTTGGTTGGTACAGGGGTGCCAGGACCCCTCCCAACCTCCTCCACCCCATTTCCTGCCTTGGGAAAGTGGAATTCCAGCAGTGGGGACACCCAACGATGCCAAGGGTGAAGGGCTGGGGAGGCTTTAAGAACGAGCCCAGGATCAAAGGAGCTGCTGTTTGTCCCTGCAGCTGCTCGGGGCTGGCACACATCCCCGGGGCTGCTGCTGGAAATAGCAAATGCTGTTTGTGGCTGGGCCTGGGCTGTCCTGTGGGTCACGCTTGTTTCACGGGGATCACCTTTGATTGCCCGCAGCTTCCCCTGGGACCGAGCTGCCTCCTGGGCACAGCTCCTGGCTCTGTGCTCACCACCTGCGAGCTCTGCTCTCCATCCAGGCCTGCGTTTCTCCACCTGTGCAGCTCCTCAGTCCTGGCCTGGCCCGGCAGTCCCTGGGGTTGTTTCTGTGCTAGGAATGGCTCCAAAGCTTTGTGCAATTTTGGGTGTCACCATAGAAAAAAGGCCTGAAGGTGTTGGAGAGCAATGAAGGAGGAACATGGAGATGGGGAAGGGTCTGGAGGAGCAGCTGAGAGCCCTTGGAATGTCCAGATGGAGAACTCAGGGATCTGCAGCTCCTCCCGGGGGCAGCTCTGATCTCTGCTCTGGGACAGGCACAGCACCCAGGGCATGGCTGGAGCTGGGCCAGGGCAGGTCAGGCTGGAGATCAGGGAAAGGTTCTTCCCCAGAGGGTGCTGGGCACTGCCCAGGCTCCCCAGGGAATGGGCACGGCCCCGAGGCTGCCACAGCTCCAGGAGCGTTTGGACAGCACTGCCAGGGGTGCCCAGGGTGGGATTTGGGGGGTCTGGGCAGGGCCAGGGGTTGGATAAATGATCCTTGGGGGGTCACATTTCTGCTGCAGTCAAGACCCTTTTATTTCCCTGTGCTGAGACCCTGAGCTCAGCCCATCAACTCCGTGCTCTCTCTCCATCAGGAACTGCTCTCCTCTCTCCTCTGCACTGAAATCCAGCGTGGAGCAGCACTGAGAGCTCAGTGTGAGCTGTGCTCAGCCTGGAGTGACACTCCCAGCAATAAATCCGTTTGGAGAGGCAAACCCAGAAAAACAGGGCTGTTTAAAAGGGTCTTTTCTCAGTCCCAAGCCCTGACGGGGCCGTGGTGAGGCTCGTGAGCAGCTGGGGCCAGGCTGGGCTCGGTTTGTGTTGGCCCCGTCCTGGGACATTTCCCAAAACCAAGCCCAGTTCCTGTCTGCGCTCAGCCCTGCCCCGCCTGGCGGCTCACAATCAATCCATACATTTTATCAGGTTTGGGGTGTTTGGGGCCAGCCTCTCGCAGGGAATTCTGGAATGCTGAGCTCTGGAGAGAGAGCTCTGCCCCAGGCTGGCTTGATCAGAGCTGGGCTCAGCTAGACCAGAGCCAGGTCCGAACCAAGCCCAGCTCCGCCAGACAGGCCCTGACCGCAATTTATCAACTCCAGCTCAATTAGCAAAGTCAATTAAAGCAGGAGGCTCAGGGGCTGATTAAACAGCCAAGAACATCCCCCATTGTTGGTGGGAATTTAAGCAGAGGCAGAGCCATTGGAAGGGGTGGAGGAGGGGTTTGAATAGGATTTAGGAGGATTCCATTGGGGGACCCTGTGCTGGATTAGGAACCGAGGGAATTGCCAGCGTTTCCCTTCTGGGCAGGCCCAGGTAATGGGGTTTGGTGGGGGGAATGTCCCAGAGCTGCCCCACACCACCCCAGACTGACAAGGAATATTTGGGGCAGGATGTGCTTTCCAAAGGGAACAGCTGGGGCTGGTGAGAAATGGAACAGCTCCAGCCTCCAGCCTGGTCCTCATGGGGGCCATTGTGACCAAGAACAGTGTGGAAGGTTCTGGAGCCAACTGACCATTCCTGATTCAAAGACCATTCTTAATCTCTCCCCAGAATAAAGCAGGACACTGGGCTGGACCTTGGTGCAATAATCTTGGCTTTCCTGCAAGATTTTCTGCTTGAATTTCGGGTTGGCCTCATGCTCTTTGGTCACAGTTCAACAATTGCCAGATGTGGGGGCAGAAAAATGATTTTCTTCTTGGAGGATTGGGGTGGTTGGTGCTTTTGGGGTGATTTTGGAGCATGTTTAAAAGCCCTGGAGACACTGAGATGTTATTTGGGGCTCCCTCCCACACTCCAGGGGTGCTGTGGAGCATCCTGGCACCCAGAACAAGGAGACGAAGCAGAGAAAAAGGGAATTATCACCCCTTGACGGGAAAATCAGCTCAAAAATATACAAACAACATCATTCTCTTCATCCCCATGACAGAAATGCTCTTCCAGAGAGCAGAGCAGGGGCAGCGCCGTGTTTCTGATACATCCTCTGCAAATATTCCGTGGAAGTTTGTTGTTAAATATTCCATGGAAGTTTGCTGTTAAATATTCCATGGAAGCCCAGAACAGCCCCCCAGGCTGGGATCCGAGCCGTGGGTGAGGCTGGGATGGTTCTGACTGAGCCAAGCACACTTTGTCACACTGAGATGTTTGAAAAGAGCAGGAGATGATCCCAAAGGGGAGCAGGTGCTGAATTCCAGGTGCCTCTGCAGGGCTGGATCTGTGCAGTCCCTGTGAGCAAGGCACAGATCTCTATCAGTGCTGAGAAGGCAGAAAAAGCAGATTTTGAGAGGAAATTAAATAGAAATATCAGCTTTTCCTTTGTGAGCAGCACAAACACGAGATAACATCAGACCAAGGTCACAGCACCGTTTTTTGCTAACTCATTTTTTGAGGAATCAAATATTCCTTCCTTCACTCAGCAATCAGACACAGTCCCTCAGAACGCACACACAGTGTGAAAGCCATTAACATTTTTATTTTAATTGAAAGTCGCCTTTCAAGTCCCGCTGAAAGCACAAGAAATGCACCAGCTTAGGTGTGGAATGGGCTGGATATTCTGGGTCACTGTTAATCGGCACAAGCAGGAGGAGAGCTGCAATTCCTGTGGGATTTCTGCCTGATCCCATTGCTGTAGGAATTCTGCCTGATCCCATTGCTGTAGGAATTCTGCCTGATCCCATTGCTGTGGGAATTCTGGCTGATCCCATTGCTGTGGGAATTCTGGCTGATCCCATTGCTGTAGGAATTCTGGCTGATCCCATTGCTGTAGGAATTCTGGCAGGCAGAGCTGCAGGGCTGGGTTATCCCAGAGGAAATTCCTTCCCTGTTCACCCCCAAGTCCACCTCCTGAAGGTCCCAGCTGGGTCCCAGCTGGGGCAGGTGACAACGGTGCCGTGGTGGCACAGAGCAGCCCTGAGCCCCCCTCAGCCAAATTCCAGGGATGGGATCGGGGCTGGGAAATCGGGAACAGCGGCTTGGAAGTGCCAAGGGGGAGGTGCCGGAGTGGGACCAGGCACCAGGGGTTCCCCAGCAGGGTCTGGGGTGGCTGGGAAGAACTGGGAATGGCCCTAAAGGGAGGACTGGGAATCTGGTGGGAGGGCAGAGGCTCCAGTGGTTCCCCAGCAGGGTCTGGGATGGCTGGGATGAACTGGGAATGGCCCTAAAGAGAGGATTGGGAATCTGCCGGGAGAGGAGAGGCTCCAGGGGTGCCCCAGCAGGGTCTGGCAGGGCTGGGGGGAACTGGGAATGGCCCTAAAGGAATGCTGGGAGGGGAGAGGTTCCAGCAGTTCCCTGGCAGGGGCTGGGCTGGGATGAACTGGGAATGGCCCTAAAGGGAGGACTGGGAACCTGCTGGGAGGGCAGAGGCTCCAGGGGTTCCCCGGCAGGGGCTGGACTGGGATAAACTGGGAATGGCCCTAAAGGAATGGGAATCTGCTGGGGGAGGAGAGGCTCCAGGGGTTCCCCAGCAGGGTGTGGGGTAGCTGGGAGGAACTGGGAATGGACCTAAAGGGAGGATTGGAAATCTGCTGGGAGAGGAGAGGCTCCAGCAGTTCCCAGCAGGATCCGGCAGGACTGGGATGAACTGGGAATGGCCCTAAAGGAATGGGAATCTGCTGGGAGTGCTCCAGGAGCACTCAGGGGTCACCGCCCCACAGTCAGGGCTCAGATTGGGATGTAGGGAGGAGGGGATTCCTTGGGAGGCAATTCCAGGGCTTCCTCATAGGATGGCAGCACGGCCTGGAAGAGAAGAGAGGTGGTTATGGGATCGCAGGATTTGATCAGTGGTTATGGGATTGCAGGATTTGATCAGTGGTTATGGGATCGCAGGATTTGATCAGTGGTTATGGGATTGCAGGATTTGATCAGTGGTTATGGGATCGCAGGATTTGATCAGTGTGTGGGATCACAGGAATTGATTGGTTATAGGATCACAGGGATTGATCAGTGGTTAAGAGGTCACACGGATCAGTGGTTATGGGGTCATGGGGATTTGATCAGTGGTTATGGGATCACAGGATTTGATTAGGATCACAGGGATTTGATCAGTGGTTATGGGGTCACAGGGATCAGCGGTTATGAGGTCACTGAGATTTGAGCAGTGGTTATGGGATTGCAGGATTTGATCAGTGGTTATGGGATCACAGGATTTGATTGGTTATAGGATCACAGGGATTTGATCAGTGGTTATGGGGTCACTGGGATTTGATCAGTGGTTATGGGATTGCAGGATTTGATCAGTGGTTATGGGATTGCAGGAATCAGTGGTTATGGGGGTCCCAGGATTTGAGCAGTGGCTATGGGATCACAGAAACCAAAGTGCAGCTGGAATTGACCCCAAATTCCCGGATCACAGATTACAGGGGATCTGTTCCCATTTATCTGCCAAGGCCTGAGTCTCACCATCCTTGCACATTGGCTTTAAAGATTTTATACAGGAGTAAAATTAAAGGACTCTGATATAATTAAAACCTGATTATTAGCACCTGGTTCTGTGCATCTGAAGGGTTGGGAATTCTCTCCGGCCCCAAAAAAAGCAGGGATTAGGATCACCAGTTTAAAGGATTCTGGAGAATCACGGAGTTCACAGAGTAAATTCATTTTTCCTCACCTTTTCCACTGCCTGTGGCTCCACCTTCAGCTCCTCCTTCCTGCTGGCTTTAATGTACTTAAAGCAGCTCAGGACACACCGGAACATGTAGGCCTGGAAAAGAGGGAAAGGGAGGGAAAAGGGGAATAAAGGGGAAGGAAAAGGGGAAGGAAAAGGGGAAGGAAAAGGGGGAAAAAAGGGGAAGGAAAAGGGGAAGGAAAAGGGGAAGGAAAAGGAATTTTCTCATGGCACTACAGGTCCAAAGGGATGTTTCCACCTTCCCCACCAGCCTGGGATTTTCTGCCTCTTTTCTCTGAAGGGACGAACTTGGGATTGTTATCCCAGGGTTTGAAATCAGCCTCTCCATCCTTCACCAGGAATGTGGAAATTCAATCGATTTGGAACAACACCAGGGTGGGGCTGGCCCCAGCAATCCAGTAAATATAAAGGGATTAATCATAAATCCCATTAAATAGAATATTGGACACCTCAGACACCTCAATATCCCGAGGCAGGGAAGAAACGTGGGGTTTTGGTGTCCTTTTCCTGAGCAGGTGATAAAGCCTGGATGCCTCAGGAAAGCACCAAAGGCACAACTGAGATCCCAAAATTCATTCAGCAAAACCCCATCCCTGCAATGGCTCCACTCCCCTGCCAGCACCTCCCGGCGTTATGGGATGTGATAAATGGGGCTTTTCTGGGAAAAAGGGATCATTGAGGGGCTGTGGCTTGGGGAAAGAAGCCGAGCCTGTGGGAGCTGTCCTGTTAAATCAATATTTTCCTGCCCTGACGGCGAGGAGCAGTCGTGTGCCTGTGTTTGTGTTGGCCTGGGAAGCTGCTGGGGAACGGTTGGGATTTTCAGGGAACACAGGGAGACACAGATCCCAAACCCAGGGGTGCAGACCCAGGACAATGAGGGAGGTTTGTGCTGACCCAGAGCCAAGGCAAAGGAAAAAGGAGTGAAATATGGGGGTTGAAAGAATCCAGCTCGGAATTGCAGGGATGAGGAGGTAAATCCAAATTAGATCAGCAGTTATGGGATCACAGAGAGCAAAGTGTGGCTGGAATTAACCCCAAATTTCCGGATCAGAGATTACAGCAGATCCATTCCCATTTATCTGCCGAGGCCTGAGTTTCACCTTTACAAAATGACTTTGAAGGATTTTATACAAGAGTAAAATTAAAGAGCTATAATATAATTAAAACCTGATTATTAGCACCTGGTTCTGTGCATTTGAAGGGTTGGAAATTCCCTCTGACCCCAAAAAGCAGAGATAAGGATCACCAGCCTAAAGGATTCCTGCTCCCAGAGTAAATTCCTGCTCACGGAACACCTTTAGGGAGCAGTGAAAACCCTTTCTGCTTCCAAAGCCTCTTCAGCCAGAAAGCAAATGTGGAGCTGTCCTAAAACTGGATAAAAAGCTCCACTCATCCATGAAAAAAACACAGTAAATTTAAAAAAAAAATTAAAATCAAGGCATTGATTTTAATCATTTTCCCCTATCAATTAAAAAGCAATGCATTCCTTTATTTTGGTTTTAAAATAAATTAAAATCATACAACAAAGGAATTCATTTCCTGATTTTAATTTTAAAATAAAATTATACAGCAAAGGAAGTCATTCCCTGATTTTGGTTTTGAAATAAATTAAAATCATACAACAAAGGAATGCCTTCCCTGATTTTGGTTTTGAAATAAATAAAAATCATACAACAGACGAATGCATTCCCTGATTTTGATTACGAAATAAATAAAAATCATACAACAGAGGAATGCATTCCATGATTGTGACCCTGGCAGGGTTTGCTGCAGTGGCAGGTCAGTGCTGCACTGGATTTAATTCCATTGAATGCCATTTAATGTCATTTAGTGCCATTGAATGCCACTGCCCCTGCAGCAGGGGCTGGCTGGAGCAGAATCCATCACACAGAGCCGTGGGCAGGCAGGGAGTGCCCCTGGGCTCATCCAGCCCAAATCATTCCATGGATTTGGGATCACTTGGATACCCAGGGCAGCCCAGGGGATCACTGAATGGTGCAGTGGCAGCACCTCCCTGCCCTTGGGATATTTTTCCGAGGAATTTTGAACAACTGATCTGTCAGGCAGCACAGAGCGAGCGCCACAGGGAGAGAGTTCCATCGGAACCAGGACACACTCCTGGCACTGGGACCAGAGAGTGAGAGGAGGGGAGCAGCCCCACCTTCCCAGCAGGAATTCTGCCCTGTGGAAAGCAGGAGCAGAGCATTCAGAGGGGCAGGGGTCCCTCTCTTCTCCATCTGACCCCCCTTTAGCTGGGCTCCACCCTGGGCTGAGATCCAGGTCCTGATTTGGGGCCAGCAGATCCTGATTTAAGGCCAGAAGATCCTGATTTGGGGACAGCAGATCCCCATTTGGGGCCTGCAGATCCTGATTTGGGAACAGCAGGTCCCAATTTGGGGACTGCAGATCCCAATTTGGGGACAGCAAATCACTTGGCAGGGAAGCAGCAGCAGGCACAGGAAGGTTTCAGTGTCAGGGCAATCACTGCTTCTGCTGGCTCATTAAACATGGTAATTTATGCAAAAATCCTGTCCAACATGATTTAAATACCACCTCAGTGTGGGGCTTCAGTGAACTGAAACCAATGTGCCCTAAATGGCCTTTTTAGGACTGAGGTGTTTGGTGTTGCTGCCACTTTCCCATCAGGCCTGGGAAGGAACAATTCTGACAGTGAGTTTGTCCCCATGGAAGAGGAGAGGGATTGGCTCTGGGATTGAAGGATGGGGTTCCTGATGGGATTCCTGATGGGGTTCCTGATGAGGTTCCTGATGAGGTTCCTGATGAGGTTCCTGATGGCTTTTTTGGGGTTCAGTATCCCAGGAGTCCTGGGGCTTTATTATCCCACCCCATTCCTCCTCTTACAACCCCAGCACAAAATGTCCTTGCAAATCCAGCAGTTTTGTGGGAAAAGCTGTGGAAAATTCAAATTAAATTTGCCAGGTCAGGGAGATTTCTGCCAGCTGGGGCTCAGGGTTATCTCCACTCCCAGTGCACATCCCATGCAAATATTCAAAGATATTTCAAAGCCATGTCTGAAGTGCATCCATACAAAACTCTCTGCTCCACGCTGCCTTATCTGGCCCACCTGGAAGTCTCGGAATAGAAAATGTTTTCGAGCTCACAAGCAGCATTTTCACTGTGGCAGAATCTGCCAAATAGCTGGAAAAATCTGGTTTTCTTCGTGGGGGTGAAAGCCCTCAGTGAAAAATCAGTTCTCTGAGCCACTGAAGCAATAAAAGGATAAAACCCTCTCCCAGTGGAGCTTCCTGAGGCACCAGCAGGGTTTAGCAGCTCCTGGCTTTAATTAATTTGGGGAATATCACTGTGGATAACCCTGCTCCCATCAGTGTGGACACAGCCACTCACCCGAGTGGAAATCTCTGCTGCTCAATAATCTCATTTATCTCGGCCCATTCTAGCAGAGGACTTTGCTGTGTTTGCTTTCAACCACTTCATCCCTCTGGAGATGAACGGGCAGTGAGAAGTTTTGGAGATTTGGCTTTACAGCTCACCTTTATGAAGTGTCAAGGGAGAGATTCGGATAAACCCCACTGAGGAGCAGCTCCCACCATGCTCAGGGAGAGCCCAACAGGGCAGATTTGGGAGGGAATTAAAGACAATTTTCCCAGGAGAGCCTCACTGCAGCCTCCCCCGAGCCTTTACCTTGAGGAAGAGCACAGCAAGGAAGGCAATGGTGAAGGCGATCATCACTTTGGTGTATTCCTCTGCTGGCAGCTTCTGCAGGCTTGGCAGAGAGCCCTGGGGAAAAGGGACAAGGTCTCAGCCACAAATGTCCTTTTTGTCCTGCTGTTCCCACTCCGTGGGCAAAGCCCTGTTTAAATGAGAGCTAAAAGCATGGCTGTTTAATAAAGATGAAATGTGATGCATTTTCCACGGAGGCAGCTCCATCCGAATCCTTTTGCTCTGCAATTTGCATCCATCAGGTTCCTACAAGGAAAAACAAGGTGGATTTTCAAGGAACACGGGAGCTGTCAGTCAGGAGAACACAGAAAACCCTCTTTGATGTCAAACTGAGCAGTTCTGGATGCTCCAGAGGGGTCAGAGAAGCTTCCCAGGCACGGAAGGGAATTTCTGGGAGCTCCCAGCATGGAAAAGGAGCTGAGCTGGTCAGACCTACCCCACTGTCCGCAGGCTGCAGGCTGAGGTAGGAGGGCACCTCCATGTAGGAGCTGCACAGGGTGAGGATGCTCAGGCAGAAATCCAGGAGCTGCAGAGCCAGCAGGGGGATCCTGGAGCGGCCCTGTCGAGGGGACAGGAACTGGGTTAAAATGGGGACAGGAATTGGGTTAAAATGGGAATTGGAACTGGGTTACAATGGGGACAGGAACTGGGTTAAAATGGGGACAGGAATTGGGTTATACTGGGGATGGTAACTGGGTTACAATGGGGACAGGAACTGGGTTACAATGGGGACAGGAATTGGGTTACAATGGGGACAGGATTGGGTTACAGTGGGTACAGTGTTGGGTTACAATGGGGACAGGATTGGGTTACAGTGGGGACAGGATTGGGTTACACTGGGGACAGGACTGGGTTACAGTGGGGACAGGATTGGGTTACACTGGGGACAGGAATTGGGTTACACTGGGGACCAGATTGGGTCACTCCTGTAGATCCTGCACACTTCACACAGGGCCTGGGACTGGCTCCCATGGAGTCCAAGCCACTAAAATCCCTTAAATTCAACCCAAACTTATACTTCTTCTGCCCCAAATTATGAGCAAATCATTTGTGGGGCTTCATCCGAGCTCCACAGACCCCTGTGGCTGGAGCAGGGATAATCCCAGGTTATTCCAGCAAACCCCTCCTACTGGGGCACAGAGCCCCAAAACCAGAATACAATCAACATTCCCAGACAGGAGAAAATAAATACCCTAGCTGGTTCTCCTCCAGCCTCCAAGGATTGAATCCTGTCCCCACCTCACTGCAGGACTCCAGGATCCTAAAGGTCTTTTCCATCCTAAAGCATTCCATGAAGAACCACAGCCCAAGGTAGTGACCCTTTATTACATCCTAAAGGATTCCATGAAGAATCATAACCCAAGCTAATGATCCTTTATTCTATCCTAAAGGATTCCATGAAGAACCACAGCCCAAGGTAATGATCCTCTTCCAACCTTCCAGGATCCTAAAGGTCTTTTCCATCCGAAAGGATTCCATGAAGAATCATAGCCCAAGCTAATGATCCTTTATTTAATCCTAAAGGATTCCATGAAGAACCACAGCCTAAGGTAATGACCCTTTATTCCATCCTAAAGGACTCCATGAAGAACCACAGCCCAAGCAAATGATCCTTTATTCTATCCTAAAATATTCCATGAAGAATCTCAGCCCAAGGTAATGACCCTTTATTCCATCCTAAAGGATTCCATGAAGAATCATAACACAAGCTAATGATCCTTTATTCCATCCTAAAAGATTCCATGAAGAACCCAAGTTAATGATCCTTTATTCCATCCTAAAGGATTCCATGAAGAACCCAAGTTAATGATCCTTTATTCCATCCTAAAGGATTCCATGAAGAACCCAAGTTAATGATCCTTTATTCCATCCTAAAGGATTCCATGAAGAACCCACAGCCCAAGGTAATGATCCTTTATTCCAACCTTCCAGGATCCTAAAGATCTTTCCCGACCTAAAGGACTCCACGAAGAACCCCAGCCCCAGCAATGATCCCTCATCCCAAACGTTCCCCAGCCCCCGGAAGCCCAGAGCCCCGGAGGAGCTGTGACACACCGTGTGGCGCAGGGAGGACACGGAGATGACGGCTGGCACTTGGATGTAGGAGCTGAACATGGTCAGGAGGCTGAGCAGGAAATCGATGACTTGCAGGGCCAGGAATGGGATCAGGAGCCGCTCCCTCTTCTGAGGAGGAAAGGCAGTGCTGGTTATTCCCATTCCAAAGGGGAAATGGGAGCAGCTGTCAGCACCTGGAAGGGCTTAATGGTGCTCCAGGAATTAGCACTTCCCTGGAATTTCTGCAGCTGGTTTCAGTGCCAGCTGATCCAGGGAAAGGGCATCATCATGGATTTTTTTCACCCCTTTGGAAAATTCGTGTGAATTCTCACTCTGTGACATTGGCACTTGATCCTATCAGAGTTTTCATCCCTCTGTCCCTAAAACTGACCCCTGCAGAGGGAGAGCTGTGTTATTTGGGTGGTGTTTGATACTCAGAACTCCACTATCAACTCCTGGGGTTTCCACCCCCAGGCCTGGCCATTCCTCCTCCTGAGCTGGGCAATGAGTCCCCGGTGTCATGGGGCAGTGTCAGTTCTCTCACAGGACCTGCCTTGCAACACAGCGAGGAAATGAGGCAACAAAACATTTCTAAATCATAACATCTCCTTTCCTTCACACCCAAACCAGGCTGGATGGAAATGTTGCACGATTTGGTAAATCTGGGCATTTGAAGCTTTTCACAGGATCCTGAAGCTGCAAACCACTCCCTCTTCCCCTCTGGAACCAGATTTTTATCTGCTTTTTTCCCTCCTGGTGATTCCAGGATTCTGGGGGGTTTATCTACTTTTTTTTTTACCATAATTCCAGTGAGTCCCATCCAAACCCTCCCTCCTGAAATGTTATTTGTGGGGAACGCACCTTGAGCACCCCGAGCAGGAGGTGGAGGCTGACGATGAACAACATCAGGATCAGCAGGAAACTGGTGATGATATCAGCTGGAAATGACAAGAGGAATTGCCACATCACCAAGAGATGTCCCAGCTCAACCACACCTCTGAGGGAGAGCTAACCTGGCACAAGGAGTTGTGTCTGTGCAGGAATTGATGCCATGCAGTTGGAATTCGCCCTCTGTTCCCTTTCTACACCCATTTTGCATCTCTTTTTGAAGTTTCTGCACCCACCAGGCCATGCAGGTTGTGAGCTCCATGGAACCAAGGGATGGAATGTTCAATACCCCAGGCTGCAAAATGAATGTCAAAATGACCCTGAGAAGTTCTGGAGCCTTTCCAGCCTTGGAGAAGACCTTCCTGAGGCACGTCTGGGCAGATGGCACCAGCAGTGCCACCCTCCCACCCTCCCTCTGCTCACAGAGAGCTAATTTCAATTCATTTCAATTCATTTCAGTTTACACAAAAGGGATTTTAAATTCCCCTGCCGAATCTTCTCCAGGAATGAGCTCTGCTGATGGGAAACCTTCGGTGTGGAAAGCAGCTCTGCCAAGCACTTCCTTCCCCCAGCACCAGGAGCCTCTTCCCTCCTCAGGGAAAATCCCTCTGGGGAGGCTGCAACCCCCCAGGGAGCCAAAAAAGCTGATCCTGAGGGGGAAGGGAGCAGCAGGGCAGGGGTGGGATACAAGGTGTTGAAGGTTGGGGGGGGTGGAATTTTTCCCATTCTGTTGCTGGGCAACTAAAGACCGGATACTTAAGGGCCATCGACTCTTACAAAAGAGACACAGATTTTGGCTAGGTGAAGCACGGGAACTAGAGGTTGGGGATTTGATAACGGAGACATTTGCTCGCTGGATTTGGAGGAGAGAGCAGTGGAAAAAAAGCGGCTGTCTGCTTTTCGGCTGCGACTGCGGGAAAAAAGCCTGGCTTTGCAGTGGTTTTCCTCTACCTGGTGGGTGAGCTTGCGTTTGGGAAAAGGGGCACGGGATTCCGGCCCCTTCTACCCTCCGGGAGGGTGCATTTCCCAGCCGCGCTGAAGCGGAACAGGACCCTGCTGCTGCTGCCCCGCGCCCTGCCTGCCACAACTGCGGAGTTCCTGCTGCCTCCTCTGCTGGCTGGCTCGGGTGGGCTGGCCCGACTGCTCCATCTCCCTGCTCTGAGCTCCCTGCTCTGAGCTCCCTGCCCATCGCGTGAGGCTGCACTCCATCTCTGCCCAGCCCGTCCGCCATTATCCCCGCACGACCAACCTGCTCTTGCTCCACAGCGCCATCTGCAGCTGCACGGGAGCCATCGCACCTGCCCTGCTGGTCTAGGAGCCCAACAGCGCCCCTGCTGGCTGTGACCGTGACTGCACCAAACGGGAAAGTGCCTGGCAGCCCAGAGACATCTGCCACCGAGTTTTTAGTTTTGTTTATTGTTTTTTTACCTTGTTTACTGTGTTTGTTACTGATTGTTTACCTCATTCTAGATACTAGTAAAGAACTCTTATTCCTTTTCCCGTATCTTTGCCTGAGAGCCCTTGATTCTAAAGTTATCATAATTCGGAGGGGGAGGGTTCACATTCTCTGTTCTAAGGAAGGTTCCCACCTTCCTTGGCAGACACCTGTCTGTCAAACCACGACACAAGGGAATGATCCAAATGATACAAAACCCACTTATCCTCCACTGGGAAAGGAGGCTTGGGTTGGTGCAGTCAAGGAAAAAGCTTTACCCCATAACCTGACAAAACCCCGAGTGCAGGAGCTGTTCCTCCCCAGGCTGTGGGAATTGGGACACTGAGGAGGAAGGAATCTCAGGAAAGAGCGAATAGAGAACCCCAAATGCAAGAAACCCCAAGTGAGAGCCGTGGAGAAAATCAGGAACACAAAGCAGTTCATTCCGAAGGCAGACAGTGCTGCCTTCCTTCTGCTCCCAGGGCTGCGGAAAAGGCGGAATTCCAAGGCAGAACAACAACCCCAGCTCGGAGGAGCAGGGGAGCAGAACTGAGGCTGGGATGTGGTGCACAAGGAGCCAGAGATTGACACGGGAACAGCACAAACCCTACAAAAACACAGCTGGACAAAGGAGCCAGAGCCAGCCTTTATGGGACCGGCCCTAAAGGAGCCAATCCCGATCCCATGGAAACCCAAACTGCCTCACGTCTTTTCCCTAAAGGAGCCAATCCCGATCCCATGGAAACCCAAACTGCCTCACGTCTTTTCCCTAAAGGAGCCAATCCCGATCCCATGGAAACCCAAACTGTCTCACGTCTTTTCCCTAAAGGAGCCAATCCCAATCCCATGAAAACCCAGATGCCCAAAGACTTTTCCCTAAAGAAGCAAATCCCAATCCCATGAAAACCCAAATTCCCAAAGCCTTTTCCTTAAAGGAGCCAATCCCAATCCCAATCCCAATCCCAATCCCAATCCCATGGAAACCCAAGATGCCCCAAGCCTTTTCCTTAAAGGAGCCAATCACAATCTTATGGAAACCCAAACTGTCCCAAGCCTTTTCCTTAAAGGAGCCAATCCCGATCCCATGAAAACCCAAATTCCCAAAGCCTTTTCCTTAAAGGAGCCAATCCCAATCCCATGAGAACCCAAATTCCCAAAGCCTTTTCCTTAAAGGAGCCAATCCTGATCCCATGAAAACCCAAATTCCCAAAGCCTTTTCCTTAAAGGAGCCAATCCCGATCCCATGAAAACCCAAATTCCCAAAGCCTTTTCCCTAAAGGAGCCAATCCCGATCCCATGAAAACCCAAACTCCCAAAGCCTTTTCCTTAAAGGAGCCAATCCCAATCCCATGAAAACCCAAACTCCCAAAGCCTTTTCCCTAAAGGAGCCAATCCCGATCCCATGAAAACCCAAACTCCCAAAGCCTTTTCCCTAAAGGAGCGATCCCAATCCCATCAAACCCAAGCTCCCCAAGCCTTCTCCCCGGGGTTCCTCCCAGCCCCAGCACTCAGGACTTTGCCCAGAGGATTTCTCTCCTCATCAGCATTTCCTGGGCTCCAGCTGTGTTTTCCAGCCTTTTTCTCTCCATGGGCTCCTGCCCCAGCTCTCCTGGCAGGATCCCTAATTAATTGGGCAAGTGGCCACTGCCAGCTGATTCCCAGCTGGATTTTCCAAGCAGAACTTGGATCAACCCCCCCAACAAAACAGCAAAGGAACAAAACCCCCACAAACACAAAGGGATGGAAAGAAAAGGAAAATCAAGGGAAAATAGCCATCCATGAGCTGTCTGCCTCCTGTTTGTTCCCAGAAAACAGAGTCGTCCTTCCTGCTGGCAGCAGGGATGGGTTGGTGCCATGGACAAATAAACAACAAAAAACCAAAAAAACCAACCAAAATAACCAAACAAAAGCACACAAACAAACAAAAAAAACCCCACAAAAAACTGAACAAAAAACCAACCAAACAAAACCCAAAAAAACCAAACTACAAACCAAACCAAAACAAAGGAAAACAAATCAACCCCCCAAAAGCAAAAAACAAAACCAAAACCAAAAAACCAATCAAAACAACCCCCCAAACAAACATACAAAACCAAAGACAAACCAAATTAAAACCCCAAACAAACAAAACAAAAATCCAAACCAATGACCAAACAAAACTGAAAAACAAAACCAAACAGAAAAACAGCCCAAAAAAAACCCACAACGCAGCAAAACAAGCATGCAGTGAAAGAGGAAGGAAACCCCTGAGGTCACACTTGCGTCAAGTTCTTGGATTCCCATCAAAAATGGAAAGTGGGAACACGTTTTATGGCAATGGGTTGATGGATGCTCCCGCTTTCCCTATGCTGATCCCAGCCCCTGTTGGGCTCCCTGTGGCCATCCCGGGAAAGCTCTGCTGGAAGGGGTTTGGGGTTTGGAAGGGGTTTGGGGTTTGGAAGGGGTTTGGGGTTTGGAAGGGGTTTGGGGTTTCAGCCTGCACTGGGGCTGAGCTGAGCCACAGCTCTGGGGCAGAGCAGCCTCCAGCCCCCCCACGGGAATATTTGGCAATAATGCTCCATGGGGAAGGTGGGAACCATGGCACTGCTCCTTGCTTGGGGTCCTCTTAGGACTCCCCCAAATTCCCATTTTTTGCTCCCTGCTAATGCCTTTTACCGTGGAGCTGGGTGATTAAATCCCTCCCAACCCACACAATTCCATGATTCTGTTGGACAAACCGAACCCTCGAGTGCTGATGTAAAACAGCCCTGGGGGATCCCCGTGTTGCCTCTTTCCTTGGAAAAATGTGAGCCCTGCTTTTACACCTCCACCAGACACTGCCTATTCCTGCTTGGGTGCTTTTCCCCATTTCTGACTCCTGTCCTGGGCACAGGAGAGTTTGGAATGTGCAGGGATCTGTCCTCAGCCTCCTTTTTCTCCAAACACACTCCAGAAAAGCAGGGAACAGCAATTCCTGGCTGTCAGGGCTGTGTTTGCCCCTCTGTGGGGATGCCCAGGGTAGGGGCACAGCCTGGGTTCCCTTTTTGTGCTCCGGGGTTATCTCAATTTGTGGTTTCACCCTGAAAAGTGAGTCCAGGAAGGAAACCCCCCTGCACTTGTTGTTTCCAAACAGCTCACGTGGAATATCCTGGTTTGGCAATATTTGGGGTTTGGCAATATTTGGGGTTTGGCAATATTTGTTTTTTTTTTTTTTTTTTTTTTTTAGGTGGCATCTCCTGAGACAGCTCCAGGTCTTTGTGAGGATCTGAGCTGGATCCCGTGGGAATTGTGAGCTATGGAACAGCTTGGCTGCCTCTTCCAGCCACCAGTGGTCTGGAAGAAAACATCAGGGGCTGGGAAAATCTGGGAATGGGGGTTAAAGCAGGGAGGGATTGGGCTGGTGGGGATCTGTCCAGGTGTGGGGCAGGAGATCCATGGGAATGGCTCCATGGGAATGGCTCCACGGGAATGGCTCCAGGGTACAGAGGGGCGTTGGTGGCAGTGTCACACAGCCCCCACATCCATGGGATCCGTGTGGGCTGGGATTTTGCCCTGCTCCAGGCCCCCAAGGTCTCTGTCCATTGAGGAGCTCTCGGACACTTCAGTGTTTCCCTGGAAATGCCCAGAATGTGAGGGAAGTCAGGAGTGTGTGTGAGGCTGGAATGGTGCACAGCTGGGAAGAGGAGAGGAGGGGAAGCCAGGATTACCAGGGGAATCCAAAGGGGATCCCAGAGGGAGCAGAAGGACCCTGAGGGTGCTGCAGAGCTTGGGCTGAGGGCCTGATCCACCGAAATTAAATTCCACATTAAACTCCACCAAACTCACCCAGCCTTGGCCTAAATCAAACCCCAAACAGAGCCTAAATTCCTTCCTGAGCATTTGACCCAGAATTCCAGTTTTCTTGGATGGAAAAGACAGGGGGAGCAATGCAGGACTCTGGGACCCCTCTCTGCCCCAGGGCTGCTCTCCAGCATTCCCAGTGTTGGAAACAATATAACTTTTAAACTTTTTTTCTCTCCAGTTTGGCTTGACTTGACCTTGCTTTGGGGAAGGGAATTTTCTTTAGTTTATTTAGGAGATACAGCATCACTCTAAGGAGATGGGCTCAGCACAGGACAGAGTGGAGCAGCCCAAAGATCCCCAGAGAGATAAAAACATCAACAGAACATGAACAGAACATCGGTGGCCATCTCCAAACATCCACCCCAGAGCACCTCTGACAGAGCTGAAGACATCTTGCCTGAAAAGGACTGATAAGAAAATTGAAAAATGAAGATCTAATTTACATTGGAGCCGAGGGGATTCGGATCCAATGGGAAACTGAACACTGAGGGTTGCTCAGCTCTGGACCAATGAACTCTGAAACAATGCATCCCTTTGGGTTTTAACTGTATAAAAACTGGGGGAAATCCTGTAAAAGGATTTGTGGTTTTGGAATACTTTCCTTGGCACATCCTGGCCAGTAAATAAAGTAATGCCAGTTCTCTATCACTTCAAATATAGTGCTAGACGTTTTTTATCTCTCCCGATTTTCGGTGCCCCCAGGACCCACCAATTCTGTAGTAATCCTTGTCCAGGTCTTTGCAGAAGCCCTTCCCGTTGGCCACCTCCAGAGAATACTCGATCAGCAGCAGGACGCTCATGACCTGGAGGACAAAGGAAAGACACAATTCAGGGGCCAAATTCCCATCACTGAATTTATCTCCAGGGAACATTGGATGGATAAGTCTCCAAGTGAGCTAAACACAAAGGATTTAAGTCCCAGGAAATACTGGGACAAAAGTTATCCCTTTATTCATATTTTGGACTTAACTGCCAGCAGAAGGAGGATGGAGAAATGGCAAAGTCAATGAGTTGTGTTTCAATGGTTTGTATCCTGGCTTTAGGTTTTGAAATTGCATTTTGCTCCAGAGTGGAGGGAAATGCAATACCAGTGTTCTAAAGTGTGAAAAGAAACACAAAAAGATTAAAGATCTCCCTGGAAGTGCAGCTGAGCTACTTCATTGACAAAACCACCACTTTCTGCCTTTGATTTATTTGAGGAAAATCCCCAAATATTCTTTTTTCACAGTGAACCAGAATGATATCCTCCAAGTTTTCTAATGTGACCGTCAAACTCCAAGCTCCAGGTTCATTCTGTCCTGAGTTTAACAAGTTGGGAGACGGAGGCAGGTCCAGAGCTGTGGGCTCAGTCCTCGCCCTGAACTTCTCTACTCACACAGGGATGATGGGCAGGGGAAAATCCACATATGGGCCCAGCTTTGGGAGATCTCCATGGAATCACGAGATTTGGGAGATCTCCTGGAAGGTCTGGGGTGGAAGGGATTGGAAAGATAACCTCATCCCATGGGACTGGAATAACCTCCTCTCACTGTCCCAGGCTGCTCCAGCCTGGCCTTGGACACTGCCAGGGATCCAAGGGCAGCCAGAACTCCTCTGTCCACCCCTGTCCATCCCTGGGTGTCCCTGAGTGTCCCTGTCCATCCCTGGGTGTCCCTGGGTGTCCCTGTCCATCCCTGGGTGTCCCTATCCATCCCTGGGTGTCCCTGAGTGTCCCTGTCCATCCCTGGGTGTCCCTGGGTGTCCCTGTCCATCCCTGGGTGTCCCTGTCCATCCCTAGGTGTCCCTGGGTGTCCCTGGGTGTCCCTGGGTGTCCCTGGGTGTCCCTGTCTATCCCTAGGTGTCCCTGGGTGCCCCTGAGTGTCCCTGTCCATCCCTGAGTGTCCCTGGGTGTCCCTGTCCATCCCTGAGTGTCCTGGGTGTCCCTGGGTGTCTCTGTCCATCCCTGTCCATCCCTGAGTGTCCTGGGTGTCCCTGGGTGTCTCTGTCCATCCCTGTCCATCCCTGAGTGTCCCTGGGTGTCCCTGTGCACAGGGAGGGTCCGAGCAGGGCCCAGCAGTGGCCCCAGAGGAACAGCAGGACTGAGCTCAGGAGTTCCCCTGCACAGGAGGCAGAGCTCCTTCCCTGGGCAGTGCCCGAGCTGGAGTAGAGTCCAGAGAGCGCTGGAGTCTCTTCCCTGGGATATTCCAGAGCCACCTGGACACACTGCTGTGCCCTGCGCTCTGGGATGGCCCTGCTGGGCAGGGAGGTGGCACCGGTGCCCCCCTGGAGTCCTCTCAGCCTGCCCCATTCCGTGACTGATGCAGGAAGCTGGTCCCTATCTGCCCCCCAGATCAGCCCCAGCTCAGGCAGAGCCGACAGAACTTTTCCACCAGAGCTGCTCCAACCTTTCACCTCAACCACCGCCCCGACAGTGCCGCGGGCGAGGGGAAGCGGAACTCTGTGGTCTGGGCTCGTGTGTGCAAACTTTGGGTGCTGGGAAGGCTAAAATCAGCTGCTGCAGGGCTGGGGCTGGGCAGGGAGCCGAGGATGGGCTGTGCTTTCAGAGCGATCCAGACACAGTCTGGACAGCAGGGATGCCTGGCCAGGGGGCCTGAGCTGCCCTGCAAAGGAGCCATGAGGAGAGGTCTGCATTGCCCCAAAAGGGAGAAGTGAGGCTGGGAGAGACAGGAGCTGAGCACAGCCCCTCCCTCAGTCTGTGCCAGCTGCAGAAATCCTGGGAACTCTTTGAAACCAAATTCCCCAACTTTCCGAGCCCCCAGCTGCAGCTGCAGCTTCCAGAGGAGCTGTGGCACTCCCAGAGCGAACAACCACCGAGCCACACTGCTGCTGCCAAGGGGACTGGGACCCCCTGTCCCACCCTGTCCCACCCTGTCCCACCCCTGTCCCACCCCCGTCCCACCCCTGTCCCTTGGAATTTCAAATTCTGCCCAGAGTCTGAATTAAAGGAAGGAGGTGTCAGGTTTTCCCTGGGCCTGTCTGACACCAGCTTGTTCAAGAGCCACTCTGACACCTTCCCCTTTTTGCCACGTGGCAAATGAACTTTGTAATTTGCTCGTGAGCTGCCAGGAATATCCAGATCTTGTTAATGAGGACACTACAAAGTTAACACGAGTTCAGCAGAGTGGAACAGCGTTTCAGCTCCCATGGCAGCTCTGAACCCTGTCAAGGATGAAATTGCATCGATCCAAAGTGTCCTTCCAGCTGCTGGTGTCCCCTGGGATGGGAGGGATCTCGGAATGGAGATCACACCTGACTGCCAGGGCCCTCACAGGTTTCATGTTCCAACTCCCAGAGAGGTTTTGCTTCCCTGTGCTGCTGGGGGTCAAACCCCTCAATTGCCAACGTGGGAAATGTGGGCAGAAATTGCTTTTTCAGGTTGTACTTCAAAGGAGGCCTGAGCAAAATGGATAAATATCAGTTTTGTTCCTGAAGGACAAGGGGGTGAGAGCAGGACAGCACATCCCACAGAGCAGACCCAGAGGCTGAACTTTGGCGTGAAGAAGCCTCTCTGCTCTCTGTCAGAGAAAAAACAGCCCCTGGTTTCCTGGCTGGTGTTGAAATGAGCCACACAGCTCAGACCAACTGCAGTCACACAAGATAAGAACAGGGCAGGAAACCCCAGCCCAGCCCGAGAGGTTCAGGAGACTCTGAAGGCAAAAGTTGGTTTAAAATTTTCCATTTTGTGTAGAAGGAATGAACTGAACTGGGAGCAGGCAGTGATGTCCAGGCCTTTCCCCAGCCCCAGGACACCTCTGCAGCTGCTGGATGGGACCTTCCTTCACTCCTGCAGGGAATGCACACCCACGGGGATGGATCCTCTGCAGAGGAGTCTCTTGGGAAGCAGGTGGAGGAGGTTGGATGTGGTGCCTGCCCTGCGCCCCTTGCTCAGCTACTCCCACTGCAGATCCTGCCCTCAGCTCCAGCAGAAACCAAGCACTTCTCATTTCACACAAACCAGGCCCTCAACAAGCACGCAGTTCCCTTTGCAATGGCACAGCAGGAGAAAGGCAGGTTTAAAACAGGACATTTCACTTCCAGGCACTCAATTCCCAGCCCCTCCCCAGCCCTTTGTCTCTCGTCTGCTCCAGCTGGAGCCTTTGGAGGACACCCCTCATCATCTCGGGGCTGCCCCTGCATGAGAGGAGCAGACAAGGTGCAGACCCTGCTCTCCAAGGCTGCCCTGGCTCCACTCAAGAACCACAGGAAATGAATTCTGTGCCTGCACAGGAGCAAATTCCCAGCCCTGGTCCTGAATCACTCAGTCAGACACCTTGAGGTCTGTTCATGATGAGCAGGACAAACTCCTCAGGACTGACTTTGAAAGTCACCCCCAAGTCACCTCCCAGCACCAGTGGAGCTTGGCTAATCACACAGCTCCATCCTCCCCTCATTGCCGTCCCTCTCCTTCCCCGTGGTCCCAGAATGGCCAGGATTTATCCCAGCTGTCTCTGAAGGGATCAGCAGCAAGGCAGAGCTGATTTGTGGGAGGACAAGGCACTGCCACAGAGCCTGGGAGATGTGTTTGATGGCACTGCCCTCACCCAGCGTGGCTGGGATTCATCCCTGGGACCTGCAGCAGGAATTTATCCTGACCCAAACCCCCAGCACCGATGGAGCAAATCAGCCAAGGGATAAATCCCCTTTTCCCTTTCCTCCCTCTGCCCAGCTGCAGCTGCAGAAAAGTGCAGAAGAGGCAGGAGGAAAAAAAGGCTGATCTTGTGTGAAATCTCTTAAAGAAGTGAGACAAGACCTAGCCAAGAACTACCCTGTTTTCCAAGGGAAAAGGGAAGGGACAGCTCCTGCTGCTCCAGGGAAGCAAGGGGACCATGGAACATCCTTCCCGTGCCACAGCTGCCATCCCATGGGACCTCTGCAGGCTGCAGGTCCCCAACTCATCCTTTACTGTTATCACCCTGTTATCACCCTGAGGGCTTCCAGTCGTGACTGTGCACACCCAGAGCTGCAGGGGACCATGGAATGTCCTTCCTGTGCCACAGCTGCCATCCCATGGGGTATCTGCTGGCTGCAGGTCCCCCCCGTTCCCCTCTCCTGTCCCATTATCACCCTGCAGGCCCCAAACCCTGACTGTGCACACCCAGAGCAGCACAGGGATTGTTTTAAAAATCCAGCCATGCAAGGAGCCACATCCTGAGGATGGCTGAAAGCACTTAGAGCCCCTCAGGAGCATGGGAGAGAGGAGCCTCCAGGCTCTCCTGCTCTGCCATCCCTGCCCTGAACAACTTCTGCTCCTTCCTGGGAGCTGGACATGGCCCTGATCCCAATGGAAACCGAGAGAGAGGCAGAGGGGCAGCTCTGCCCCCACGCTCTGCTCATCCCACATGCCTCCGGTGACCCATTCCCACATTCATTCCCACAGTCCCACATTCATTCCCACATTCATTCCCACATTCCCACATTCATTCCCACATTTCCACTGCCCATTCCTACCCAGCAGCTCCAGGCTACCCTTGGCTGGGCAGGAGCTCCTGCACTGAGCAGAAAAGCAGGAAGCAGAGCGAGTTTTCCTCAGCTCCAATTGGCAGAGCCAGGAAAAAAATGGCTAAAAACCCCTCCCATCACAGCAAATTCTGCTTCTCCCTGTCCCCCACCACATTCTTTTGTCCATCCCTCTTCAACCATTGGGTTTTCCTTTGGGGAACAGAGAACATTCCAGTGTCAGGGAACTGGAATGATCCACAACAACAGCACTTTCTGGAGAGGTCCCACCTCTGTTTTCCTGCCTCCCTCTCCCTGCGCCCCCTCCCAGGCCCACAACTCACCATGTGGAAGACCCCCAGAGCCACCGTCGCTGTCTTGATGCTGAAGCAGCAGCATTTGGGGGGCTCAGGGAGGGCTTGGGGGGCCATTTTCGGGTCCCTCCGAGCACTGCTGAGTTAACGAGGTCTGACTTGCAGCCGCCCCACGGAAAGCGAAGCGAGAGCGGCTCCGCTTCCTTCCTGCTCTCTGAATGTGGGAAGTCATCTACAAAGTCACATGAGGCCTTTGGGTTTCTCAGTCATGAGGAAAGCAAAACTGGGGGGCTTTTGGAACACATCTGGCACATCCCAGCTGGGAAATCAGAGCTCCCAACACTGCTCAGGTGTCCCCAAAGGGAGGTGTGGGGACAGGAGCAGGACGTGGCTTTGTCCTACAAAAATCCTCGGGAACAAAAGTGAGGGGCCAAGAATTTCACCTTAAATCCCTCACTGCAAAAACTGCAAAAGCCCCAAAACCCTGCTGGTTCTGCGGTGAAGCTTCCAAGTTCCTCCCTTTGAACTTCACAGTCCCTGCCAGCCAAGGCACCATTGCTTGGAATGCTCCTGGGAGTGATGCCAGAGCAGCCCTGGGCTCTGGGAGGATCCCGAGGGACCTGCAGGTCCTGTCCAAGCTCCTGGGATGTGATTTGTGTCACCAGCTCCTGGAAAAGGAAAACAGCAGGATCTGAGCACGGTGGCTTTGTCCCAGTGCAGGACATCAAGGTGCCCCCCCCGCCTGAACTCACTCAAATGTGGACTTTGCTAGAGATTTATCACTATTCTTGTTTTTTAAAAAAGGTTTTAATTCTCTTTTCCTCTTTCCCCCCCTGTGGGACAGGATTTCCCTCTTTAGAGCCCTGCGGAGCAGACTGCTCTGAGTTTTGGGATTCCTGAAAAAGGTTTGACGTGTCCCAGCAGATGACACCTCTCCAGGAGGGAAATGCAGAGAAATAAAATGACAATTGGGCAAACACTCAAATGAGCTCTCGTGCCAGCAGGGCTGGTGCCACATCCCAAAAATGCTCCCTGAATTTCCTGCTTGGTGCCTCCAGGAGCGTTCCCAGCACAACAGTGCTTCAGCAGAGGTTCTTTTTGGTTGTTTTTATGGAACTAAATGCAGAGATTCCACCTGGATGCTCCAGAAATGGAATCCAGCTGCAGATATTTCCTGCTGGATCCATGGCAGAGCAGGACAGGGAAATCTCAGCAGCAGGGCAGCATGAAGCTGCAGGTGAGGCCTGAGGGCACCACGAGCACCATCAGCACCCCTGGAGCTGCACCCACCCCGAGAAATAGGGTTAAAAATAAGGTTTATTTGTAAAAATAAATAATTTGGAGCATCTTTCCTTTACAACCTCACTGCAAACACAAAGGAGGATCAAGAATTTCCTGCAATATGAGAAGCTGGTTTATGGTGTGAGGATAGGGTTAAAAATAATGTTTAGGAGAAATAGGGTTAAAAATAATGTTTATTTTTCAAAATAGATCATTTGGAGCATCTTTCCTTTACAACCCCACTGCAAACACACGCTTGGCTTTGCCTTCCCCACATGAAATGTGTTTTCTTTAGGGGCTCCCTCCCCTCCGAGCTGGGTTTGGGCCTGGCTGGAAGGAGGTGCAGGAGGATCAGGAATTTCCTGTGATTTGAAAAGATGGTTTATGGTGTGACCCTGCTCTGCACGCAAATATTCCTCACTGTGCACTGCCCCTCGTCCTGGGAGAGGCACACAGAGCTTTCCTTGTGTGCCTGAGCATTCCAGACCCAAATTAGCTCTGGATGTGTGAAAACCAACGGGAAATGTGGCCCAGACCAGGGCTGGGGGTGGAGGGTACCCTGAGCCTGGCAATGCCACCCCAGTGTCCCCAAAGGGGACAGGGCTGGGGAATCTGAGCTTTGGCAGTGCCACCCCAGTGCCCCCAAAGGGGACAGAACCAGGAGACCTGAGCTGTGGCAGTGCCACCCCAGTGCCCCCAAAGGGGACAGAACCATGGGACCTCAGCTGTGGCAGTGCCACCCCAAAGAGGATAGGGCTGTTGGGGAAGTGCCACCCCAAAGAGGACAGGCCTAGGGGATCTGAGCTGTGGCAGTGCCACCCCAGTGTCCCCAAAGGGAGGTGTCAGGAGAGGAGCATCGGGAGCAGGACGTGGCAGGACAAAAATCCTCGGGAACAAGAGCAGAGGGCCAAGAATTTCACCTGAAATCCTTCAGAGCAAAAACCCCACTGGTTCTGCGGTGGAGCCTCCACGTTCCTCCCCTTGACCCTCGTGGTCCCTGCCAGCCACGGGAATTCCTTGGAATGCTCCTGGGAGCGATGCCCGAGCAGCCCTGGGCTCTGCGAGCATCCCAAGGGGGGTGCTGAGGGATCTTCAGGAATCTCAGGGATCTGCAGGAATCTCAGGGATCTGCAGGAATCTCAGGGATCTGCAGGTCCTGTCCCAGCTCAGAGCTTTAGGAACTCACTCTGCTCCAAGGGGATCCCAGCTTTAGGAACTCCACTCCAAGGGGATCCCAGCTCTAGGAAATCTCTCCAAGGGGATCCCAGCTTTAGGAACTCCACTCCAAGGGGATCCCAGCTTTAGGAAATCTCTCCAAGGGGATCCCAGCTTTAGGAACTCACTTGGCTCCAAGGGGTTTTCCATGGAGTTCTGGACATGGATTTCGGGTGCTGTGCAGTGCCTTGGCCGCAAGTCCTTCCTGGGAGCGATTCCAGGTGGGATCTGTCCTTGGATCACCTCCCACTGGAGAGCACCAGGAGAGCCTGGGAGGGGTCCCTGTCCTTGTCCCCAGGCAGGGGAGAGGTCCCAGCCCTCGAGAGCTGCTCCCCAGGGAAAGCTGGGCTGGAGGGTGGGGCAGGACTGGGAATAAATCCAATAGGCCAAATAAATAGAAATATGCCAAATAAAATATTTTTTAAAAAAATAAAAGAAATTTAATATAAGAAAATAATATAATAGATGTAATACAAATTATATAATATTATCTAAATATAAATAAATATAAAAATATAAATAATATAAATATGCCTATTAAATAAAAACTAAAGTAAGTAAGTTAAAAGAAATATAATAATATAATCAATATAATACCTATGATATAAGATCATCTAAATAGACAGAAATATTAAAATATAAATTAAAATAAATATGCCAAACAAAATAAATAAAAAGAAAAATAACATAATATAATATACACAATATATTAGATGGAATATTATCTAAATAGAAATAAATCTAAATAAGCCAAATAAAATAAATATAAATAAATATAAATATAATAATGCATGATATCTATCTATTATATTATCTAAATATAAAGAAATATAGAAATATTAATAAATATATATGCCAAATAAAAGAGATATAAATAAATATCAATATAATAATGCAGTATGATATATATCTAGTATATAATAGGAATAGAATTTAATATAAATATATAAATACATGCATACATACATACATATATATATATATATAAAAATATATATATATATATTCCAAATAAATCCAATAAGAGAAATCCAAGCTCCCCAAGGCCCCGGGCTGCTCCCAGGGGTATTAAGGCAGCCCCATGTCCCCTGTCCAAACCTCTCTGGCCAGTTCAGCCCTGGCTTGGGCATTTGCTGGTCCAGGGAAGGGACAGGAGGTGACAGACCTGGGAGCTGGAGGTGACATTGGGACACAAAGCTTTGGGTCCTTGCTGCCTTCCCAGCTGGGCCCACAGAGCAGCAGGAAATTCCCGAGTTTTTCCCAGAGCTCCCACAGAACTGAGCTTTGCTTCAGCTCCTGTAGCAGGTCCTGCTTGCCACGAGCCCCAGTCCTGCTCATCCCAGGCTGGCACTGGGAAATGTTCAGTGGGAAATTTTCTGTGGGAAATGCTCCGTGGGAAATGTTCAGTGGGAAATGTTCAGTGGGAAATGTTCCGTGGGAAATGTTCCGTGGGAAATGTTCCATCTTTCCTTCTCCATTTGCTTCCCCCAGCGCTTGGCTCGGTGGATTCCCCCTCCAGGAGAACCCAAACAACACCAGGAGGGCCCCAAGGAGGGAAATATTCCATTTACTGCCAGCAGGACAAGAAATCCCGGCCAGTCCTCGGCACTGGCGCTGCCACCACAAATTCCTGCCGCGAACCAGGTGGGATTGGGCAGCTGCAGCTGCCAGGGAAAAGGGAGAGGCTGGTGAAGAGCTGGGAAAAGGCTTCTGCTTCTGGAGGGCCCTCAGTGAGTGAAATGGAATTTTAAAAACCACACATCACATTGCACAGGGAGTTGGATAAAAATGGGGATGCAAAGGGTGGGATGGAGGTGAGGAGCTGTGCAGTCACAGAGTCACAGGATCTGCCAGATCTCAGCTGGAGTGCTGGGGGGCACAGGGGGCACGTGGGGCTTTCTCCAGAAGCCATAGAACCATAGGATCATGGAATGGTTTGGGTTGGGAGGGATCTTAAAGCTCATCCCATAGCAGGGACACCTCCCACTGTCCCAGGCTGCTCCAGCCTGGCCTTGGACACTCACAGGGATCCAGGGGCAGCCACAGCTTCTCTGGCAATTCCAGCCCAGCCCTCCCCACCCTCCCAGGGAACAATTCCTAATTCCCAAGATCCCATCCAGCCCTGCCCTCTGGCACTAGGAAGCCATTCCCTGTGTCCTGTCCCTCCATCCCTTGTCCCCAGTCCCTCTCCAGCTCTCCTGGAGCTGCTGTCCTGTCCCTGCCCTGTGTCCCCAACCTGTCCTGCAGTGTCCCAACGCCCCCTGAGCCCCACCCCAAAGGTTCCCAGCCTGGCAGGGTTTTAGGGCTGCTCCCAACATTCACCAGAAGGATTTGCAAGTGCCAGAAATCATTAATTTCTGAGTGAGAAACTCCACCCCTCCACATCCCTCTGCAGCCAAGAGCTCTCCGAGGGCTCCAAACACAAAATGATCATTTTGCTGATTTGGAGGGACACAAGAAGCTCTCCATTAATGTGTGTTTCAGCCAGCAGCTCATTTTGCTTGCTGCCTGTGCTGCTGTGGCTTTGGCCATTTTTTACTCTTTTCCTCCTCATGCTGGGCCCTGCTTTATTCCTTGCACCAGGATTTATGGCTGCCCTCGTCCCTGCTTCATCCCTTCGTTCTGTTTTACATCAGCTCTGCTATGCCTGATGGCCACGCAGCCTCCCTGTGGATCCCCTGCCTGTGGTTTATCCATTACCTTGCACGGCTCCTGCCTTCCTCAGAGATCAGAAATAATCGTCTGGAGGATATTGGAGTGCTCCCAGAGGTAAAATCCATTGTTTTCATTCTGCTGGATGGAGGGAGCTGCTGGTTGAGCTTTTCCTCACAGCTCTGCAGGAACAGGACAATCCTTGGGTTTGAAAGGAGGCAGCAGTTTCCCCTCATTATTAAATAAATCAATTAACCATGGCTTCTGTTGAATTGCTATTCATGGAGAGATCCCTCCCACCTTGATAAAGCCTGATAAAATTAATTGCTGGGTTCAACTTCCCAGCTGGAGGCTTCATAGGATCGTGGAATGGTTTGGGTGGGAAGGGATTTGAAAGCTCATCCCATCGCACCCCTGCCGTGGGCAGGGACACCTTCCACTGTCCCAGGCTGTTCCGAAATGCTGCTCCTTAAGCTGGAGCTCATTCCCGCTCAGAGTGTCTGATCTGAGGTCTTTGGGAGGATTCCTGCCTGGAAGAGCCTGGATGAGGAGCCTGGGGCAGACTTTGCTTGTCAATAACTCCCTGGCAGAGAGGGATCCTTTTCCCATCTCCATCACGGAGGAAACCATGACCCAGATCAGCCCCAAAACAGGGAGGGTTCGGGGCTTTGAGTGTGTCCTACACCCCCTCGGGGTTGGGAGGCTGGGCCTGAGAGGGGCTGGGGCAGGGGGTGATCCCATGGGCAGGCACAGCCCCAAAAGTGCTGCTGGAGCAGCTCTGGGCTCCTGCAGCACCAGCACAGCCCTGGGAACATCCCTGGGGCTCCAAGGGCTGGCAGTGCTGGGGAGTGGATCCTGTTCCAGCACAGGGAGCAGGTCAGGCCAGCAGACAAAACTCCACAAGAGAATTCACATCCTGAGCCAAATTCACCTCATCCGAGGGCAGAGAGGAGCCCAGATCACAGGCGCAGAAAGTGTTGAAGTTTAAACCCAAATACTGGAAGTCCAAAACTCAGCTAAAGAGAAGCTGGAGCTCTCCACAAAGCATCACAACTTTGCAGAGTTTTATTTAAAAAAAAATCCTCCTCCCACAAACATAAGAACGGGAACATTTTGTTTTTCCGCTTTCCAAATGAGACATTTCACCTCCTCAGGTTGAGAAAACATTTGACCTCTGAATATGTCTCAGAGTTATATATGGGGAAAAAAACCCTGCAGCAACCAAATCAAAATGTTTCACTTGACCAGATTTTGACAGCCTAGTTTTTCGAGACACCACACTTTTGAAGCCTTTCCTTTCAGGTTGATTTTCTTTCTTTTTTAATTCCAATTCAGAACTGCCCAAGGCCCAGAGTTCAGGATTTTGCAGCTGTAATTAGCCAGAGCTCCTCTACATCTCTCAAGAACCCAATCAATGATGATTTGAGTGAACTACAGAGGCCTTGCAGGAATTGAAGTCGGGGAGAGGCCTTAAGCTGATTTTCTGCCCAGAGATTAATTTCATTGTGGAAAATCCCATCAAATGGGATTTATCCTGCTGTCCCTGGCCCCTTGTGCCTGTCCTTATTAAGGGGCTGAGCTCAGAATTCCTGCTCCCTCTGAGTTAATGAGGCCTTGGGATGAGATTTGGATGTGGTTTGGAATAAAGCGGGGCAGCTCTGGGGTTTGCACAGAGAACCATCCTTTGTTCCCCTCATTCTTCATCCCAAACATCCACACCACACTGCAAAATCCTACAGGGACTCCAGGGAAATGGCTGGAAATGCCAAACATCCCAAATATCCACACCACACTGCAAAATCCCAAAGGGATTCCAGGGAAATGACTGGAAGTGCTAAATATCCCAGAGATCCACAGCCCACTGCAAAATCCTGCAGGGATTCCAGGGAAATGGTTGGAAGTGCACAATATCCCAAAGATCCATATCCCACTGCAAAATCCTGCAGGGCTTCCAGCAATATGGCTGGAAGTGCCAAACATCCCAAGCATCCATGTCCCACTGCAAGATCCTGCAGGAATTTTGGGGAAATGGCTGGAATTTCAGTGAAATCCCTGCAGGGATTCCAGGGAAACAGCTGGGAGTACTAAACATCCCAAACATCCATGTCCCATTGCAAAATCCTGCAGGGATTCCAGGAAAATGGCTGGAAGTGCCAAACGTCCTAAATATCCACACACCACTGCAAAATCTTGCAGGGTTTTTGGGGAAAAGGCTGGAATTTCAGTGCAATTCCTGCAGGGATTTTGGGGAAATGGCTGGAATTTCAGTGCAATTCCTTCAGAGATTTTGGGGAAATGGCTGGAATTTCAGTGAAATCCCTGCAGGAATTCCAGGGAAATGGCTGGAATTTCAGAGAAATTCCTGCAGGGATTCCAGGGAAATGGCTGGAATTTCAGTAAAATTCCTGCAGGGATTCCAGGGAAATGGCTGGAATTTCAGTAAAATTCCTGCAGGGAGTCCAGGGAAACAGCTGGGAGTACTAAACATCCCAAACATCCATGTCCCATTGCAAAATCCTGCAGGGATTCCAGGGAAATGGCTGGAAGTGCCAAACATCCCAAATATCCACACCCCACTGCAAAATCCCAAAGGGATTCCAGGAAAATGGCTGGAATTTCAGTGAAATCCCTGCAGGAATTCCAGGGAAATATCTGGCAGTGTCAAACATCCCAAATATCCACACCACACTGCAAAATCCCAAGGGGATTTTGGGGAAATGGCTGGATTTTCAGTGCAATTCCTGCAGGGATTCCAGGGAAATGGCTGGAATTTCAGTGAAATTGCTGCAGGGGTTCCAGGGAAATGGCTGGAATTTCAGTGACATTCCTGCAGGGATTCCAGGGAAATGGCTGGAAGTTCCCCACCCTGGGCTACTCCCCAGACTCTTCATCCCTCAGGGAATCATGGACTGGTTGGTGTGGAAAGGGACCACCCCTGCCATGGTGGGGACACCTTCCCTGTCCCAGGTCACCCCGAGCCACACCCTGACAATCCTCAGGCAGAAGATTCTCTGCTGCCTGAAAAATTCCATTTGGGTGACATTTTGTGGAGCAGTTTTACTCCAACTGGAGTTTTTGCAGCAAAATCAAGGATTCTGTGGGACTGAAACACTCAGTCCTCATGGGGGCACTTTTATTTGAGTCATTTTAAGGCTTTAGCTTAAATATGGAACGAAATGCAACCTGATGGGGAATTTTGAGACAGGGCTCCCTCAAATAAAGTCCAGCTGGAGTCAGGCGGGGTGGAGATGTCAGCTTAGACTGGATCTATCTCAGAGTTAAACAATTCCTCATTAAAATGAACCTTAAAAGGGTTTAAAACCTTGATGATCAGAGCGAGTTGCATTAAAATAAACCTTGGGTTCAAAATCTCAGTGGTCGCAGGGAGTTTCATCCCCACAAGTGGAATTTATAACAAGAATATTAAAATCGCGATCAGAAGTTCTTCAAAAGGATTGAAAGGAATTTCTGTGAGAGTTTCTCCACGCAGTTGTGGAGCTGTGGAGTTGATTGGATCTTTTTTTAGGATTTCAGTGGAGGAAAAGAACAGAAAACATTTGGCAATCACGGAGCCATTCTTCTGCAGCGCCACAGCCTGAAGAGAACAAAACACGGAGCTGCCGCTTCCTCTCCTTCCTGTGCTCCAAGGAAAACGATGGAAGCAGAGTTTTTTATAAACCCAGCAGGAGAAAGGAGCGGAGATTCCATCAAATTCACCCATGACTCCATCTGTTTTCTATGGATACAGCTGGGATGGCCTGGAGATGGGGCTGATGGGGAGTTTTTCTGAATAAAAATCCATTCCTTACGTACCCGTTGGCTGTTCCCACGGTTTTCCAACATTCCACAGGTTTGGGAGCAGCTCCGGAGGAGCCCCATCAGCTGGGAACTTCCTCTGGTGCTGGTGCCTGGCCAAAACCCTACCCTGATTTCCAGGTTTTCTCCTCAGAGCTGGAATTTCAGCCCAGGAGCCTCAGAAGGATTCAATTCTGGCAGTTCCTCCTTTTCTGGTGCCTTTGGAACCAGCCCTTGACATCCCAATCCATCCTTTGGGGCTGTTCCCTTCCCTGCTGGATGCGCTCAGTGAGTTGGAAGGAAAAGTTTGGTGAACTTAATTTTTAAATTCTGGAATAAATTTCTTCTGGGGAGAAGTTTTGTTCCTCTAAAGCTGCTGTGTCACAAATAAATGGGATTTCTTTTTTTTTTCCCCAATGGTTTGGACTCTTCGATCAGAGAAATCTCCCTAAACGATTCTCCTGCCATCTGCTGAGGTTTGACCCTGGCCAAGTGCCAGGCACCTATGCTATCTGCTCTCTCTACTCTCTCCTGCCGCAGCTGTGCAGAGGAGAAGAAAAAACTAACACAAACACACAGGACTCATGAGTTGAGATAAGGAATTGGTGGGAGGACGCATTGACACATAGCAGAAACAGGTAAGAAACTGAAAGTTGCAAAGTGATATATTAACCTAACAGAGTCGGAGGATAAATCAGAGGTAAAAATAAGCTCTTAAGACACTTAATGTCTTAAGACATTTCTTCACTCACCCCCCCTCCCTATTAAGACACTGTTTCTTGGCTCACCCCCTCCCTCCATCCAACCAACAGCTCTGGGGTGGGGGCAGGGTATGAGGGTTTTCTTTGGTCAGGTCAGTCCACCAGGGAGAAGAGTCCTCTGCTTAGCCATGGGGTCCCTCCCATGAGAGACAGTCCTCTGTGAACTTCTTTGGTGTGGGTCCAATCTCACGAGCAACGCCCACCCAAATCTGCTGTAACACGAGTTCTTGTCCATAGGGTGCAGACCCCTGAGCCGAGGCTGAGCCAAGGCCGAGCCAAGGCCAGGCTGTTTCCATCCCGGGAGCAAAGCCTTTCTCTCTCCTGCAAGGTCTTTGCAACTCTCAGTCTCTGGGACTCTCACTGGATCACAGCTTCCTGCAGGCATCACCTGCTCCTCTGGCGTGGGCACCTCCCCACAGGCTGTGGGGGGTTCTCTGCATCCTCTGGACCCCATGGGCTGCAGGGGGACCACCTGCTCCCCCCATGGTCTGCACCACAGCTGGCAGAGGTTTTTCAGCTCCGGCACCTGGAGCACCTCCTCCCCCACCTTCTCAGCTGACCTTGGTGCCTCCATGTTGTTTTCCCTCACATATTTTTGCCTCCTTCTCCTCCTTCTCTAGCTAAAAAGAAGTGTGTGCTCACATATAATTTCTGATTTCTTCTTAAATATGTTATCACAGAGGTGTAACTAACATCTCTAATTGGCCCAGGCTTGGCCAGCAGCATGTCCATCATCTTCAGAGCCATCAGAGACTGGCTCTGCTGGACATGGTGAAAAACTTCCAGAACCTTCACACAGGACACACGGGAGCCATCTTTGTACCCCACCCTACCCACTAGCAAAAACTGGGCCAAGCAAAACCATCACTCCATCTCTGTCCCTTTTTTGGGATAGTACCTCAGGATTCCTGGGGTTTTTCTGTCTTCATGGGTGAATCCTTGGAAATCCGAGCCCGTGGGACCATTCCCCTGCTGCTGTGGGGGTGAAATCCCTCGACACAAATCCCTCCATCCCATGGGCACAGGGAATTCCTGCTGAGGGCTCACCCCATCCCCACAAGAATTCCCTGGAGGAATTTCTGATTTCCAGGCAGAGGAGCCTCTGCTGGGGCAGCTCCACCCCAAAGAGTCAGGGTGGGAATCCTGAGAATCCCTGAGCTGTCCTCTCCTCACTCCCGGGCACCCACAGAGGAGCTGCTCTCCAAAACCCCACACTCCCAGACAGCCCCAAACCCCAAAGAGGACACTCCTGGAAAGCCCCAAAACCCCAAAGGGGACACTCCTGGAAGGCCCCAGAAACGACACTCCTGGAGAGCCCCAAAACCCCACAAGGGAACAATCCTGGAGAGCTCCAAAACCCCAAAGAGGACACTCCTGGAAAGCCCCAAAACCCCAAAGAGGACACTCCTGAAATGTCCCCAAAGGGGACACTCCTGGAAACCCCAAAACCCCACAAGGGAACACTCCCGGAGAGCTCCAAAACCCCACAAGGGAACGCTCCTGGAGAGCTCCAAAACCCCAAAGAGGACACACCTGGAAAGCCCCCAAAACGACACTCCTGGAAAACCCCAAAACCCCAAAAGAGGAGACTCCTGGAAAGTCCCAAGACCCCAAAGAGGACACATCTGGAAAACCCCAAAACCCCAAAGAGAAGACTCCTGGAAAGCCCCAAAACCCCAAAGAGGAGACTCCTGGAAGGCCCCAGTGCCACCTTGGAGGGAGGATCACAAATCCACACCACAGGAATTCCAGTAGGGGCCTTGGCCTGACATTCCCAATCTCCATCACATTCCCAAGGAATGAAAGCTCCTGGAAGGGGACAGGAGCTGTTCTGTCCTTGCAGGCCCCAGGGGGACCTTCCCTGCTGCCACAGCCTCCAATTTATCCCAAATCTGCTTTTGAGGACCAAATCCTGTTTATTTCCCATTGTTGTCCTCACTTTGCTTTCTTGGTGCTGTTTTCCCTCCACCAAATCCCGGATTGGGAACACAAACCCCTCTGGCTTCAGTCCATCCTCCGAAAGAGAGGATTTGCTGTGGTTTTATCCCACAAGAACCCCAAACTCCATAGGAATGGCAGGAAAAGTCATTGATATTCCTGCCTTTTCTTCCCAGAACAATTCCCTATCTCCAACACTTTCCTGCAGCTGTGGGGGATGAGAGAGGGAGCTGCTCTGAGGTGACAAAATTGGATTTTCAAATGAAGAAATTAAAGACCAGAACCTCTTTTTTGGAATAGAAAGAAACAACTTGAACTCGCTCCAAAAGGAAATTAGTCTGGTAAAAACCTGGGAAATAAGTACAGCTCAATTGCCCATGGAAAGGGAAATGAAATAGGATTTGTTTCCATTCAGGGGTTCTGGTTGCAGGGAGAATTCTTAAAAGGAAAAGCCCAAATAAAGCCATAAAGGGTAATTTTACCACAGCAAATCCTTGATATTTTGTGGAATTGTTGTTATTTCACTTCCCTCCCTCAGCAGAAAAGTTCCAGCAGATGAGATTTTATTCCATAGGGAATTTCTGATGTTCCAAAAGGTCAAACCCAGCCTCATTACAGATGGAATTAATTAATTCATTACACCTGCAGAGAATGAGATTCACCTGTCCCCATTAACTCTTTAACTGCAGGGAGGCCTGGCAGCCACCTCTGCCCTGGGAAAGGCACAAAATATTGGGGATTTTTCCCAGAAGGACAGAACTCCCTCTTTCCCCGGATACGGGGAATGCTGCAGGTTGGATATCAGTGAGAAAAGCTTCAATTTTTATTTAAAACCCCAAATTTCCTCATTTTCTTCAGTCATTTCCACCTCAATTCTGCCTTTTTATCAGTGCTGTGTTTAACTGCAGCTCCAGGAAGGATCCAAGGCACCATGAAAGGCTTTAGGGAGAAATCCTAAAAAGAAGAAATCCTAACTCAGATTTCCTGTCCTGGGAGCACTGGCTAGAGTTGTTCCATAGGAGCAGATATTTGGGAACCCTTTTTCCCAAACAAATGCTGCCTTTCCCCCCTGCCCACCTCCCCCTGTTGTGTAGCCTGGAAAAGCTTTGGGATTTGTGACAGCCAACGTTTAATTTCCATCAAATTTCACCAAAACCCCTCATTTTCATTCCGAAATTTTATTTTTCCAGGAGGTGAGGTGAGAACCTTGGCTGCAGGGCCAGGCTTGGAGCGCTGAGGTTTGGGTTGGGAATCAGCTCTTGGCCTCTCCATGAATTCTCACAGCTTTTCTTGGGTCTGTGCCTCGGGCTGGGAATTCACCTGGCATTCCCAGAATCCAGCAAGGACACAAAAATGGGAGGGAGCTGGGGGAAAACTGATTTCCAGGAGCCTAAACATGGCCAGAAATGGGGCAGGGGGTCCTGAGCTCAGCCCAGGGTTTGGGTTTTGGGTTTTGCTTTGGTTTTTTCCTTCTGATCTCACCCCCTTTGCTCGCATCCCAATTCCTTCATCAGCACCACGGATCCAAACGGGATCCTGTGCACACAGAAAGGCTGACCCGGGGATATCCTGATTCTGACCCGGGAATATCCTGATTCTGACCCGGGAATATCCTGATTCTGACCCAAGAATATCCTGATTCTGACCCGGGAATATCCTGATTCTGACCCGGGAATATCCTGATTCTGACCCGGGAATATCCTGATTCTGACCCAGGAATATTCCAATTCTGACCCAGGAATATCCTGATTCTGACCCGGGAATATCCTGATTCTGACCCAGGAATATCCTGATTCTGACCCAGGAATATCCTGATCCAGGAATATCCTGATTCTGACCCAGGAATATCCTGATTCTGACCTGGGAATATCCTGATTCTGATCTGGGAATATCCTGATTCTGACCTGGGAATATCCTGATTCTGACCTGGGAATATCCTGATTCTGACCCAGGAATATCCTGATTCTGACCTGGGAATGTCCTGATTCTGACCTGGGAATATCCTGATTCTGACCTGGGAATGTCCTGATTCTGACCCAGGAATATCCTGATTCTGACCTGGGAATATCCTGATTCTGATCTGGGAATATCCTGATTCTGATCTGGGAATATCCTGATTCTGACCCAGGAATATCCTGATTCTGACCCAGGAATATCCTGATTCTGATCTGGGAATATCCTGATTCTGACCTGGGAATATCCTGATTCTGACCTGGGAATATCCTGATTCTGACCTGGGAATATCCTGATTCTGGCCCAGGAATATCCTGATTCTGACCCAGGAATATCCTGATTCTGGTCTGGGAATATTCTGACCCAGGCATATTCCGATTCTGACCCAGGAATATTCTGATTTTATTTGTGCTGGAGCTGCCCCTCTGACTTCACCAACCAAACCTTCCTGGCCCCCAGAACGCCCTGAATGACCCCTCCCTGTGTCCCATCCCTGGCTGGGATGGAATTCCTGCCCTTTTCCAGTCACTCCAGCTTTCCCAGCTCCTGCCAAGCAGAGCTGTGCTTTCCCCCAAACCTTTTCCCTCCAATCCCAAAGCTTTCCATCCCCACATCCAGAGGTTCCAGCTGTTTGCTGCCTCAGCCCTGGGAATGAGCTGCCAGTGTGGATCAGCAGCCTCTGAAAGGAAAACACAGCCCTTCCTAAAAACCTGTGCATTCCCAGGCCTCTGGAGTGGGATGAATAGAATCTCGGTGTGCGTTTTCCTCCACGGGCCCAGTGCCTCTCACCCTGATACCAACAGATCCCAGCTGTGCTCCCAAAGGGATTTGTGGCACCGGGAAAATGTCCCAGAAATGCAGCCAGGGCTCCAGGAACACATTCCCAGGAGTAGGGGCTCCTCAGGAGCCTGGGGAAGGTGTTTTGGGAAAGCACAAAGAGGGATTTATGCTGGTCCCTCTGGAGGCTTTGGGACACCTTGTGCCGTAACAAACCAGTTTGAGGTGGGAATTGACACCTCCTCCCGGCTGTCTGCAGGAGTGGAGCACATTCCTGCTGCTCTGGGCATTCTGGGATGGCTCAGGGACAATTCCAGCCCTGGTTCCCCCAGAATTCCTGATGATCCTTCAGCCCTTACAGAATGATCTGACTTTGCCCAGGGTGAGGCCTCGATCCTACCTACACCAGAGCCCCCTTTGCACCAAGCACATCCATCCTGCTGCCCTGCAGGGATTGGGAGAAGCATGGAAAAAGGGCCCAGGAATTAGGAATTCCACACCTAATCCAAAGGGAGAGCCGGAGGTCATCAAATGAAGGGAGCAAAGCCAAGGCGAGGATTCTCCATAGATGCGAACATCCTTGGGCAGAATTGGGATGTGAAATTCCTGCCATGGGTTCTTAGGGAAGGATGGATGAGTTCAGGGATGAGAAATCCTCATAAAACCCATACTGAGGGGAGCAAAGGAGATGATTCTCCATGGATATGAACATGATTGTTTCCCAGTCCTGCAGGGATTGGGAGAAACATGGAAAAAGGGCCCAGGAATTGGGAATTCCACACCTAATCCAAAGGGAGAGCCGGAGGTCATCAAATGAAGGGAGCAAAGCCAAGGAGAGGATTCTCCATGGATGCGAACATCCTTGGGCAGAACTGGGATGTGAAATTCCTACCATGAGTTGTTAGAGAAGGATGGATGAGTTCAGGGATGAGAAATCCTCATAAAACCCATACTTAGGGGGGCAAAGGAGAGGATTCTCCATGGATGTGAACATCCTTAGGCAGAACTGGGACGTGAAATTCCTACCATGAGTTGTTAGGGAAGGATGGATGAGTTCGGGGACACCCCAATATCAGCCTGGGATAAAGCAGGATTTGGGGTAACTCCCAAGGTGGTGGGAAATGCCTTCCAGGGTGGAGCAGTGGCCCAGGGCTGTCCCTGGGAGGTGCCAGAAGGAATTCCAGGAGGTGCCATGAGGGAATCCCAGGAGGTGTGTTGAAGGTTGGGAGGAGGGTAGAATTTTTCCCCTTCTGTTGCTAGGTAACCAACAACCAGATATTTAAGGACCATTTACTCTTTTGTGGGAGACAAAGGATGTGGCCAGGGCAGGGTGAGGGGAGAAGAGACCTGGCCATCGGTAACTCACTCGGTAACTCACTCGCTTGCGGGATTTGGAGGAGAGAGCAGTGAAAAAACTGCTGCTTCCTTTTGGCTGCGACTGCAGAAAAGCCCGGCTCTGCACTGCTTTCTCTGCCTGGTGGGTGAGCTTTCATTTGGGAAAGGGGCACAGAATTCCAACCTCCCTTTTCCCCTCCTGGAGAGTGCATTTTCCCACCTGTGCTTGCAGCTGCCGCCGCCCCACACCCTACCTGCCAGAATGCGCTGCCACACCTGCGGAGTTCCTGCCACCTTTTGCTGGCTAGCTCGGGTGAGCTCATCCTGCCGCTCCATCTCCCTGCTCTGAGCTCCCTGCCCAGCCCTGTCCTGCTGTGCCATCCCTGCCCAGCCCATCCTGCTCGCACCATCCCTGCCCAGCCCATCCATCTGCACCATCCCTGCCCAGCCCATCCATCTGCACACCATCCCTGCCCAGCCCGTCCTGCTCACACCATCCCTGCCCAGTCTGTCCTGCTCACGCCATCCCTGCCCAGCCCGTCCTGTTCACACCATCCCTGCCCAGCCCATCCATCTGCACACCATCCCTGCCCAGCCTGTCCTGCTCACATCATCCCTGCCCAGCCCGTCCTGCTCACACCATCCCTGCCCAGCCTGTCCTGTTCACACCATCCCTGCCCAGCCCGTCCTGTTCACACCATCCCTGCCCAGCCCATCCATCTGCACACCATCCCTGCCCAGCCTGTCCTGCTCACGCCATCCCTGCCCAGCCCGTCCTGTTCACACCATCCCTGCCCAGCCCGTCCTGCTCATGCCATCCCTGCCCAGCCCGTCCTGCTCACGCCATCCCTGCCCAGCCCATCCTGCTCACGCCATCCCTGCCCAGTCCGTCCTGCTCACGCCATCCCTGCCCAGCCCGTCCTGTTCACACCATCCCTGCCCAGTCCGTCCTGCTCATGCCATCCCTGCCCAGCCCGTCCTGCTGTGTGCCATCCCTGCCCAGCCCGTCCGCCATTCCCCATGCGACACAGACCTGCCCTCCCCCCACAGCGCCCCCTGCAGCTTCCTGGGAGTCACTGCACCTGCCCTACCCAGCTGGGAGCCAACAGCGCCCCTGCTGGCTGTGACTGTGACTGCACCAAAGGGACAGTGCCTGGCAGCCCAGGGACACCTGCCACCAGGTTTGGTTTTGTTTGTTATTGCTGCTGTTGTTGTTGCTTGTGTGCCTCGTTATAGATACCAATAAAGAACCGTTATTCCTTTTCCCATATCTTTGCCTGAGAGCCCTTGATTCCAAAGTTATAATAATTCGGAGGGAAGGGGGAGTCACATTCTATATTTTAAGGGACATTCCCACCTTTTTTAACAGACACCTGTCTTTCAAACCAAGACAAGGTGCCATGAAGGAATTCCAGGAGGTGCCAGAAGGAATTCCAGGAGGAATCTCGGTGTGATCCCTTTGGCACCCAAAGGACCCCTGAGCCCCCTCCCAGCCTGGGCTGATCCAAGCCCTGGTGCCACCAAGCCAAGCCTGATGAATCCCAATTTGCATCTCTAAGGAAAATCCAGGAGCCAAATCCCGTGGATTTTTGTGACTTTCCCAGGCACCAGGACAGGTTTGCTCCCTGTCCCTGCCAGGAGGACGAGTTTGTTTCTCTGCCAAAGGCACCAGGAATTCCAAAGGACAGGGACCTTGGAGTGCCCTGGATGTCTCCAAAGTTGGGACAGGGCAGCAGCTCCCAAGAATGATCCAGGTGGGAGTATGGGATTTGTTCCCTCGCCAGGGTTTCCAGGTGTGCTGGGCTGGAGGCACCTGCTGAGATCCTGGGATATTTGGGGTGGATGGAAGGGAAAATGATCCTAAATGTGGACCAGGCAGTGGTGCTTCCCAGCCTGAGAGCTGGGAGGAGCTCCTGACCCTTCCCTCTGCCTCAGTTTCCAAAAAAATGGGAAAACAGCCCAAGTTTCCCTTCCCAAAACTTTCCCCAATCTATTAAAAATATATAAAAAATATATATATAGTATATATTATCTATATATAATATAAATATTAAAATTTATTTATTTATTTATTTATTTTCCAAGCTGCTGCTATCGATGTGAATACCACGGAATATCACATCCAATGGAAAGGAAAGGCTGCTGTGCCTCCAAGAATTCCAGGTGGGCTCCAGTGGGCAGAGCCAAGAGCCTCCAAGTCCCCGTGCAAAAAGCACTAATTAGCAGATCCTGCCTTATTTTTGGAATGTTTTGCTGCTGATTCCTGAATCCTTGTGTCTCAGCATTTTTTTTTTTAATGAGAAGCTACCCAGGAAAAATCAAAATGGGAGTAAACAGCAGCTTTTACCAGCAGAATTTGCTCCAGTCAATGCCAGTTTTCCATATTTATTAAGGACGAGGAAAAAGAACATTTCCATGTCCTGTTCACCTGGGAATGTTGTGGGGCTGAGGGTTTAAAAACAGCTGCTCTCCAGGACAACCAAGTCCCTGCATTATTTAAGAGAAATATATATATGTATTTATTTATTTATCTATGTTATTTATACATGTTCCCTTAAAATCTAGGGTTATTTCTTCCCTGGCTATTTGCATTTGAAAGGCGGGACTGAATTAATTCCAGACAAAATGCAAACATGGCATACCTGGATTCTGAGAACAAACTGTCCCTGGGATGTTTTTTTGGGATTGAAGGGGAATCTGCAGAGGACGAGCTCTGGCCAGGTCCCACCTCATTCCCTCATCCTGGGCTCTCATTCCAGCCCTTCCCTGCGCAGAGAGGGAAGTGTGGGGCCAGGTGACAGATCTGGGACACGTCTGCTCTTCCCACCGCAGGGAAAACACTGAAATCCCACTGATGACTCCCAGGGGATGAAGGCCAAGCTCATCCAGGTCTGACTGGAAAAAGGAGTCTTTTGTTCAGCACTGAACCCACACTGGGAGGGTTTGGGTCCAGCTGCCTCTGGATTTGGGATCTGAAGAGACCAAATCCCTCGGTTTGGGGCCGTGGGCACTGCTGGGATGAGGCAGGAGGGCTCACATTTGGCATTGCTGCTTCCCGGGGATTTGGGGCTGCATTAAATCCCTGAGGAAAGTTCCTGACCTGAGGAAAGGTCAGAGACAGGGTTCAGATTTGGGTCCGAACCAAATCCCTCATTTTTCTGGGAAAAAATTCCTGATCCGGGGAAAGGTCGGGGTTGGGGTTCAATCTCCTCATTTTTCTGGGAAAAGGTTCCTGATCTTGAGAAGGGTCAGGGTTGGGGTTCAATCCCCTCATTTTTCTGGGAAAAGATTCCTGATCTAGGGAAAGGTCCAAGCTGGGGTTCAATCCCCTCATTTTTCTAAGAAAAGCTTCCAGATTTGGAGAAGGGTCAGGGTTGGGGTTCAATCCCCTCATTTTTCTAGGAAAAGGTCCCTTTCCCCAAGGGAATTGGCTCCTGGCTCCTCCCCAGCTTCTCCCAGGTGGCTGCCCAGGTTCTCCTTGGGATGAGATTCCATCCTGAATTGAGAATCTGTCCTGGATCTGCTCCAAGGAAACCCAAACCATTTGGAAACCCCAAACTTTGCCCTGACCCCCAGGCTGAGGCACATTCCGCTTTTCCATGGAGAATCTTTGGCATCCTGCACTGAAACTCTCAGATGGGAACGACCCAAACTACCCAAAATCACTTCCCTTTGGGATCTCCCCAGAGAGGGCAGATCCTTCTCAGGCCTTCTGGGAATTCTGCTTAAAATCAGGGAGAGCCTGAAAAAGCTGGAATTGCTTTGGGACACTTCCGTGTCCTAGGTTCCATGGAAGGTGTAACCAAAAGTCTGTATTCCATTCCCATCTCCATAGCTGTTCAAACAGCTGGGGCAGTGCTCTTTGTGTTCAGCATGACCCAGCCCTGCTAACACCATCGGGGCTAGCTCTGCTCATGGCCATCGAGGGCTCAGGAGTGACTCACAGATTCCATCAGCCATTGGGAGATGCCCTGCCCAGAGGGGAGGAGCTGAACATTGCCACCTGCACAGAAACTGAGACCCTGCAACACCGGGGTACCTTTCCCACTGATTCCCAGAGGAGAAGAGCTCCAGAGCCACCACTGGACCTCCAGAGAGCGACGAGACCTTTCCACAAGATCACCACTGCAACAAGAGCACATCCATCACTCCAACGGGACTGCAGCACCATTGAACTGCACTGCAGCACCACCCTGACAGGGTGCAGGTTGAATTCTGACTTTGTCTAGCTAAACCGTTGTTTCTGTATTATTGCCTTGTTCTAAATATTAGTGTAGAACTGTTTTTCATTTTTTCCATATCTCTTGCTTGAGAGCCCCTTGATTTCAAAGTTATAATAATTCGGAAGGAAAAGGAGTCATATTCCCTATTCTGAGGGAGGTTCCTGCCTTCCTTGGCAGACACCTGTCTTTTAAACCAAGACACTCCAGAAATCCACAGTTTGGTTTTCCAGGCATTCAGGCTCCAGGGTCACTGTAGGGAGCAGGAAAGTGCCAGGGCCTCACCAGGAAGAAGCAAAATTCCATCAAAACTCACATTTTCCTCTTCATGGGTTTGCTTTTGTGGACAGAAATGGGAACACTCCATAAAAAGTGACAGTTCCACAATCCCTGTTTGCTGCAGGAATATTTTGCTGCATCCAGGACTCTCCCTGTTATTCCAGGCACCCTTCAATCCATGAAAAACCCTCAGAATCTGCAATTTTTGGTGTCACTCAATCGCTCTCCCATTCCCATTCCTGGTGTCTCCCTTTGGAGCTGGAGGTCTCAAACTTGTGTCCATTGAATGGGGCTGAGTTTGGAAAATCCAAGAGAAACCTATGTTAAAAATGAAATGAAATGAAATGAAAATAAAACTAAAATCAAATCAAATAAAAATAAATTAAAATAAAATAAAGTAAAATAAAATAAAATAAAAAATACAAAATAAAATAAAAATAAAAATAAATTAAAATATAAAGTAAAAATAAAATAAAAATCAATTTAAAATAAAATAAAATAAAATAAAATATAAAATATAAAATACAAAATATAAAATATAAAATATAATAAAAATCAAATCAAATAGAAATAAATATAAAATAAAATAAAATTAAAATAACAAAATAAAACTAAAAGAAATTAAAAATAAAATAAAATCCCCCCAATCTTTCAGTCAGATTGCTGAAGGCCACAGCCCAGCCCTGCACCCTTCCAGAATGAGCAGGGATTTCCATGGAGGACTTTTAGACCCATTCAGGAGCTGGAAATGTGGAAATGCCCCAGCCTTGGACCTGCCCCAGCCCCAGCAGTGGGAGCCAAGGGGAAAGCTCCCAAAATTCCAAGAGATAATTCCAGCCCTTTCCATAAGCCCTCAGCCCTGCGGCCTCTCTGCTGAGGGAAGTATTCCCTCTGCTGACTGCACCAAGGAACTCTTCATGGACACAACAGAATCAGCATTTTTGGGGGGAAACTGATAGAGAACCATTTCCTAAAGCTGCAGGGAAATCCCCAAAGCCAATTTATTTAGGGACAAATGAGCCAAATAAAGTTTAGGAGGAGTTTTTCCTCATGGAAAGGTCCCAGCTCTTAGCTGAATTCTGTTGATTCAAGAGCTCAAAATTCCTTCAGGCAGTGTTTGAAGAGTGCAGAAAACCCTGGAATAGTCATTTTTAATCAAATAAACCTTTCCTGTTCCAGAACTCTGTCAGAGCTCAGAAATGCTCAAAAAACCCCAAGAAATTTCCCTACTAATTCCTGTTTGCTTTAGGATTCCCAGTTGTTCACTCCTCACTTGATCTCTCCAGATTTATTTTGCCCAAATTTCAAAAGCACTGACCTTATCACCCAGCTCATTTCCCCACTGCTGCAAAAACCTTCAGATTTCGGAAGGAGGAGGGAATTTTTCATGGCTGTTTTTGGAAAGATTTTCAAGATTTTCTTCTCCAGCACTGAAAATTTATGGACTAAAGTGCTGCCCCCCTGTGCTGGGAGAGCAGGAGAGCAGAATTCTGGCCAGATTGGGTTATCCAGCTCCTTGGCGGGAGCAGCTGGGCCTGGTTAGGATTATTTTGAGCTCATGACTGGAATTATTTGATCCCTAAAATTCAGCTGATCACGCCGTGGGGTTTTCCCTCCGGTAGGACCAGCTCCATCCTTGGCCCCAAAGGAACAAACAATGGGATTTTACCATCCTTGGCTCCAAAGGAACAAACAATGGGATTTTATCATCCTTAGCTCCAAAGGAACAAACAATGGGATTTTACCATCCTTGGCTCCAAAGGAACAAACAATGGGATTTTACCATCCTTAGCTCCAAAGGAACGAACAATGGGATTTTACCATCTTTGGCCCCAAAGGAACAAAGTATGGGATTTTACCATCCTTGGCTCAAGAGGAACAAACAATGGGATTTTACCATCTTTGGCCCCAAAGGAACAAACAATGGGATTTTACCAGCTTTGGCCCCAAAGGAACAAACAATGGGATTTTACCATCTTTGGCCCCAAAGGAACAAACAATGGTTATGCTGTCTGATGGCTCAGGGGGAGAGAACTGGTCAGGATAAACCTTTGGGAGAACATTCCCACCTTTTTTTGGGGTTCTGAAGGAGTTTAGATTGAGTTACCACACAGGGCCAGCCCTCAACCCCAAATGCAGAGCTGCAGGCTCAGCCCAGCAAGGCAGGACCTGCACATTCCCAATTCTTTTCCTAAGCCTTCATCCCTTCTTAACATTCCCATGTAAACGCAAACACACCAAAATTCCAGAAGTGACAGAGAGACAATTCTGCACTGCCAGGATGAAGCAGCCCCAGGTACCTCCATCTCTCTCAATGCTATTTTAATTTATTTTCCTCTCCTTGCCCAAGTCCTTCAGTGCTGCCTGTACAATTCCATTCTGCCAGGAAACGTTCCCAAAAAAAGAAAAAAGGAATTAAATTTGACTTCCCTATGCAAATCACAGCCCCACTGCATAATCAGCGAGGACATGGCCTCACCCAGTGTCCTCCAAACAGCATTTGGGATGAAAAATGTGCAGCACAGGCTTCACCTTCAACCTGCAGGCCTTGCCCAGTCAGATGGGAAAGGATCATTCCTAATTAAGGCATTTTTAAAAGCAGCTGACGTTAATTGTTCTCAAATGGAAATGGGATTTTAAGGACTTCCAGGTCTCCTTGTCTGTTGTGGATGGGAGGGGGAGCAGGAAATGTCCCCTGCCAGGAGCGGCTGGGGCAGGGACCCCTCTGCTCCCTGGGGGTTGGATTGGATGGACATTCCATTTTGGGAAAATCCCGTGGGATTCTGGTGTTCAGGATCCCAGAACTGTGCTTGGAAAAGAGCTCCAAGGTCATGGAGTGTGAGCTGATCCTAACCTCGTCCCCAGCCCAGAGCACTCAGTGCCACAGCCAGGAATTCCTGGGACACCTCAGGGATGGGCACTCCAAACCTCCCTGGGCAGTGCCAAGGCCTGAGCACCCTTTCCATGGAGAAATTCCTGCTGATGTCCACCCTGAGCCTCCCTGGCCCAGCCTGAGGCCGTTCCCTCTCCTCCTGTCCCTGTTCCCTGGGATAAGATCCCAAATCCCTCCCAGCCCCCCACTCCTGTCAGGAGTTGTGCAGAGCCTGAAGCTCCCCCCGATCCCCCTTTTCCCCAGGCAGGGATGTCCCAGGCCATGGAATCCAAGGAATTGGGAATTCCTGAGCTCTGTGTGGTGTCAGTGCTGCCCCAGCAGGACCTGCCCTCTGTCCCACCTGTCCCCATGACCCCAGCTCAGCCCTGGTGACAGGCAGAGGTTCCCGAAGGACACAGTCCCATCCCAATCCTGATTTTGCCATTCCTGGAGCAAACTCCAGCAAGACAACCCCAAAACAGCCCCGATTTTCCCTCAGGAGGACACCACCCCTTTGGTGATCACCGTTCAAACGCTGAGGGGTTTGCTGCACCTATAAAACCAACCCTAAAACCATTCCATGGGGCAGTGCCACCCCCAGGGCCACCCCAAAATTCACCTGTCTCGTGTTTAGTGAATCCACACTTGGATAAAGGGTTTGGAGCTGTGGGACAGGGACGGTGCCAGCACTGGGAGTTGGTTCTTTTTTGGTCAAAAGGAATATTTACCTCAAAATGGTGAATTTCTATTTCTTAAAAAAACAAAACTGCAATAGGATGGAAAGTGCTTCTTCCATTTCAAACAGGCTTTGGGTTCTCTCAAAAGCACCACACCAGCCCTTTGTAAAGACTTTATTAACATCATTATTTTACAGGGATTAAAAGGCTTATCCTTAATAAAAGGTTTATATTTTGTGTATTATATTCTTTGTTCTATTTAGTCTTGTAATGCTTTAAAATTACTGGATTTTGGATTTGGATCTTTTAAAATTAATGGGTTTTGCCCATGGAGTAAAAAATGTTTCAGTTCTACCAAGTCTGTAATTCTGATTCTGTGATTATAATTCTATAATTCTATGATTCTGTAATTCTGTGAGTCTGAAATTTTATGATTCTGTAATTCTCTGATTCTATAATTCTATGATTCCATGACTCTGTAATTCTATAACTCTGTGATTCTGTAATTCCATGATTCTATAATTTTATGATTCTCTGATTTTCTGAGCAGGGCCATCATCTACCAAACCAGGTTTTTTGGCCCAGAACACCCAAGAATACCCAAAATTCCTCCAGTGTGGATCTGCCTGGGAGGGAGCAGGAGGTGCCCAGGGCTGAAACCATCCCTGGTGCCACCAGAGAGCCACGAGCAGAGGGACCCTGGGAGAGGAAAACAGCAGGAACAGCTCCGTGTGTGTCCCAAAAATCCCATCCAGGCCGGAATTCCATCACCCCATGGATGTCCCGGTCATTGAAGGGACATTCAGGACGAGGCGGTAGCGGGAGGAGGGGACAGCTTGACGGAACCATGGCAACGGAGAGCATCACCTTGGCAACGCTCCTGGCTCATCCCAGAGTCCATCCCAGAGCCCATCCCAGAGCCATCCCAGAGCCATCCCAGAGCCATCCCAAAGCTCATCCCAGAGTCCATCCCTGAGCTCATCCCAGAGCCATCCCTGAGCTCATCCCAAAGCTCATCCCAGAGCCATCCCTGAGCTCATCCCAGAGCTCATCCCAGAGTCCATCCCAGAGCCATCCCAGAGCTCATCCCAGAGCCATCCCAGAGCTCATCCCAGAGCCATCCCAAAGCTCATCCCAGAGCCATCCCACAGCTCATCCCAGAGCTCATCCCAGAGCCATCCCACAGCTCATCCCAGAGCTCATCCCAGAGCCATCCCAAAGCTCATCCCAGAGCCATCCCAAAGCTCATCCCAGAGTCCATCCCAGAGCTCATCCCAGAGCCACCCCAGAGCCATCCCAGAGCCATCCCAAAGCTCATCCCAGAGCCATCCCAGAGTCCATCCCAGAGCCCATCCCAGAGCCATCCCAGAGTCCATCCCAGAGTCCATCCCAGAGCCGTCCCAGAGTCCATCCCAGAGCCATCCCAGAGTCCATCCCAGAGCCATCCCAGAGCCATCCCAGAGTCCATCCCAGAGCCATCCCAGAGCTCATCCCAGAGCCATCCCAAAGCTCATCCCAGAGCCCATCCCAGAGCCATCCCAGAGCTCATCCCAGAGCCATCCCAAAGCTCATCCCAGAGCCATCCCAGAGCCATCCCAGAGCCATCCCTGAGCTCATCCCAGAGCTCATCCCAGAGCCCATCCCAGAGCTCATCCCAGAGCCATCCCAAAGCCCATCCCAGAGCTCATCCCAGAGCCATCCCAGTCCCATCCCAGAGCTCATCCCAGTCCCATCCCAGAGCTCATCCCAGAGCTCATCCCAGAGCTCATCCCAAAGCTCATCCCAGAGCCTATCCCAGTCCCATCCCAGAGCCCATCCTAGAGCTCATCCCAGTCACTTCTGGAGGGGTCCTCCCTGATCCCGGCTCTTCCTGATCCCCTGGGGCTGGGAAAGGGACAGGATGGCATCGGGCAGGTCCCGACACCGAATCAAGGAATTTCCGTGTCTGGGACATTCGGGATCCGCTCCCAGCCAAGACTGAAATGGAAAAAGTGGGATGGATTCAGGAAGGGCTCGAGGGACAAAGGAAACGCGGGAATTCCGGTGGGGTGGGGGTGGGAATCAGGGAAGGGAATGGGGGATGTCCCTGGGATGCAGCAAAGTCCCCCTGATGGCACAGAGGCCATGAGGAGCCAGCCTGGGAATCCCTGAGAGAATTCCAGAGGAGTTTGGGTTGGGAGGGACCTCAAGGATTGTCCCATTCCAGCCTGGCCTCGGACACTTCCAGGGATCCAGGGGCAGCCACAGCTGCTCTGGCACAGCTCTGCTGGGATTTAGGATTTAATTCTCCAAATTCCAGAACTCTTTTCCATTGTTTGGGGTCTGTTTGCTGCCCCTTTTTTGCCTTTTTTTGTCTTGGCTATATCTTGGATTTCTGCTCAGTGGGAATGTTCCCTCCCTTCCCAAGAAGACCTTTCTCCTGCAGGGAATGGCTCTGGAAATGGGGTGATGCAGGAAGGGCATCATTTGGGATCCCTGGGTGTTCCCTGTGCCAGGGGCTGGATCCAGCAGTATGGAAACCATGCAGAATGTCAGTAGGGAAAAAACAAGGATTCAAAATATTAAAGAATAAATTAATTTAAAGAATTCTAAAATTAAAACAATTTAAAATTAAAAAATCTAAGAAATAAGTTTTTTTAATTAAATTTATTTTTTAAATTATATTAAAAATATTTTAAAATATTAAAATAATTCAAAGCCCCTTTTCCCAAACCGGGAGCGTTCATCCCGAACGCACGAGGTGCAGCCGCAAGAGGGAGATCGAAGCTCTGGAAAGCAGCGGGAGGCCCCCGAGGTTTGGCTGGGAGTGAACCTCCGGGGGAGCATCCTCCCCTTCCCGGGTCCCTCCCGGGCATGGATTCCACACTCCCGGGGCGGGGAGAGAGTTTGTGTCAGCCTGGGGACAGGTAAATATATCAAATCACAATTCAGGGACTTTTGTCTTCTTATTTTGCTGAGGTTTTGGTGTTACTGAGGTTATTTGGGCACTGAATTGGCAGAGACTGATAATTGATAAATGGAATTTAAATGGAAAAGAGAAGAAGGGAGAGAGAAAGAGAGAAAGAGAGAAAGAGAGAAAGAGAGAAAGAGAGAGGGAGAGTGAAAGAGAAGAGAAGAGAAGAGAAGAGAAGAGAAGAGAAGAGAAGAGAAGAGAAGAGAAGAGAAGAGAAGAGAAGAGAAGAGAAGAGAAGAGAAGAGAAGAGAAGATAGAAAAAAAGGAAAGGAAAGGAAAGGAAAGGAAAGGAAAGGAAAGGAAAGGAAAGGAAAGGAAAGGAAAGGAAAGGAAAGGAAAGGAAAGGAAAGGAAAGGAAAGGAAAGGAAAGGAAAGGAAAGGAAAGGAAAGGAAAGGAAAGGAAAGGAAAGGAAAGGAAAGGAAAGGAAAGGAAAGGAAAGGAAAGGAAAGGAAAGGAAAGGAAAGGAAAGGAAAGGAAAGGAAAGGAAAGGAAAGGAAAGGAAAGGAAAGGAAAGGAAAGGAAAGGAAAGGAAAGGAAAGGAAAGGAAAGGAAAGGAAAGGAAAGGAAAGGGAGAAAATCCACGGATTTCCTCTCAACCCATGTTCCTTTTTCCTTGCCACAATGAACATGGAAGCAGCCTGGGTCCAACTGACCTCTCTCTCCATTACATGCAATAATTGCTTAATTATCTTGGATAAAAATATCCCATTATGCAGAGGCCCTAATGAGCCTTGGCGATGCTGCAGGGCCCTGTGTTTGTGTGGAATTGTGAGGAATTCCGGCCTGGAGCCACCCTGGGTAAGGCCAAATCCACTCCCAGAGCAGCTCTGGTGTCACTGATCCTGGGAATGGCAGTGACACAATGCTGGGAGTCAAGTGGTGACACAAGGAGCTCATTAAATCAGTGGTTAATTAACGCAGAATTATCAATTGGAGTTGGAAGTGATTCCTCAGGTTCCATCCCTGCCTGGCTCCACCAAAATCCAGCTTTTCCACTTCCTCGGATTTTGTGCTTCCTTGGATTTTGCCCTAAAGCTGCTCCCCAGGAATTTCCACTGTGGGATTTCTTTGGGATGGGTCCCTGCCCTAAAGGTCTGCTCTGAAACTCACTTTTCCCCTTTTCCAGGGGAATATTCCTGCCTGGAGGGTGAGGCTGTGTCACCAGCAGAGGGGGAAGGAGGCACCTGCAGGAGCGATCCCCCAGGCTGGAAACGCCGACTCCTTGGAATCTCAGCCCAAAACGGCTCCCGGAGCTTCTGCGGAGCTTTCCTGGAGCCGAGGGGACAGCGGGAGAGGGGATCGGGGAATGAGGAGCCCGGGGTGGGATGTGGGTGCTGCAGGGATGTGGGACAGGCTGGGACAGGGGGCAGAGCCCCCCAAAATCCCTGCACTGGCACCAGTGGAGAAACCTGAGATCCATCCCAAGGAATTCTCAATCCCTTGGATTCCATGGCCTGGGACTTCCCTGCCTGGGGAATAGGGTTATCAGGGGGACCTTGTGGCTCTGCACAGCTCCTGACAGGAGGGGACAGCCGGGGGGGTCGGGCTGTGCTCGCAGGGAACAGCGACAGCAGGAGAGGGAACGGCCTCAGGCTGGGCCAGGGAGGCTCAGGGTGGACATCAGCAGGAATTTCTCCATGGAAAGGCTGCTCAGGCCTTGGCACTGCCCAGGGAGGTTTGGAGTGCCCATCCCTGAGGTGTCCCAGGAATTCCTGGCTGTGGCACTCAGGGCTCTGGGCTGGGGACAAGGGGGAGATGGGCACAGCTGAGACTCAATGACCTTGGAGCTCTTTCCCAGCTTCAGCCATTTGATGATTCCATGATTTTAACCAGGCTTTTCCAGCAATGAAGTTCCCAAAGAACCTTCCAGACTCTGGGATCCTCTCCCAGCCTGAGGAGGAATCAGCACCCACGGAGAGGTTCAGCCCTTGCTGGGGACGGGAAGGTGCTCAGGGGCTCTGAGGCACATCCATCCCAAGGATGGGATTTTTCCTGCCCTAACAAGGCCCGGCTTGGATCAGATGTTTCATTTTTACTGAAGCTGGAGCCGATAGTTCCTCTCCTCACTATTTCCCAAAAAAAATCCAGAGCAATTTCCAAACCCAGCTGCTCTAAACTTCCAAACGCTGTGAGATTTCCTGGTTTGCTTTTCTTTTTTAATGGAGAAAAATAAGCCATGAGGACTGGATTTCCTCAGAGGCACCCCCCCCCCCTCCTTTTTCCAATCCCTTTTTGATGGAGATTCGCTGCGCCAGAAATGAGTATTCCATATCAGCTTCCTTGGCTGATAATTGAATATCCATCAGGTGATCGAGCCCTCCTCGGGAACGCCAATCTCTGCCGAGCTGCTGGAGGTTAAATTAAAGTGTTATTGTCGCTCCTAATGGGCGTTCAGCCGCCAGAGAGGGAAATCGTTCGTTTATCTGCGCTGATTATCGGAGCCATCAGATAACGCCAGGAAGGGACAAATTTCCCTCGGTGTCGCTGCCTGCGGGAGCAGAGCCGCCAGCGGTGCCATCAAGGTCTTCCCAGGCTCGGGAATCCGCACAAGGAGCTGGAAAATGGATTTTCCCTCCTCCTCCCACCCCGAGCTGTCCGCGGCAGCGTCGGAAATTGCGGCAGAGCTGTCCCCGTCCCCTGCTGCATTTATTGAGCTCTGTTGGGGCTGCGGAAGGAGAAGGCAATCTGCAAAATTGGGCACCTGTTGGTCACACAGCTCAGGAGCGACGGGAAAGCGGAGCCGGGCGGGTCCTGGACTGACTGGGGGGATAATTTCCCTTCCCTTCATTTGAATTCACCCCCTTGGCCTTCCTGCTTTCAAAATATTCAGGGAGTGGAAGGGAAAATTGCTCCTGTGGCGTTCGCTGCTGCTCAGGGGTTCCTCCAGCAGGAAAAAAAAGCTCTCTAAGCTCCAGGAGTGCCACACATCCTGAAAAGGTTGAAATTAAAAGGATGGAGAGCCTGGGAAAGCACAGGGATTCACCTGGCAAAGCAGAGCTCCAAGGATCTTCTGTCAGCTCTGCCAAGGCAAAAAAAAAAAAAAAAAAAAAAAAAAAAAAAAAAAAAAAAAATTAAAATAAGCATTTAATTGTGCCCAAACCGGACCTTTGTGCTGTCACTTCCTGAGTGGAGGAGGAAATGCCACAGCCCTGCCCCTTCCCACGGCTGTGAACAACAGCAGTGCAAAAATCAGAGCTTCTGGCTGCAAACTCTTCCCTGAAAATCCTGAGAGATCCAGGCTGGTCGCCCTGGAGGATTCCTTACCTGGCCAGGTGTGGCACAGGAGGGATCTCAGTGAGCCTCAAATGGATTTCCCTGGGCTGAGGAGCAGAAGTTGTCACCTGCCCTGGGTCAGAGTGCAGCTCCTGGGTGAGCACAGCTCCACCCAAGCCTGCAGGAAGCTGCTCATGCCCATGACTGGCAGCATTTTGGAGGTTTTAAGTACCAAATCAGGCAAAAAAAAAAAAAAAGCAAAACACTGCCTGAGTGAGGAGTGAAGGCTGCTGAGCCCTCCTGGAGTGACCTGGACACTTCTGAGAGGGAAAATGCCGAGCTCAGGGAGAGCCCCAGTGATGGGAAATGGAGCAGAGTCCCTGAGGGCTCCCCAGACATCAACCCCAGCAGGATTTATTGCTCACACCCTTACAAACAGCCACCACCAGGGCTCTGTGTCCGGGGGGAGCAACATCGGGGAAAAGTGGGGGAAAAGAATCTCAAACTGTGCCAAAGGTGCAGCTTCAACTCCCAGAAGGGGATTTTTAAGGAAATTGGTGATTTCATGGAATTATTGAGGGGTTCGGGTTGGGAGGGACCTTAAATCCCATCCCATCTCATCCCATCCCATCGCATCGCATCGCATCTCATCCCATCCCATCCCATCCCATCCCATCCCATCCACCCCTGCCATGGCAGGGACACCTCCCACTGTCCCAGGCTGCTCCAGCCTGGCCTTGGACACTGCCAGGGATCCAGGGGCAGCCACAGCTTCTCTGGCAATTCCAGCCCAGCCCTCCCCACCCTCCCAGGGAACAATTCCTTCCCAAGACCCCACCTAATCCAAATCCTTCTCCCACCCCTGGGTGCCCTCACACTTGAAATAAATCCAGGAATGGTTTTGGAAGGAGAAAAGTTTGGGTGAGGAGGTGCAGGGGAAGCTGAGGAGCTGCCAGATCCCTGCTCCTCCTGGATCCTTGCCCAGAAGAGCCTGGGATTGGAGCTGTGACCCCCCAGCAGCACAAGGTGTCACACAAAGGGAACATTCCCAGCCTCTCCTGCTGATTCCCACTTTGGATCCATCACCAAACCTCACCAGGAGCATGGGCGTGACCTCATCATCCCCAGGCCTTGGGAATCATGCTCCTCTTCCTGCTGGATTTGGGAATTGTTTGGGGCAGGAAACGTTCAGCTGCCCATTCCACATGCCCTGGCACTGGGAAGATCCTCCCAGTGGCATTTTCTCCATGGAAATTCCCTTTTTTCCCTCAGAAATGCCACTGGTTTTGAGCAATCAGCCCCCATGCTGATCTCTTGCCTGTCACGCCCCATAAAATGTCCCCAGCGTTTTGTGGTTCTGTTCCCTCATCCCTGCTCCTCCTGCCACCACAACTCTTCCTTTTGGGACAAATTCATCCCATTCTTTCTCCCTGGGAGGCCATCCTTGCCTTTCATCTCCAGGGATCCACTGGAAACCTTTTCCAGGATGGGAACAAAGAGCCCAACTCTGCCCATGGGCTGAAAGGGCTCTTTGTTCTCCCTCTGGCTGGGGCTGCAGCACCATTTCCAGACCTCTTCAAGTCTCCCTTCTTTTTTTTTTTTGTTTTCCTTGGAATTCAGTCATTTCAGCCATTTCCAGCTCCTTGCAGCAGCGGTTCTGAGTGGGGGAAGTTTTGAAGCAGATTTTCACCCGGGAGTCCTCCCATCCTTGGCCAGATGAGCTCAGGCCCAGTCGTGCTCATTTTCCATCCTCTGCGATTCCCGGGAGAGCTGCAGGACACGGAATGAATTCCAGAGGTGTGCTTGATCCCAAAGGAGCATCCATAACCTGGATTTTGCTGCTCTCTGTTCTGTGCCCTCAGTAAGAGCCTGGGGGAGAGCTCGCAGGAGGATGCTAAGGTTGGGATTGACACCAGGCAATAATTTCTGCTGTTTCCTCCTTTTCCATTGTTTTCCTCAGAATCAGGTCTGGTAACAAGAGGAACTGATTCCTGCTAAGCCCCGGGTATCCTGTTGCACAGCACTGTGATGGATTTATGGGGAATTCTGTGCCAAAATCCTGTTCAATGAGCTGAGGGGCTGAGCTGAGCTCTCCAAGAGCCGGGGAAGCATCGCTGGATGGGGATTGTGCCAAGGCTTCGTCCAGGCTGAGTTATCCAAGATTTTTAGCAATGATCTGGAGGAAAATCACTGCTGATGACACCAGGATTGGCAGAGCAATCAACAGCAGCAAAGATGTCGCAGTCAGAGCAACCTGATCCCCTGAATAATTCTGATTAATTCAAACGAGGTGGAATCGGAGTCAAAATAAACTCAAGGTCACTGGCTGAGGAGAAAACAAATCGAGGCCAGGCCTCTGATTTATTTCGGAGGGGGAAATGAAACTTTAACGGGCTGCTGATGAAATGTTCCTGCTGCTGGTTGGGTTTAATGGCTGCAGATGGAGGTGCCAGGGAAAACAGGGAGACCTCAGGCTGGTTTGGGATCAGGAGACTCTGTAAAATTTGTGGAATCCTTGGGGTTTCGTGTTTAAAAGTAAATATGGGATTAGAGGGGAAAAGGGGCTCTGAGGAAGTTCGGGGGCAGGGTTTGCTCAGGATTGTGTGCAGGAATTCCAGGAGAGTCCATGGGCTGGTGGAAAATCCAGGAATTGGGATTTTGGGAGTCAGGTCTGCCCTGCACCCCTGGGTGCCCTTGGAGGAGGTTCCTGGGCCCACATCCCCTGCTCCAGGCTGGGAGCGTGGGCAGGGCTGGGATTGTGTGGAATCCAGCAGGAGATCCATGGGCAGATCCTGGGGAGTCCCAGCCTGGAGAGGCTCTGCAGCCCTTGGGTCTCCATCCCTGCTGCCCCCATGGAGCTCCGTGGCCATGGGATGGGGCTGGGGTCAGGGTGGGGGCTGGGAAATGTGTGGGATCAGTCTGGGGTGCTGCTCATCCAACAGCAGCTCAGAGGACTCTGGAGAGTCCTCGATGGCAAGATCCTGCGTCATTGCCAGAGGTCCCCAGGGTGGCAGGGACCCAGCTCCTGGGAGATCCCCGTGGGATTCCATCCTGGAGCAAACCACGGAAGCAGAGAATTGGAAGGTTGGAAAACCGCTGAGATCACGGATCCGACATTCCCAGCACCGCCAAGGCCAGCTCGGAATGTCCCCAAGTGCCACATCCATGGGAGTTTTCTGTCCCTGCAGGGATGGGGACTCCATCCTGCCGAGCCCTGGCCTCTCCTCTCCTGTCGGGAATCATGGACGGGGAGACGGGAATGGGCAGGAATTACAAACCTTTCCTGAGGGGTGAATTGAGTGTGTGAGGTGAGGAGCAGGGACGGACAGGGAGGGACAGGGATGGACAGGGAGGGACAGGGACAGACAGGGATGGACAGGGATGGACAGGGATGGACAGGGATGGATGGACAGGGACGGACAGGGAGGGACAGGGATGGACAGGGACAGACAGGGATGGACAGGGATGGACAGGGACAGACAGGGATGGACAGGGACAGACAGGGATGGACAGGGATGGACAGGGATGGACAGGGATGGACAGGGACAGACAGGGACGGACAGGGGCGGACAGGGACGGACAGGGATGGACAGGGATGGACAGGGATGGAGCAAGGATCGATAGGGATGGACAGGGACGAACAGGGAGGGACAGGGATGGACAGGGATGGACATGGATGGATGGACAGGGACGGACAGGGATGGACAGGGAGGGACAGGGACAGACAGGGATGGACAGGGATGGACAGGGATGGAGAGGGATGGACAGGGTTGTCACCTCTGGAGGGGTGGGAATTGTCCCTGCTCCGCTGGGTTTGACAAAGCTCAGCTTTGTCACACCAGGAAAATTCCCCTCTGGAGCTGCTCTGTGGGGTCTGAGCGGGATCAGGAACAACCAGGGCCCCACGGGGCTCACAGGGAGGGGTGTAACCCATAAATCCGAGGAGCTGTGCCCTCCCCAGCCCCAAAAAATCCCAATCCAGGCTGCCAGCAGGGATTTGAAATCCAGCCCCAAGCAGGGCAAATCCCCTCCAAAACTCAGCCACATTCCCAAAATCCAGGGACTGGGAGGAATGAAAACACCGGGGCTGGCTTGCTTTCACTCCCGGTGTTTGCAGAGTTCCCCACAAGGTGCCCCACGGATCAGGAACACTCCACAATCCCAGAGCGAGGCCTGGAGTGCTGCTGGATGCAGGAAAAGAGCAGCGTCCGTGCAGCCAGCTGGGAAAAGAGGCTGAAAAGAGAAAAAATAGAAGGAGTCAAATAAAAATGGGGAAAATGGCAGTGGAGGAGGCTGGAATAGCAACACATTCCAGCCCTGTCCCTCCTCGGCTCCGGGGAAACGTGGGGGAGATCCAGGGAGAATCCAAACCCTGGAAACTCAGCGGGAAGGGCTGGAAATACCAGAAAATTCCCCAAATTTTCCTGATTTCTGTAGGAATAAACCGATGGGAATTTCTGCTGTGTTTGGGGCAAGGCAGCCAGTGAGGAACAGCCACAAAACTTCCTGGAGAAACCTCACCCTCCTCATCCTTCCGCGATTCGGGGGAGCAGAGCCCAGGATCACGCAGGCACAGGGCTTAGGATCAGACAGGAATAGACAGAATTTAGGATTGCACAGGCACAGGGTTGAGGATCACACAGGTACAGAATTTAGCATCATACAGGCACAGGGGGTTCAGGATCAGACAGGTACAGAATTTAGGATCACACAGGTACAGGGTTTAGGATCAGACAGGTACGGATTTTAGGATGACACAGGTACAGGAGTTTAGGATTGCACAGGTATGGATTTTAGGATCACACAGGTACAGGAGGTTTAGGGGTTTAAGATCAGACAGGTACAGAATTTAGGATCACACAGGTACAGTGTTTAGGATCACACAGGAACAGACAGAATTAGGATCAGACAGATACGGAGGGTTTAGGATCATACAGGTACAAAATTTAGGAGCACACAAGTACAGGGGGTTTAGGAGTTTAGGATCACACAGGTACAGAATTTAGGATCACACAGGTACAGGGGGTTTAGGATCACACAGGTACAGATTTTAGGATCACACAGGTACAGGGGGTCTGGGATCACACAGGTGCAGAATTTAGGATCACAAGGACAAGCTGAACAGCTCCATGACTTTTCCCAGTGCTGGAACACTCTCTGGGAGTGCCCCTTTCCCACTGCTATTTTCGCTGTTAACCCCTCCCTTTCCCACTGCAGACCAGAGTGGGAATTTCTGGGATCTTCCACAGAACCAGGATCCCAACGTGGATCAGGTGCCCGAAGGTGGCACCTCGGGCTGTCCCTGTCCCTGCAGTGTCACGGACGGGGGCAGGCCAGGGACCTTTTCCTGGTGGCTGTTCCCAAACTGTCCCTGGGACCGTCCCCTCCCCAGCCCTCCCTCTCCCTTCCCCTTCCCGGCAGATGATTATCTCCAGATATGCAAAATCATGCAAATGAGGCCCTAAAGATGGTAATTATCCTGAAGGAATTAGCTGCTCATTAACTTCAACTTCCTGCTCAATTATTTTCCTGACCGTCCCTCCTTTGGCGGCGAGAGGGGAAGGACACGTCCCGGTCCCGACGTCCCCGGGATTCCCAGAGAATTCCCATGGATTCCCAGAGAATTCCCATGGATTCCCTCAGCCCTTCCCATCCTGGGGACAGTGCCACCTCCCTGGTCACAGCTGTCCCCAGCGGGCAGGGCATATCCCGGTCCCGACGTCCCCGGGATTCCCAGAGAATTCCCATGGATTCCCAGAGAATTCCCATGGATTCCCATCCCCGCCGGTGCCACCTCCCTGTCACCCCTGGGAGCAGCACCTGCTCCGTCTGTCACCGCACGGCCTGGACCCTGTCCCCAGGGGAATGAGGCTGATGAAGAGCTGGGAAAACCTGAGGAAAAGAGGGAACATGAAATCCCGGGGAGGTGTTAATGGCCGGCTGGGATTGGGAATTGCGCCGTGAGGAGGAGTTGGTGACAGCCGGGGGACAGCCGAGCCTCTTCGGGCTGACAGCCGCTGCCTCTCCCGGATTTTATCCACGGAAGTGCCCGCGCTGGTATCCCAAACCATTCCTCACGCTGGCAACTTTCATCTCTGTCCTCTCCCTGGAAAGTGCCTGGCTTGGAGCGATCAAATTCCAAATCCTGGGAGCTGGGAGCGGGGTGTGGGGGTTCTCTGCCAGCCCTCGGGGACACGGATTTGCTGCCCTGGTGGCATCAAATGTTGGAATCGGAGGTGGCAGCACTTCCAGGCGCAGGAAATGTGACCGAGGGATGGATTGGGAAAGTCACAGCTCGTGGTGACACCTCCCAAAGGTGATCCCCACCCTGAGGTGCCCCGGAGGAACCAGGGAAGGAGCTGAACCCAGGCTGGGAAGGGAAGGTGGAGAAGGAAGGCCTGGGTGGCTTCTCTAGCACATCCATGTCACCCTGTCCCCTGTCCCAGACAGGACATTTGCAGGGAGTGGAGGGCAGGGGGAGAGCAGGACAGGTCCCATCAAATCCCATCCCCTCTGGTGTCCGTGGCTCCAAGGGGTTTCTGTGCAGGTATTTCCCCTCCAGGGCTTACCTTCCGTGCCCTTCCCACCGCCCCACTGGAATTCCTGCATCCAGGAGCTCCCCGGAGGAGGAGGCGCTGCTTTGGGTCTGCCTCCTGCCGGCACCATTGCCATCCCCTAAATGCCCTTCCGGAGGAGGTGCCACAGGGCAAATCCCCGTCCCCACCTGTTTTCCCTGCAGGATGAGGAGCTGTTCCTGCACAGGGCTGGCTGAGCTGCACATGGCAATTCCTCATCCCATTGGGGTTTTATTTCCATTTTATTGGACAGCAGAGCCAGAACGTGGCCAAATCCTTACTTTCGGGGTGCTCGTTTTCCCAAGCCGGCTCCGTTCCCTGCTCCAGGCAGCAAAGGGGAACAGCAGAAGAGAGAAAAGGAACATCCAGAGGTGGGAACCATCCCTGCCCAGGAACCTCGTGCTCTGTGTCTTCAGCAGCGGAGCCACTGTCCCAACTGGGGCACGGAAAAGCTGCTCCCTGAGCCAGGGATGAGCTGCCAGGAGAATCTGGGAGCTGGAGAAGGAAAAGGAGAACAAATCTGACAGGAAGAGTGTGGGGTCTGCGGAAGGAGAGGCTTGGCAGCAGCTCCAGCAGAGGAGCGGAGCTGAGCCCGGGAGGTGCTCTCATCCTGCAGGAGAAAGCCTGGAGAATCCAAGGGCTGGAGGCTGGAATTAGCACAAACCGGAATGAAGGATGCAGATAAGGCTGGAGATAATTAACAGCCTCCCTAATTAGTGCTGCTCAGCCACCGCAGGGGGGCCCAGGGTGGGTTCTGCCTCTCTTTCTGGCACGAGGCAGGGCTGGACCCCAATCCCAGGATTTCCCTGGAGAGGGGAAGGCCAGGAAGGCCCTGCCTGGTGAATTTTCCACCACATGAGCTCCGAATTCCCAATTCAGCATTGCAAGAGGAGCCACCTGCACTCAGACCCTTTTAAAACCAGGTTTAAAATTTAAAACCCAATTTTAAAATTTAAAATCCTAGAAGATCCCAAGCCGGGAGGGACCTGCAGGGATCACAGAGCCCTCAGCACCCCAACAGTGCCCCCTGAGCCTCAGAGCTCTGAGCCAGGGCTGTTCTGCTCCCAGCACGTCCCAGTGACCGCAGCCCACGGCACAGAGACGGTTCAGGACTCATCCTGTCCTTGTCCCTCCTCCTGCGCCTCCAGCTTTGCTCACTCCCCAGAAATGGTTTATTTATAGCGATATATATGATATAAATGATTTATTTTTAATTCAGCAAAGAGATCCCAGTGGTCCGAGTTTGCTGTTCCTTCCAACCACCCTCATTCCAACATTTATTTGGTTGTGTTCTTCCCAAACCAAACAAAAAAACGAACAAAAACCAGCAAAACAAACAAAAGCAAACAACCAAACAAGAAAACCCCAAAACAAAAAAAAAATAAAAGAAAAAGAAAAAGAAAAAAAAAAGAAAAAAAAAAGGAAAAATCCCAGGAAATTATAGATCCTGCAGTTTTTTAACTGTAGGATTTTTAACGTTTTTTCTCCTTGCAGGAGACCCCGAGGCTCAGGCCGTGGAGAGAACAGGGTGATGATTCCCCTTCTGTGGGCACAGGGAGGAGCAGCATTCCCGAAGTTCTGCCACCATTCCCACCCCATTGCCTGTTCCAATGCAAGGAAACCCTGAAATCCACCCAGCACCTCCTAATTCCAGCCAGGATTCCCAGATCCCAAGGGAACGATGTGCCCCAGAGCCATTAACATTCCAGGGGAGTGAAAACTCGCAGCCCAAATCCGCTGAGAATGTTCTGCTCCCGCCAGAGTTGGGATGTCAGGAGCATTTCCACGGTCGGGAGCAGGAAAGGAGATTTCAGTCCCGAGCACAACAACTTCCACGGACTTTAAATCCAAAAGTACCCTGCTTTTCTCTTTTTTTTTTCCTTCTTTCCCTTTTTTCTTTATTTTTGGCCTCTCGCTTTTAAGAAGAAGAAAGGAAGAAGGGAGAACATCAGCACTGATCCCATCATTCCAATCCTCGGACAGAATTAGGGTCGGGATCTTATTAATAATTTCAAAGGGAATTTAATCGGTCATTTAATGCTCCGGGAGTGTGGAGAGAAATGTCAAGGAGAAGGAAAACACACTCCAGAGGCACCATCAGGAAATACTGAACCTCCTGTTCCGGGACTTCCAGCAAAGATACAAAGATGAATTTTCCTCATCAGAGCTAATTAATCCCTAATGAGTTCCGTGCGAGTCACCAGGGCAGGGCGAGGTTTCCTGGGATTTATCTCCAGGTGAGAGCCATTCCTGCCTTCCCGAGGGGCTCATCCCAAATACAGCTCCTGACCCAACCCCATCCCAGCTCCCTGCTGGGAGAACCAGCCTGGAAAAATGGGAATGATGCTCTGGGAAAATGGGAATGATGCTCTGGGGAAAAAAACGGGAAATATGCTCTGGAAAAACGGGAAATATGCTCTGGAAAAACTGAAATGATGCTCTGGAAAAATGAGAATGATGCTCTGAAAAAACTGGGATGATGCTCTGCAATGACACGACCTCATCTCAAGGTTGGAAACATGGAGCTAAATGGAAAAGCCCTGGAATCCTCAGCGAACCACCAAAGTCCCTGAATTTCTCTGTATTCCACACAATTTGTGCCCCAAATCCCAGCGGGAGCAGCCCCAAACAGCACAGGAACACCCACCAAGCATTCCCATGGAATGCCAGCAGGATCCGTCCATGGATATCCCCCCAGAAGGGCCCAGCCAAGCCTTTTTTGGGGCCAGCCCGGGAATAATCACCGGCGTTCAGCCGCCAGCCAAGGTATTTATAGAAAGCCATTAAAACAAATCCCGCTCCTTCCGCCTCGTTCTGCCTCCATCCCGTTCCGTTTCTCCTGGAAGCATCCGCAGCCCGAGGCCAGCGGGATCGGGAGTTGTTGTCCACAGCTGGGAACTGGGTTAAAAACCAGAGTGGGAATAATCAGGCTAAAAATAGCACAGCTGCCACCGGGATCAGGCCGTGAGCACCAATTCCAGCACAGATCCCACCGGGAATTGCAGGGAATTGTTACCTGTTCCCAATCGCTGCTCTTCAGCACCGTGATTTTGGGATTTTGGGAGCTGTGGGGAGAGGGATTTAGGGAATTGTTACCTGTTCCCAATCCCTGCTCTTCAGCACCATGATTTTGGGATTATGGGAACTGTGGGGAGAGTGATTTAGGGAATTTTTACCTGTTCCCAATCTCTGCCTCCTCTGGATTGACATCCTGCTCTTCAGCATCGTGATTTTGGGATTATGGGAATTCTGGGGAGAGGGATTTAATGAAAGTATCAGATGAGCACATATGGGAGTGTGAGAGTAGGAATGAGGAGGTGATTTGGGATGGGGGATTTTATCCATATCCCTGCTTTGGTTGGGAGCAGGGATGGATCAGAAAATGGAGCCCAAGAAGGAATTTCTGCCCTTCAATCCCAGCTGAGAGCAGGAAATTCCCACTTATCCCAGAGCCTCTGGAAGCTTCACTCAGCTCCTGCCTTTCCTCCAGGTTGGGTCCTGGGTGAGTTTTTCATGAGTTTTCCATGAGTTTTACATGAATTTTCCATGAGTTTTCCATGAGTTTTCCATGAGTTTTCCAAGTCCTCACTCGTTTCCCACCCCTCCCCGTGCCCATGCAGGGCTCAGGGCATTGGGGTTGAGCTTTCCTCCCCTTGGGAATTCCCACCCCTCATTCCTAAAAGGTCTTTCCCCATCGCAGCTCCTCCAGCCTGGTTGGGAGGCAGAGGAATCCCACAGGAAACCCCAGCCCAGAGGGTCAGTGCTCTGACCACCCATTCCACCAAATTTCCAGGAATTTTGCACTTTTTGGGAGCCAGCAACCAGCAAAGCCATAAGACATATCCCAGTGCCAGCAGTACCTTGGGTTTAATGGGATCCAGGAAGTCCTTGTGGCACTGGGCTGACACTCTGGGACACCCCACATGTCCCTGAGCACCCCCAGAGTGACCCCACAGGTGCCAGGAGTGGATCTGCAGCCCCACAATTCCAGCTGCCCCTCTCTGAGGAGCCACTGGAGTCCTTGGACAGGGAAAGTTGCAGGCCTGGAGCCAAATCCCCCCCAGGCCATGATTTGTGGGGTTTTTTTAAGGGAATTGGAGTGGGATTGATCTCTGCATGAGCTCCCCAGAGAATCCAGCCCCGGTGGCAGCCTCACCCCAGCCCCGTTTCAGCATCCCACAGTGGGGGCTGTTTATGGCCCCTCAGAAATAAACTCCATTTTGGAGCCATTTCCAGCGGGATCAGCTCCGTTCCTCCAGCATGTGGATAAATAAGGATCATGCAGCTCCAAGCACATTTTAGATCCAGGATTTGGCAGTGTGGAGCTGCAGGAGCCTCTGCAGATGTTCCATCTCCATGGGCAGCACACGGAGCCTCTTCCCAGAGCACAGAATTCCTGCAAACCCCGAGGAGAGTCTGGATCCTTGCCCTGCCTGCAGGAATGCTGCTCTCACCCCAAAACAAATCCCATTCATTCTCTTTCTCGGCACCTGGCTCTCTGCAGGTGCCAAACGCTTCCAGGGCCTCTGGAAGCAGCACAATCCCATCCTGTGCCAGCGGGGATGGGGCCTGGCAGGCAGAGCCCGGGGAAAAAGGAATTCCAACCCTTCCATTCCACATTCCCTGCAGAGCTGGAGGCGCTCCCGGGGCAGCAGCAGAGGGGAGATGTTCCACTGTGGAGTCTGACACCTCCCCAGCCCTTCAGCCCCAATCCCGATCCCAATCCCAGTGCTCAGGGGGAGTTTTGGAATCCAACATCTCTCCAGCCCTTTCCCAATTGTGATCCCAATTCCAAAACTCAGGGAGAGCTATGAACTCCAACACCTCCTCAGCCCTTCAGTCCCAATTCTGATCCCAATCCCAGTGCTCAGGGAGAGCTATGAACTCCAGCACCTCCTCAACCCTTCAGTCCCAATCCCGATCCCAATCCTGGTGCTCAGGGAGTGCTGTGGACTCAGGCACCTCTCCAGCCCTTCAGTCCTGATCCCAATCCCGATCCCAATCCCAGGGAGAGCTGTGGAAGATCCCAATTCCAGGGAGAGCTGTGAGCTGCTCAAGGAGAGCTGTGGACTCCAACACCTCCTCAACCCTTCAATCCCAATCCCAGTGTTCAGGGAGCACTATGAACTCCAGCACCTCCTCAGCCCTTCAATCCCAGTCCCGATCCCAATCCCAATCCTGGTGCTCAGGGAAAGCTGTGGACTCCAACACCTCCCCAGCCCTTCAGTCCTGATCCCAATCCCAAAACTCAGGGAGAGCTGTGAACTCCAACACTTCCTCAACCCTTCAATCCCAGTCCAAATCCCAATCCCAATCCCAGTGCTGAGGGAGAGTTTTGGAATCCAACACCTCCCCAGCCCTTCAGTCCCAATTCTGATCCCAATCCCTGTGCTCAGGGAGAGCTGTGGACTCCGACACCCCCTGAGCCATTCCTGACAGAATCTGTGCTGTCATCCAGCTGCTCTCACCACTCTGCAAATGGATTTTATTCCTACAAATTGCCTTCCCAGGAGGCTTCCCATGAATATGCATTTTCACCACTCTCCCTTATTAAATCAAGGATATCTCTATCCATCCCTCCCCAAGCCTGCTGTCAGTGCTTCCCTGAGAACTCCAGGGCTCAGATGGATTTCTGCCTCGGCAGGGCAGGAGGCAGTGGGAATTTGCATCCCTGGATTTATCCCTGTGGATAAATCCCACAGGGCTGTGCTCGTTCCAGTGAATGGAGTTGGGAAAAATGGGAATGTGCCAATGGGATTTTAAACAGCCTCCTGGGGACTGCTTGGTGTGAAGGGTGAAATTCCGAGGAAACGATGAAAATATTGGATGGCATTAAAGAAACCTGAAACCCTGTTTGGAGTTTGGGGTTTAACTCTGTGTTTGCTGCAACAGAGGCTGCTCCTGGACAGGACCTGCTCCAGGAAGGGCTCTGTCCCTATCCCTGGCCCTGTTCCTGTCTGTGTCCCTAACCCTGTCCCTCGCCCTGGCCCTGGCCCCATCCCTGTTCCTGTCCCAGTCCCTGTATCCCTGTCCCCATCCCAATCCCAGTCTCTCTCCCTGTCCCCATCCCTGTCCCTTACCCTGGCCCTGGCCCTGGCCCCATCCCTGTCCCAATCCCAGTCCCTCTCCCTCTCCCTCTCCCTCTCCCCGTCCCCATCCCCATCCCCATCCCCATCCCCATCCCCATCCCCATCCCCATCCCCATCCCCATCCCCATCCCCATCCCCATCCCCATCCCCATCCCTCTCCCTGTCTCAATCCCAATCCCAGTTCCTGTCCCAGTCTCTATCCCAGTCCCTGTCCCTGTCCCATTTTCCAGCTCAGACGAAGCCTGGGAATGCCGATGGAACAGGGAACAGGGACAGCCCTCCCTGCTCCCTCTTCAGCGACTCCCAGACTCTGCCCCAGCACCTCCCAGCACCTCCCAAACCCCCCAGGAACAGCAGGGAAATCCAATCCCAGCCCTCCCAGCAGCTCCACCCGAGCGCCCGGCTCTGCTCCCACCCCATTCCCAATGTTTGTGGAGCCTTTAGGAGACCATTTAGAAGGCAGCAGCAGTGACTTCGAGGCCATGGATTTTTCCCTTGGATTCCTCTCAGGCTTTCCTGGTTCCTCTCTGCAGCTCCTCCTGCACATCGTGGTTAATTTATGACCTCGGGTTTGTTGTCTTTATTCCTGCCTGCCTTGGAATGAGGCCATGGAGCCACTGCCAGCACGGAGAGGATGGGAAAACTCCCAGGAGCCTCCCAGGTGGGAAATCCAAATTCTCACAGCCTTACCTGAAAGGAGCTCAATCCGTGGGAAATGCTGAATGCCCCAAACACTGAACACCAACATTTTCCATTGCTTTTGGAAATCTTCATGTGCAGCAATTCTATCACAAAATTCCACATTTTTCTGGCACTCTCTGGGGATTTCCGGGCTGGAAAAATTCTGTTATCAAACTCCCTTTAGGTTCTCTGTTCATCTTCTTGAAGGAGCAGCACAAGAATCCCAGATCCAAAGGGATTTTTAACCAGCTCTTAAAATCTTCCAGGGCTGACGGGTGTTGAACTGCTCATGAGCCTCATCTTTAAAGCCAAACCTATTTCTTTTCAAAGGCACAAATTTCCATTGTTCTGTGGAATTGTTTCCCATTTCAAATTCAGGATAATCCTGCAGTAAATCTGACAGGAGGCAGCAAATTGTGTGCAAGGAATGGACTTCCCTGGAGCTCAGATGGATTTTATTGGGAAGGTTTTTTGGACAACTGGGCCACAGGAGCATTTTGGAGCTGCCAAAAGCATCAAAATAATGGTGGAAAAAAAAAAAGGTGGTGAACTGAGGGAGTTTAGCAGGATCTGGAGAGGGAAAACCAGGGAAAAGCCTGGGGTGGAGGATTTGGGAATGGTTCCAGCAGGACAGGCTGGGTGTGGGGCTGGAAGGAATCTGACCCCACTGATGCTCCAGGATCAGGGGTTTTACCTAAAGGGCTCCAGAAGAGCTGGAGAGGGACTGGGGACAAGGGATGGAGGGACAGGACACAGGGAATGGCTTCCCACTGCCATGGGAAGGGTTAGATGGGATCTTGGGAAGCTCCCAGCTCCTCTCGGCATTTTACACCCAAATCATGAAAAACCTCTCCTTCCACTCAGTTTAAACTAAACCTCCTCTTGTTTAAATTCATCCTCCCTTCCTGTATTCCAGCAGGTCCTCTCAGATCCTAAAAAAGCAGGACAGAGCCCTGGGATCCTGGGAACGAAGCTGATTTTCCCCCAACAGACTCCGACCCTCGTTAGGCTCCTTTTCCTGGCTAATTGAGTTCCAGCTTAATGGGCTGGAGGCTCCTGGGTTCCGAGTACCACATCCCAGCACATTAAGGTTTTCTCCTCAGATAAATAACTGCCCAAGATGTGTTCCCATTATCCTGCAGGAATGGCAGGAGGGCTGTGAGGGCAGCACATCCCACTTTAATTCAATCAGCAGATGGATAATGATCTTTTCTGGGAGCCATCCCGCAAAAAGGAGCGGAGATTCCCCTCCCTGTGCCTAAACTCCAAAAGCTATGTGGGAAAAGGAGCTTTTTAGTTCAGGATTCAAGGTAAGAAGTGAGATTTTTTCTTACTCTGCTCCTGAACAGCAGCTCAGGTTAAGCCCAGGACATCCCAGGGATATGGGATCCTCCATGGGGATGCAAACTCTCCAAGGACAGGATCTCATCGGGATCATGAGGGGGCAGCAGGAGTGATTCCTTTACCAGGAAAATTGAATTAAACTTGGATATCCACAGCTGGTAAGAGCTGGTGTTTTTATTATCCTCGGTTATTTTGATTACTCTCTGTTATTTTGATGATCCTCAGTTATTTTGATGTTCCTTGGTTATTTTGATTATTCTCTGTCATTTTGATGATCCTTGCTTATTTGGATGATTCCCCTCCCTGCCAGGTGTGGCCATTGGAGCCCTGGATTTATTTCCCCAAAATCCAGCCGATAAAGCAGTAACACTAAAAGTTAACAGCAAATCCAATCCTGTGCTGCTGCCGGGGCCGTTCCTGGGAGAGGAGATAATTCCATCATTTCCTGTGGCTCACTCCCAAATTAAAATGAATTGATTCCTCCAATCCCGGTGTGTTTATCCTGGCTGAGGCTGTCAATACACGGAGAGTTCCTGCAGGCTCCTCCTGCTCCCAGGAACTCCATCTGCCTTGGAGACAGGTCATGGAATGATCTCCAGGATGGATGTGTTCAAACCCAGCTTGGCAGGTGGATCCCAAAATCTTGGAGGCTTCCTGGCCTTGCTCCCTGCCAGATTCTGCACCTAGGATGGGGCAGCCCTGGATGTGGGGACAGGTTAGGGAATGAGGGGCTGGAAGGAGCTGCAGGAAGGGACCTGGGGGTGCTCAGTGATGGAAAGTTGGAGCTGAGCCAATGCCCCGGAGCAGGAACCCCTGGGAGGATGGAGCAGGAATCCCTTGGAGGATGGAGCAGGAATCCATGGGAGGATGGAGCAGGAAATCCTGGGATGATGGAGCAGGAAATCCTGGGATGATGGAGCAGGATTCAGCAGGAAGCCCTGGGAGAATGAAGCAGGAACTTGTGGGGTAATGGAGCAGGAACCCCTGGGAGGATAAAGCAGGAACTCCTGGGAGGATAGACCAGGAATCCCTGGGAGGATGGAGCAGGAACCCCTTGGGTGATGGAGCAGGAACTTGTGGAGTAATGGAGCAGGAACCTCTGGAATGATGGGGCAGGAACCCTTGCAGTGATGGAGTGTGAACCCCTGGGATGATGGAGCAGGACCCAGCAGGAACCCCTGGGATGATGGAGCAGGACCCAGCAGGAACCCCTGGGATAACAGAGCAGACCCCAACTTTAAGGTCCCTTCCAACCCAAACCATTCCAGGATTCTCCAACTCCCAAATTCTAACCCCAGCACATGTGAGATGTTTGAAGGCAGCAGTGATGCTTCCATGCTTGAGCCCCTGAGGCTCTTCCCCAGCACCTTTTGGGATTGGTTTTGATCCCAAAGAAGTTTCCAGCCCTGCACCATCCTGGGGCGAGGAGTTCCACCGGAAAAGCACCAGGAACAGTCTCCTGTTGTTTGTTTGATCTCAATTCCTGTGCTGGGCATGGCCTGGGAACAACAAACCCTTGTTCAGCTCCCCCCAGCCCTGACCCCACTGTGCATGGCCCTGCCAGAAAAAAGGGTCACAAAGTCCCCTGCCAATGTCCCAACATGTCCTTCCCAGAGCCAAGCCCATCCAGGACAAGGAATTATTGACAAGGAGAGGGAGAGGAGGTGAAATCCCAACTCCCAGCCCTGCAGCTCTCCCGGAGCCACCACAGCTGCCAAGGTTTCTGCTTTCCTGCAGGTCCCAGCTCTGTCTCCAGCTGGTTTTGTCCCCTGCTCAGGGAACGTTGCAGGATTCAGCAGATCTGCGGGGTGGGAGAACTCCAGGGGCACTGAGCAGGGTCTGGGTGCTGGAGGGCTCTAGGAAAGAGCTGTGGGTTCCCTAAACCAAATCCTACAGGTGCTGGGTTGGTTAAAGTCCTGATCAATGCCCCCAAGAACAGGAGGGCTGCTCATCCCAGCACCTCCCTCCCCAGTAAATCCCAGTTTCCTTGGGGGTTCACCCCCACCTCCCACCCCAAAACCACCCACCCTGGAAGCTCTTCCCTTGGAGCTTTCCATCCTATTTGGATGCACAATATTCCCTAAATCCTGCCTCGTTCCTGCCTCCCCCTTTCCTGTTCCCTGGGATTTCAGTGCAGTTTTTAAGGCTCCATTACTGCTACAAAATGTGTGACAGCTCCGCTTGTGCTGCTCTCTGAAGTGCTGGAATAATTAAACTCCAGGATAAACCAGCCCGGGAGCCTCAGCTCCGCGTGCCTTTGATTTTGTTTGTGTGTGTTCCTGCTCCTTTGATTTTGGTGGAAAACAAACAGGAAAAACGTGGGGAGCAGGGAGAGGAGGGGGCCCTGCCACCAACGAGGATTTCTGTCCCAAATCCTGCCTGGCCAGAGGCTTTAGGGGCCTCTGCACTGCCCAGTCCTGGAGGGAGTCTGGTGGCTCTTCCCATCAGCGATTGGATCCTCCCCAGCCACGTCTGGATGATAAATTGGGAATTAAAACTTCTGACAGAGCCAGGGGTCTCTGGATGAGTTATCCATAAAGCAGTGCAGATGATGCTTTTCCCAAAAAATTCTTTATTTACAAGTTCACCAGCAGCGCAGAGTAGCCCAAGAGTCTCATCCCAGGTCTGGACTGGGATCTCATCCCAAATCTGCCCCAGGATCTCATCCCAAATCTGCCCCAGGATCTCATCCCAAATCTGCCCCAGGATCTCATCCCAAATCTGCCCCAGGACTGGGATCTGTGCACTGGTCCAGAGCTGCATCCTCAGCCTGGCTGGGGCGACGTGATGCGGGACATGGGACAGGGAGGTGACACCAGAGCTGTGTCCCCAAACCCCTCTGGGTGCAGAATTCCCTGCAGGGGACCCAGCACAGGACTGGGAACTGCCTGAGGTCCAGCAGGGAACACCCCACATCCAAAGTGGGATTACCTTGGGCAGCCCAAGGCCACCACCACCACCTCCTGCTGCTCCTGTCCCCTTCTCTGCCCTCCCTGGTGACACAAAATGGTCCCAAAATTGATCCCTTTGGAAAAAAACTGCTCTAAGGGAACAACTTGGAGGCATGGAATGAGCTGGAGCATCCCAAATGGGGTTTGGATGTCCTCAATGGAAGGAATTGGCTTTTCCCGAGCAGCAGGAGAGCAGAGGGCCCTTGCTGCTCCCACAGCTGGGAAAGAGAGATCTGCTGTCCAGGACATGAGGGCTTGGGATCTCCTTTCCACCCCTTGGTGCTGCAGCAGGGATCCCATTCACTCCATGCCACGATTCCCAGACTCCCTGGGAAGATGATCCAGGTTCTCCTGCCCCTGGAAGATGATCCTGGTTCATCCCTGTGAGTTCATGCCCAGTTCACATCCTGAGGCACCGTTCTGCTCCCACTGCCCAGAGCAGGAGCAGGAATGTCTGTCCTCATCCCACAGCACCTCTCCTCCATGGCACACAGGTTTTTTGGGACAATGGGACAGGGGTTTGGCGTTCCCAAGGCGAGATGTGGCTACAGAAGAGCACAAGGGTTCCCAGTGAGGAAAAGGCTCTGCTGGGAAGATCCACAGATGGAAATCCCTGAGTGCAGAGCTCCTCCCTGCCCCAAATCCACCTCTGCCCCATGGGTTGTGCATCCTGATCCAGGATCCATTCGTGGATCTGATCCTTTCTGGAATGAGGGGTGGCTCTTTTTTGGGGCTGCACGGTAAAATCTGCAGTGCTTTTGCTGGGGAATAAAGCAGAGCTGTGGGCCAGGGGCATTCCCTGTCTGGAGAGGGCTCGGGAAATGTCACCAGCTGGGAACGACGACAGCAGCAGCTCCTGCACGATCCTGAGGGGCAGAGGGAAAATGGGATTTCTCAGCAGGAGCCGCAGCGTTTGCAAGAACAGCATCCCGCGGGATGGAGGAGCCTTGGGGAATTCAGAAAGAACTCGGGAAGTTCCGGACCCTCCCGCTGGGGGGGTCAGCCCTGAGCGACCCCCAGAGGTGCTCACCCCTCCCATTCCTGCTCCTCTGCTGAGCTTTTCCTCACCGGAGCTGTTTAGAACAATCCCCTCCTCCTACAGGGCTCAGGGATTGGAGTGGGGGCGCTGAAAGGAACATCCCAAACCCCCAAAAATAGGATTTAAAGGATGCGCATCCCTTTGGAGGCGATGGGAGGTTAAGGCTGAGGAGAAGGGAATGCACAGACACCAAGAGGAGATGGATCAGGGATGGGTTGGGAGTCATCCATCATTTCCAAGGATCAGCTTTGCCGCCAGAGAAGGCAAAACTCCAAAATCTCCCTCAGCTGCCGGCAGGTTTTGGGGTGGAACAGGTGCTCCCAAAACACCGAAAGAATTCCGCTGCGAGCAGCTGGATTTTCCCAAGGCAGGGAACGCAGGGAGCGGCGCTCCCGCTCCACGCTGGGAACGCCGGGCAGGTTTGTTAGGCGTGATTAGCATTAATAATTAATTAATTAGCCCTCCCTCGCGCAGGCACCTCCAGCAGGAATCCCCGCCCGGCAGCCCAGGGGCCACCCCTGCTTTCCCCCTCTAATTCCATAATTGGAGGGGAGGGAAGAGGGAAGAGGGAAAATCAGCGCTGAAGTGGAAATGGCTCCGCTAATCTGCCGAGCGCTAATTGCGGGTTTGTTTGGAAGGCAGGGGAGGCTAAGGGGCGGTCGGGGGTAATTAGCGCCCGGGGGTAATTAGCACCCATCAGGGCGAGCAGGAGGATCCTGGGAGAAGCTTGGCTGAGCCCCTGCTACCTCTGCGAACGTGGGTTTGGGGTTCTTTGGCTCGTGGGTTGTGCTGCTCACCCCAAATTCCCTCAGCCCCGCTCCTCTGGGCATCCCCGGCTCTCTCCTCTGAGCGGCCCAAGTGTTCGGGAATTAGAGATTTTCGGGATAAATCCCTCCCGCTCCACCGTGAGGATCGGGATGAAGATATTTTGAATAAATCACGCCCCTCTGTGAGAATCAGGATCAAGATATTCGGGATAAATTCTCCCCGGGAGGGTGGGGAGGGCTGGGCTGGAATTCCCAGAGAAGCTGTGGCTGCCCCTGGATCCCTAGCAGTGTCCAAGGCCAGGCTGGAGCAGCCTGGGCCAGTGGGAGGTGTCGATGGGATGGGATGTGATTTAAGGGATGGCATTTAAGGGATGGCATTTAAGGGATGGCATTTAAGGGATGGCATTTAAGGGATGGGATTTAATGTCCCTCCCAACCCAATCCCTGCGGGCCCAGGCACAGGATTGGAGTGGAAAGGGCAGGACAAGGAGCCAGGAGAGGGAAGGAAAGGCAGAGAAAAGCCCTTTGTGGGAAGGTTGGAATTCCCAGCTCCATCAAAAGCCCCTTTGAGGTTCTGTCTCTCCCAGATCCGCTTGGTTCCAGCCCAGTCCCTCCAGTGCCCTCCAGCCATTCCTGACTGGGACAAAACTGGGACAAAACTGGGGACCTTCCCTGCCAGCCGTGCCACACAGAGCATCCTCAGTGCGGAATTCCAGACCCCAGGGACAACGGGAAGTCAGGCAAGGACAGGATTTTCCCCAGCAATTTATGCCACACAAGGCCCTGGTATCCTCGAGCAGCTTCCCTCCATCCAATGGAATATTTATTATCCATCCTTTCTCCCTTCTCCTGCCTCATTTACTCGCCTGGAATGCCCGTACTGCCATCCCAGCAGCCTAAAAGGGAATTCAGAACTTTCCCTAAACCATCCCAGGAGGCTAAAAGGGAATAGGGAATTCAGAACTTTCCCTAAACCATCCCAGCAGCCTAAAAGGGAATTCAGAATTTTCCCTGAGTCATTCCAGCAGTGTAAAAGGGAATAGGGAATTCAGAATTTTCCCTGAGCCTTCCCAGCATCTCCTTCACTTTTCCCCCCTCTCCTCCACTTTCCCTCCTCTCCCCATCCCTCTGTGGCTGCAGCGCTGCTCCCTGAGCTTCCCAATATTTGGAATTTCAATCCTTTTCCTGCCAAAGGCACACCTGTGCCTCAGACTCAGCTTTCTCTCTGCGTGTTTAGTCATGGCAACTCAAAACCTTCTGATTTCACCTAAAATCCCAGATTCCCACCCCAAAATCCACAGGGGGAAGCTCACACCTGACAGGCTCTGAGCAAACAAAATTCCCTTTCCCCACCTGGAGGGATCTGAGCTCCTCGAGTGCCCCGGGGAGATAAATTCACATTTTCTGCATGATGCTGACCTGAACTCGCGTTTATTCTGCTGGAATGTGGCAGCAGGCTCGACTTTCATGCTAAAAATAATCCCAGTTTTCCCAAAGAGTTGCAGGATTTCTTAGAAGATGCAAATCCAGGGAGGATTCCCCAGCGCAGAATCCGAGGCTGAAGGAATGAAAGGAGAATTTGGAGCCTTAGAAATGGGCTCATGTTTTTTGTTTTTTCTTAATTAAGACTGCAAAATTCATAAAATCAATGATTCATGGGAATATTTGCCCGGCCATCAAGTCAGCTTTGGAACAGGGTAAATAATTGAGATGCATTTATGATGTGATTTATTCGGAAATGCGCCACATAAATAATTCCGAAGCAGCTAATTAGCCCCAAACTGGGGCTAAAGGGAGCCAGCACAGCCGTTAATTACAGCCACCCCATGGAACTGAATTCCCTTTCTCCAGGAGCTCCCGGGCTGTCCTGAGGGCAGGGTGAGTCCTGCTGATGCCCCAGAGATTGAAGGATTCTGTCCCCATTCCGGTGATCTCCAGAGATCCTAAATTGGTCACAGGGCCTGGGAATCTCCCCTGGGCTGGGGAATTTAATGCCTCCGTGAACCCCACAATTTCTGGGGTTGGAAAGGACCTTAAATCCCACCCAGCTGCACCACCAGGGACACCTCCCACTATCCCAGGCTGCTCCAAGCCCGGGACACTTCCAGGGACGGAGCATCCAACATCTCCTGGCACCTTTTGGCTCCTGCCTTCCCACCCACACCTGCTTCAGGTGTTTGTTTGATCTTCCTGGAGCACCTCTGGATCATGGAATGCCTGCAGGGATCTTCCCCCTTGCTCCGAGAGCTCCAAACCTGTGGGAAATAAAGGGCTCAGCCCCACTTTTCCTGCAAAATGGGAAAAATCCACCTCCAGCAGGCAGGAAAATGGATGAGAAAGGACTGAGTGAGAAGCAGAGGATGGGACAGAGCACTTTTTTCTTCTCCCAGGATCAGCTCCTGTATCCACTGCAAAAATTCCTCTGGGAAGGGACATGTGGCTTGGGTCTCTGTCCTGGAGCACTGAGGTGTTCCCATCCCTCCCAGGCTGGGGAGGAGCAGCCCCTCGGGTTTGTGGTGCTCCCCTGAGGACGGATGGGGAAACTGAGGCACAAAGGATTTGGGTTATAAAGGCTGGAAAATCCCTCTAAAATCATTGAGCCCACATCCCCAAGGGCCACATCCATGCGTTTTTCAGATCCTTAAGGCAGGGAATCAGCCACGGCCTCTGCAACCTCTCCTTCCTGGGGGGAAATTCCAAGGGGGAAAACAGATTCAGTCACTACAAATCCATTTATTTTTATAATAAACATGCCAAGCACCCCTCCCCAAATTTCCAACCACGGCAGAGCTTCCCCAGACATTTTCCAGCACAATGGGACATTTTCCATGGAGACAGAGATGTTTATTCAGCCCAGACCTGGGGGTCCTGTCCGGCCTTTTCCAAGCTGCCGTGATTTATGGAGAGGCCAGGACAGAGCTCGGTGCTCCCAGCCTGGCCTCCCTTCGCTTCCCGAGGGAATTCCCTCCCCCAGCACAGGGTTGGATCAGCAGCAGCGCTGGAGCCCTGCCGGGGCCTGCAGCAGCAGAGCTGGCTCAGCCGAAAAGTCAAGGGGTGGAAATAGAAACACGCCCTGGAAAAAGAAGAATTCCCGGGAGGGGGAATTTGTTGTTTCCAGCAGGAAAAGCTTCCCGAACAGCCCCATCCAGGGCAGGGCTGCGGTGGCTGTCACAGCCTGGTCCTTCTGATTGTCACCTGCCCTTGGCTTTGATGGCTCGGGAAGGGTTGGGTGATCCCCATCCATCCATTCTCCCGTTCCCACCCTGCCGGGAGCTGCGGAGCCGCCCGGGGGCTGGGGGGGCTGCGGGAGATGGGGACAAGGGAAGGCGGGAAAGAGGGAAGAAGAAAAGGAGGAAGGAGGGAGGGAAAAAGGGAGGGAAGGAGGGAGAGGTCAGCGTTTCCCTGAGATCCTGCAGGAGGCAACACCTGAGATTCTCCAGCAGGAGGAAATGGCCTCTGGCCAAGCTGGAGCTGCCCCGGTTGGGGACAGGGCCCAAATTGGGGTTTCAGGGCTGGGCTGTGACACTCTGAGGTGACCCTGCCCCATGCCAGAGGGGGCCTGGCTCCCCCTGGATCCATCCCAGCTCCCCCTGGATCCATCCCAGCTCCCCTTGGATCCATCCCTGCTCCTCCTGGATCCATCCCTGCTCCCCTGGATCCATCCCTGCCCCCCTCGATCCATCCCGGTTCCCCCTGAATCCATCCCAGCTCCCCCTGGATCCATCCCAGCTCCCCCTGGATCCATCCCAGTTCCCCCTGGATCCATCCCTGCTCCCCTCGATCCATCCCAGCTCCCCCTGGATCCATCCCAGCTCCCCTGGATCCATCCCCGCTCCCCCTGGATCCATTTCAGCTTCCCTCAGATCCATCCCTGCTCCCCTGGATCCATCCTGGCTCCCCCTGGATCCATCCCTGCTCCCCCTGGATCCATCCTGGCTCCCCCTGGATCCATCCCTGCTCCCCCTGGATCCATCCCAGCTCCCCTTGGATCCATCCCGGCTCCCCTGGATCCATCCCGGCTCCCCTCGATCCATCCCGGCTCCCCCTCGATCCATCCCAGCTCCCCCCGGGTCCCTCCCGGCTCCCCCTGGATCCATCCCGGCTCCCCTGGATCCATCCCTGCTCCCCTCGGATCCATCCCGGCTTCCCTGGATCCATCCCGGCTCCCCTGGATCCATCCCTGCTCCCCTCGGATCCATCCCTGCTCCCCTGGATCCATCCCAGCTCCCCCTGGATCCATCCCAGCTCCCCTCGATCCATCCCAGCTTCCCTGGATCCATCCCAGCTCCCCTGGATCCATCCCGGCTCCCCTCGATCCATCCCGGCTCTGCAGCAGGATTTGCTCCACCCCAAAGGCACAGCCCCCGTTTGCTGCTTCCCATTCCCAAAATTCAGGCTCACAGAGCCACCAGGGCTCAGTGGCTTCCCCAGAGCTGCCCAGGGTGACAACAGCGCAAAGCGCAGCTCAGCTGAGCCCCAGGTCGAGTTTTGGGGTTCACCACAGAGTGAGATCACCAAGGGGGAAAAGGAAGAGTTAAGCCCCCATGGTGTGGGACCAGGAGGTTCCTGCAGGGTCGTTTTGATCCCTTCCCCCTCAAATCCTCGGGGAACATTGGGAATTTTGACATGGAATGGCAACTCCTGTCCCCGTGGGGCTGATTCCACCCAAGCCGTGAGCCAACCTGGAATTCCCAAGGGAGGGATTCATTCCAGGGTGTATGATGGACAATGTGCATAGGGGAATGATCCTACAAATGTCGATCGTTCCCATACAGGCTCCCAAGGATCCACAGGCTCGGTTTTTGCAAATGGTGGAATTTTTGGGATGTTCTGTGCAGGGCCAGGAGCTGGCATCAATGATCCCTGCGGATCCCTTCCACCTCAGGATATTCCATGATTTTATGATTGGACTTTTAAGCCATTTCCCACCTCCCGTCTCCTCTGCCACACTCCCACCCCTGATCCCTATGGCTCTGCTGCTCATCTAACCCAAATTTTGGGGTGTTCTGTGCAGGGCCAGGAGCTGGAATCAATGATCCCTGTGGATTCCTTCCACCTCAGGATATTCCATGATTTTATGATTGCACTTTTAAGAGCTTTCCCACCTCCCATCTCCTCTGCCATGCTCCCATCCCCAATCCCGATGGCTCAGCTGGCCCAAATTTTGGGGTGTCCCCTCTTATCCCTGTCCTGCAGAGCCCTTCAGGGTCCTCAGGGGAGGAGGCTGAGGCTGAGGAGCAGGAGCTGCTCAGGGGAGGGTGAAGGTCCCCCCAGCCCTACTTTGGGGACAGTGACATTCCAGAGCCACACAGGGGATGCCGATGGCCCAGCTCAGGGAACAATCCCTCCCCTAATCCCCAAATTTTGTCTCCTGGGGATCATTAACCAAATATCTTGTCCGCCGCTTAATTGGAGCCAATTAGGCCAGCAGGGAAAAGAGCACCTTCATTGTGGGGGCACAAGAGCTCAGATCAAGCTCCTCCAGGAAATCCAACAAATGCTGCTTTGTGAAGATCTCTCCTCGTCCTTTTTTTTTTTTTTCTCTTCCACTTTCTCTTTTTTCCTCTCTTTTTTGGCTTCTTGCCATGCAAGGAAAAAAATCTGGGGCAAGGGGTGACGAGGAAACTGAATTTAGGTCAATCACGGGAAAAAAACCGGCAGGCAATTGAAAATGGAATGGGTTTCATTGGGATTTTAAGTGTTCCTTTAAACTCCGGGAAAAATGAAATGGAGAAGAGCCCTGACTGGAAAGGTCGCGGTGGAGCTGAAAAGAAACCAGCAGGGTTTTACCTCACATGTCTGAGCTAGGAGAGGAGGAAGGTCGGTGTCTGAATTCACGTTTTTTCACAGGAAAATCCTGAATCCACAGCTCCAGGAATGGTGGAAAGGCCATCCCAGTGCATCCCAGTGCATCCCCATGCCTGGGGTAGCCGCACCAGCCCTTTCTTCTCGTGTCCCTCTCTTTTCCAGGTAATTTCCTGCCTATGGGAAGCTGATTCCAGCTTGGCCAACGACCATCTTGCCTTCCCAGTGTTACCAGTGCTCCTTCCCAGTGCTCCTGGTGCTCCTTCCCAGTGCTCCCCGTTTTGCAAATGGTGGAATTTTTCAGGTGTTCTGTGCAGGGCCAGGAGGTGGAATCCATGATCCCTGTGGATCCCTTCCACCTCAGGATATTCCACCAAGTTTTCCATGGATTCCAGGTGCCACCAACTCCTGAGCTGAGGCTCAGGTGCCACACTGGGACCAGTCCTCATACTGGGAAGGGCTGTCTCATCCATGGGGGGCAGGAGTGAGGCCGGAGTCCATCAGTGCTGCTGGAGAGGAAGATTTTCCTTGTGCTCCATCCATCCAGGAGGATCTGGGAGAGGAAGAACTGGTTCTCCTGGGCCTCCAGGATGTGCCCCCAGTCTGTGGGAATGTCCCAAACCATGTCCCAGCTGCTTTGGAACACATCTGGGGAGTGCTGGAACAACCTCAGACCTCCAGGCTGATGAAAGGGATCAGAGTGGGAATAGAGAGGGGAAGTTATGGAATAAGGACAAAAGAAATCCCAAAACATGTCTGGAAAGAGGAAAAGCAGACACAGGGACAGAGGCAGGGCAGGGAGGGGAGGAAGAGTGGCAGAGGGATCCTGGCGGATTTTCCATGAAGTGCTCTGGGCGGGAGGCGATTCCTGCGTCTGCCTCATCTCCTGCCGCAATTAATTCCGGAATAGCAAATCCTCACTCGGGCTCATCAGCCGCGCTCTTCCTTTCACGGCTGCTTCCCATCAGCTCATCCATATTGAAATATCCTGGATCCGGAGCTCCGGGAGAGCTCCCTCCTGCAAGAGCCACACTCCAACAGAGCCATCGCTGCCACGGGGACAAAGGACAATCCTTAGACATGGTGACAGAATTCCATGGCTGGGTTCACACCCAGGCAGCCAAAAATCCCTGTTTTCTTACAGAAATGGATCAGTTTTCCATTCAAATATTGAGGGATAATGCGGGATATCGGAATCCCAAAATCACTGATGGACCTATTCATGCTCCAGCGAGGCTTGGACCACAACATCCTGCTCGGACGGGCATGGAGAGGAACTCCTGCGGCTCCCGGGAACTGAGGGAGGTCCCGGGGCCTGGCAGGAGCCCCCAGGCTCCACGGATTCCCCAAAAAAACGGCGACCGAACAAAGCCACGCAGGGCCTGGCGGCGCCGAGCCCGAACCCGGGAATGCCGGCAGCGATGTCAGCAGGTGGTGCTCTTCACCTGGGAGCGGGCCCGGGGTCCGGGGCTGGGGAAGCTCCAGCTCCGTTCTTGGTGGGGAGATGGAAAATGGAATTCGGGACCGCTCGGGATCGCTCCGTGCTCAGAGAGCTGAGCGGGCTCTCAGAATCCCAGGACCACCGAGGCTGGAAAATCCCTCCCAGACCATCGAGTCCACCCTGTGCCCCATCCCCACTGAGTGCCGCCTCCAGGAATTCCTTGGGCACCTCCAGGGATGGGCACTCCAAACCTCCCTGGGCACTTCCAAGGCCTGAGCACCCTTTCCGTGGGGAAATTCCTGCTGCTGTCCACCCTGAGCCTGCTCTGGCCCAGCCTGAGGCTGTTCCTTTTATCCTGTGGGGTTTTCTGGGAGAAGCCGACCCCAATTCCCACCCGCAGCTGGTGGAGTCCTGGTGGAGTTTTGATTCTCCAGAAATTAAAAAAAGACAAAAAGCGACTCCCAATCCTGGTTTAACAGTACCTGAGACCTGGATCATCCCGCAACCACCGTGAGGTCTGGCTGGAGATAAATCCCAAAAAAACAACTTTTCCTGGATTTTTTCGCCTGTATTTTTTTGCCGTGCCGGGCATGTGTGGAAGGCAGGGACGATCAGTCTCGATTAGCGAGACGGGCGATTGAGCCCGGCCCAAGAACAAAGGCGCTGATGAGGAGCGAGATTGGATTTAGGTCACGTTAATGAACAAATCGCCCCCTCCAGCCCAATTACGGCGGGTCCTGATTGAGGAGGGAAAGGGAAAAACATCTTGGGATGGGTTGGGGAGGATTCCCAGGCTGCCCTTTAACCATTCCCTGTCCAAAGCTGAGGCCTTCCCAGGGGCTGGGATGAGGGGTGTGGGATGTGCTGAATGCAAAGGGTTTTCCCCATTTAACCCAGAGCAGGTGAGGCCGTGCCTGTGGATCCTAATCCTGGTGGAATATTCCAGACTCTTTCCTGAGGTAGGGAAAATCTGCATTTCCTGAGCCTCACCCAGCCCAGCTCCCCTTCGGAAAGTTCATCCCAGATCCCACGGCAGGGCTTTCCCTCCCAATTCCAGGAACAAAAAGGGAAAAGTGACGCGGCCAGAGCCTTCTCAGAGATGTTCTCCAGCTTGTGATGCCCCTTTTCCAGATATTCCTGCTGTTCCCGGGAACTTTTGTCCCTCGTCCCTCCTCTGTCCTTTCTCTTCCCTGTTTGGGACTCTGTTCCTCCATTTCCAATATCTATAATAATAGAATTGTAAGAGAATTGTAGTATAATTGTAGTATAATAACAATGTAATGTAATATAATATAATATAATGTAATGTAACGTAATGTAACGTAACATAACATAACATAACCTATTATGTCATATATATTATATAATAGATGTTAACAATTATAATCAGGATAAATTAACAATATAATAATTTTCTTAATTATAAGTTGTATTAGTTAATAACTTATTAATAATAGTTTATTCTTAATTAATAATTAATAATAAAATGTAGTGTTATTGTATAGTATCATTTTTGTATATTAATAATTAATAATCATATATTATATTGCATTCATATATATTATAGTCATATAATAGAAAATATATTATATTGTATGTGATATTTATATTATATATAATATATCTACTATATATTATATATTTTATATATAATTACCATTATATTATATTATATTATATTATTTTATTATATTATATTATATTATATTATATTATATTATATTATATTATATTATATTATATTATATTATATTATATTATATTATATTATATTATATTATATTATATTATATTATATTATATTATATTATATTATATTATATTATATTATATTATATTTCAGGAGGTAGAAACTGGCCCCATGCAACCCAAATGCTGAACCACCCTTTTTTTTCTTTTTTTCTTTCAACAAGCCAGGATTTCATCCTAAATCACCCCCTAAAATAAGGAATAAAGAAAAGGATCTCTAAGATGTGCAATCCATGCTCAGCCTCCTCTTCCCCCTTTTCCATCTCGCTCCTCCAGTGCCTTTTCCTTCATCACCAGTTATCCCTGCTGGATCTCTGTTCACAGAGCTCCTAAAATTGTTATTTTAAATAACATCCCCCATTATGTCTCCCGAAGTTCCAAAGAGTGGGAACGAAAGGAAATTCCCCCTCGGAGTTTGGTTGGGTTGGACACAAAGCTCAGCCTGCCAAACCCAAGGGGTTTGAGGGGATTTTTACCTGAGCAAAGGGTTCATCCCAAACTTTCCCGTTTTAATGCCCACCCCCCCCCCAAGCTGATGCAGGAACTTCTTATCCTGAAATAAATATCCCTGGAATGGCCCCAAGGTGGGGGAGGAAGGATCAGGGCCCAAACCTCCTCTCAAGTTCCACAAATCCATGGTTTAGGGAGCAAAGCTCCTGGTGCTGCAGCCTCTGGAGAAACGCAGCAGGATTTTTGGGGAGGGAGCTGAGACTCAGCAGCATCCCTAGACTGGCAGTTCTGGCATTTTGGATCCCTGGCTCCCAGAAGGAATATTGTTGGAATATTCCAGAATTGTTAAATGACTGTAAAACTCTTCTTGGGGCTGATTCCCAGGAAAAACGTGAGACGCTGAGCAGAGCTGGGATCTTGTTCCAGCCTCCCTGGCCATGGGATGGAATCCATGGCACAATCCTCTCCTGGAATACATCCCTGTATTTATTCCATCAGGGCACTGGTGCCAAATCAGGGCTGGCTCGGAGTTTGGGCAGGGAGCTCACCTGGGCAGGTGGGGCTGGGCAGGGTTTCATTCCAGCTCTGCCATGCCCTGCTGGAATTTGATGGATTTGATTCCCAGCCTGGCATAGCACTAAAAACAACCTTTCTTTCCCTGCAGAGATATGAGTTCCAGTAGATTTATGAGTGGATATCACTGGCATAATGTGAGAATTTATAGGATCAGTCACAAGATGGGAATGTGGATTTTCCTGTCTTTGCATGGCAGCCAAATTCCCATCCTGACACCAAACACAGCCTTGATTAAAAATATTTATTATTTTAATAATAATATTTAAAATATTTGATATTTTTATTGCTATCAAGTACTATTTAAAATATTATTACTTATTAGTAAAATTATTAAAATTAATCAAAATATTAGTATCTATTATTTTAATTCACAGTAAATAATATATAATTAAATAAAATATATACAATGAAATTAAATATTTTAATTTATTATTTTAAAATATTTACTATTTTAAAAATATTTATTGTTTATTATCCACTAATCACTGATTTCCATGGCACAAACTGGTGACCAGCTGAGGTAAAATAAACAGAGGCTAAAGAGGCGTGAAGAGCAAATCAATAAAAAGATTAAAGCATTTCCATGAGCCACCAAAACGAGACAGCTCCAAAGGGATGGAACAGCAGCAAGAGAGGAGATGATTTCCTGGATGTTGTTTTGGTTTTTTTTTGCTCTTTTCCCAAATTTCTTTGGGCATCGAACTTGCTGGAGGAGTCCAAAGTGGATGCCTTGGGAGCAAACCCAGCCTGGCCTTCCCTGCTCCTGGGGGAGCACAAACCAACACGAAGATCCCAAAATCCTCCAGGCTTTCCTTCTAAATCGCAGCCTGGTGGAATTCCTGCTCTAAAGGGCATCCTTGGAGGGTCACCTTAAAAAAAAAAATCCCTGGAGAGTGGAAAATATGGAGAAAAACGCCTTAAAAGGAGCATTCCCCGCCTGGATCCAGGCCTGGCTGTTCCTGGCGGCTGCACAATGAGGCCTATTCAGAATTCCTGGTAAAATGTGGGCTCCTGGCTCCTCATGAAGCTGTTCCAGGAGTTGTTCCAAGAGCTCCAGGCTTTTCCCGAGCCCCTCATTGCAGGCTGGGGTTGTTGATGGATGTTTTGGGAAGCTTGGGTCAGTTCAGGCCCTGGGTTCTGCCTGAGCTGCACCAGGAGAGCCCTGAGATCATTCCGTAATGGAGCCTTCTCCGAAATATTTTTCAACTTTTTACTCTCCTTTTCCTGAGCCCCTCATTGCAGGCTGGGGTTGTTGATGGATGTTTTGGGAGGTTTGGGTCAGTTCAGGCCCTGGGTTTCTCCTGCCTGTGTGTAGTTGCACTGTTTTAAAATCTTTCTCTTCTTTCTCATGGAGAATAGAGATAAATTGCATTCTTGTGCTTTCTAATCTCTTTGTTTTGGTACTGGACACTCTAGAGTTGTAACCAATCATTATAGGGGGTGGAAAAACTATCGACCAATAATTATTAGATCATTAAGGAATATATAAAGAAGTTCTTGTTAATAAAGTTCCTCTTTTCACCATCTTGTGTGCTGAGTGCCTGACCTCCCTGCGAGCTTCCGCAAACCTCCACGAATATCAGAAACTCAGAGCAACAGCTGTGCTGCTCCGGGAGAGCCCCGAGATCATTCCATGACGGAGCCTTCTCCAAGATGTTTTCCAGCTTTTGGCTCCCCTTTTCCAGCTGTTCCTGCAGCTCCTGGGCAGTTTTGTCCCTCATCCCTCTGTCCGTTCTCCTCCCTCTTTGGGTCTGGGATTTGGGGGGATCCTGGTCTGAAAACCTGGGATTTGGGAGGATTGAGGGATGAGGTCCCTCCGTGGCTGCCCTGGAGCTGATGGGGTGGAAAGGCCTTGTCCAGAGGGGAATTTGGCTCCTTGTGAATCCCTGGCTGGAGAAGCCCTTCTCTTTTCATCCCTGAGGAATTACCAGGATCCCCTGAGCTGGGAGGGATTCAAAAGGATCATGGATCCCTGAGGGGGAATCTTTCCATCACCCGCATGCAATTCCTGAGGCCTGGAAAAACCCAATTTTCCTATTCCCCTGAAGGTTTTCCAGTACCAAATCCCCATTTTCCTATTCCCCCTGAAGGTTTTCTAGAGCCAAATCCCCATTTTCCTGGTCCCCTGGAGAGTTTTCCAGAGCAAGCAACATTTCCTGCTCCCCCCACGTATTTTCCAGAACAAATCCACATTTTCCTGCTCCCCTCGAGGATTTTCCAGAACAAACCCACATTTCCTGCTCCCCTTGAGGAATCCCCAGAGCCAAATCCCATTTTCCTGCTCCGCTGGAGTTTTCCAGGGCCAAATCCATATTTTCCTGCTCCCCTGGAGTTTTCCAGAGCAAACCCACATTATCCTGCTCCCCTGGAGGGTTTTCCAGCTCCTGGAGCACAGGAGCTGTCAGGCTGTGTGGAATCGCACTGGTGAAATCTCCAGGAACAGGAAATAATTGAAGCAGGGACAAAGATCTCCAGGAAATTCTGACAGCTCCAGCAGCACTTCTCGTGTGAGGAAAACCAAATTAATTTGAGGGCAGAAAATGTTCTATTGGATTTTTTTTTAATGCCTTATTTTTTTCTGTGTTTGATTTTTAATTTTTTTTTCTTTTTCCCCCAGGATTGTTTTAATTGTCTGTGGGGTTTTTTGGGATGTTCCCAGTGTTTCCTGACACGATTCCAGTGACAGGACACAATGGGAGCTGCCACTCCCACGTTAGCGGTGACAGCTCCCGTTCCTGCCACGCCAGAGTGTGACAAACATGGAAAATTCAGTATCCAGCACGAGATTCTCCTTTGATTTGACTCTTTTCCCCACTTTTCCAACCCCTAAGCTGCTTCCTGCTTGCTGCTAATTGAGAGGAAATTTTCTGTTTGTTCTGTAATGAGAATCTGACACTTCAAACGAGGCGAGGGCTGAGCAGATGAATTAGAGCAGAAATTCTTCCCCACATCCAAGGAATCTGAGGATTCCTGACTGACACAGTTATCTCCTGCTCTCTCACCCCTCTGAACACCTCAAATCCAGTGGCAAAGGCTGGGAAATGGAAATTGTTCCTGATTTCTGTCTCCGTTTCCAAGGTGGGAGTGAAAAGAGGGAGGAGGAGGAGGAGGGGAAGGACGGGGCTGGAACGGGGAAGGAGCTCCAGTGGTTTTCCCAAGGCACCATTCCTGGGAAAACACAACCAGCAGCTCCTGGCCGCTCGATCCAGCAGAGTCCAGGAGCTGGGAAATGCCAGCAAAACCAGGGAAAGGCTGAAAAAAATTGAATATTTTATCCCAGAGCACTTTCCTCTCCAACTGTTCAGAAAAGAACCCAAAATGCCCCAAATCTTCTCCTCCTCTGGCCACTGCTCCAGACAATGCCACTTTGGGACAAATTTAGCCCTCTAAGGAGTGGTTCTGTTCCTGTTTCCTGGAGAAAATCACTATTCTATTTTCTGCAGCTCCCGAGCAGGATTTGGAATGTCTGTGTGTGGATAAGCACAGGCAGCGTGGCTGGGCCCGGAAGAGCCCAGGATCCTGATTTTCTCCAGAAAACAGACAGATTTTCCCAGGTTTGGATTTTCCAGAGGGGCCCAAAGTGCTTCCCTCTCCACAGGACATGGGGCAGGAAGGATGGGAGCTGAGAAATCCTGGAGCTGATCTGGCAACAGACCCTGGGGAGATTCTCCCTGGATTTGCTTTTATCTTTCCCCATAAATCCATCCTAATGTCCTTCCCTGCTCCTTTCCTCTCCAATCCCTCAACTCTGGTGCCAAATGCCCACAGAGCATCCTGTGCCATCCCTGGCCCAGCTGCCTGGCAAAAAGGCTCCATTCCCTGGCACTTTTTTGGGTGACATCTGGGGACATTTGGGAATGGAAAACCTCCAGTTCTTCCCAGAAATCTCCTGGACGAACCCAAAGCTGGTGGAGATGGATAAGGCTTGGCACATCCCAATCCAGACACTACCAACAGGATTTTAAAATGGCCTAATTAGTATAAAAATAATTAATATTCCTCTGATTACATTGTTGGGAAGGAAGGGAAGGTTTGGGAAGGTTTGGGAAGGGAAGGTTTGGGAAGGGAAGGTTTGGGAAGGGAAGGTTTGGGAAGGTTTGGGAAGGGAAGGTTTGGGAAGGTTTGGGGAAGGTTTGGGAAGGTTTGGGAAGGTTTGGGAAGGTTTGGGAAGGGAAGGTTTGGGAAGTTTGGGAAGGTTTGGGAAGGTTTGGGAAGGAAGGTTTGGGAAGGTTTGGGAAGGTTTGGGAAGGTTTGGGAAGGA